>JAUYWH010000005.1:1231466-1268601 GCA_034779795.1 Ctenopoma multispine
GTGTGGGGGGGGGGTGGGGGGGGGGGGGGGGGGGGGGGGGGGGGGGGGGGGGGGGGGGTATGCAGTATAGTGCAGCGTATTCCTAAAATGTCAGGCTTGTGCGGACACCTTCTGCGGCGTGTTTGTATGGGGGGTGGGGGGGTGATTAAGAAAGACTTTTATGATGTTAATCAGTGGTGGTGATGGGGGTATGGAAGAGTTCATCCACCCATCAGGGCACCATGAAGACAGGATGACAGGGAAAGGATAGAGAGGAGCAGGAATTTGTCATTCTGTCAGCTTTCACCAGTCAGCCATGACTGAACTTACAGCACCGTGCAAAAGTCTTAGGCCACTATTGGATTAGCTGTTCTTTGAAGAATCTTAAATTATTATTACACATTTAGAGCCTTATATTCATTAAGTTAACTATGCTCTACTTGGTCTTCTCTTGCTGCCTATGCGTGTTTCATCCTGACAATACTGTGGGACTGTGGTAGAGGCCACCGCGTCTTCTTTCTCCTCCTCTCTTGTTACTCGTTCATCTCTTCTTCCTTTCTGTCTTCCTTTCATAGTCAATGTCAGCTCTTTGTGTGAGAGGCCTCACTCCGTGAAGCTGTCAGATCAGGGGTGTTTATGTTTTCCTCAGAAAACGTCCTGGGTGGGCCAATGTGGATCAAACGACTTTACTCCGAACCTGAACCTGATCTGTAGGATGAAGCTTAGGCTGCTCAGGCCCAATCTACAATACTTTGGCTGAAGTTCTATGGTTTTGGTCACTCTATGATGTTTTTACAAACTCCAGAGAAAAATCTCTGTGTCCTGTTTCACTTTCTTACCCACATCAGTTCTGTAGGTGTCAGTCTCCTGTTGTGTCGAGCAGTAGTAGGTAGGGGACTATTCTTTAACAGTGATAAAAACAGCGACTAATAAACTGACCTGCAGTCAGCTGAGACTGAGGAGGAAATTTATCTCTCACTGAAAATCTTCAATCCAGATGAACAGAATCAACTTTCTAGGAGCCACTAATAAAAAGACAGACTGAACCCAACAGGTAACCCGCTACAAAGGGCCAAACTAGGAGCTAAAAAACTGAAGTTGATAGTAATCACTTAAGTGAGAGAAGGAATGAAAGAGAGAGGGGAGAGAATGAAAAAAGCAATAACATAAGAAAAGGTTGAAACAAATTAAAGAAAAATTAGGAGGAAAGAAGAGAATGAGCAGTAATTAAAACAAGTATTGCTCATTTTGAGAAAAAGAAGAAAGGGAAGATGAGGAGGAGGAATAAAATGGAGAGGAAGGGGTGACATGATGGAGGGGGTGAATGAGAAAAATCTGAGGTAAAAGAAGAGAGACTGTCTATAGGGATGAGAATGAAATGAGAGAAAGAAGGGATGAAGAAAGAGGTAAATAGGGAGGTGCGGAGAGATGGATGGAGGGGCCTCTGTCCAAGACAAAAGCTCTGGTCAGGCTTGGCATCTGCTGCACAACACCACCACCTCTTTCTCCTCCCTTCTCCTCCGTCAATCATTTGGTGACAAATGGCATCGTGTGGCCTCTTTAATGTTTGAACACGTGAGTGAGAGAGAGAGAGTCATGTTAGAGATGTAGTGGTGACCAGATTTTGGGTCCCAGATTACAGAATTGGTTCACTTTAGAAAAGTACTATAACTTTTTATTTAGGAACTATGTGGACAGTTCCTCAGCAAACAACAATTTTTTTTCGGAATAATATTCACTTATTTCTCTGAGTAATTGATTAATCAATCAAAAAAAACATTAAATAATGTCATCTATCATAGATACTCAGTTTATTGTGACTGATGACTAAAAACTTAAATAATTAAAAACAATATTTTCTTATCTTGCTTTTGGTTGATTTTTGCAGAGAGCATACAAGAGCTTGCATAAAGAACAGTTTTCCTGTGAGCATCCAGGGTCATTATAGATCAGACACACCTCTGAATACTGTGCATGCAAGCTGAGTCTGTAGCCAACACGTCCCACAAGACCCATTCATACACCAATTCATCAATCGTCCCATCATCCATCCCTTTTGCTCACCTTCTGCTGCTCCCAGAGGAAGAGGGGGAGGAGAAAGAGGAAAGCAGGAAATGGATGAGGGAATACTAGAAGAAGCAACGATGGGGGGACAGGATGGAGGGAGAGAGGAAGGAGAAAAGTGAAAGGTGTAGGAAGAGGATGAAGGAGATGCAGGAGTTGAGTGGATCCATCTCTTCTCCCTGAGGGATTCTGAACTTTTACCCGGGTCCCTAAGCTCATCAGGGATGATTTGGCCCCAGTCCCTGAGGTCTCTAAGAGGTCCCTGAGGTCATGATTGGCCCTTATTACTCTGTGAAGTGGGCTGATGGGAAATGAGCAGAGCAGCATTTAGATCGGAACCATCTAAGGTCAGCAGGCAATAATTCAATATCGTTTACGACCCTTCAGTAAAACCAATATGTGATAATGTGATAATCATGTGATGACGCCACAGCCTCCTGCATCTAACGCTCAGTGTAACTCAAAATGACAAAACAGCGAGGCGCTATCAATGCCCCTGTGACAGACTCAGTCAAAAACCCTTAAATTTTTCATAAGGCTTGTGCTTCTAACTAATGACAGCGCCCCCACAAGCCCCGCTGAAGACAGGATGACTGCACAAATTTTCTGCCATAATATCAGACGCGCCAGAACATGGGAGGACGTCACTGTTGACCCTCCAAAGTGTTGGCATGGAACCACTGACGTTGATGCGTTTGGATAAAACAGGCTGAAGAAAGGTCAGATACTTTTTGTTAGCCCCACCAGTCGGATGATGCTCAATCTTTCTGTGGCCATACACCTGATGCACAATAACAACTTGAGTCAGAATAAGATCAGACTCACATGTGTAAGACAAGCCAAAGATCATAAATTCTCTGTTCATCCAACGATATGTATGTGTCGAATGAGTCACTCAGAATAACAGTTAACAACTGAGCAACATACAGCAAAATAAAATAAAATGGCTGCTGACTCCCTGGCTAGCAAGCTTCTGATTCCAGCACGAGCTGAGAGGGCTGTTGGTGTAAATTCCATCCACTACCAACAGAAAGGACTGAATAATATCCCTATACAGGGCATTATCTTCACTTTATTTTCTAACTGTAAACTGGATTAATTCATTACATGGAAACAGATGCGAGGTTTACATCAGTTCAATCTGGCGAGACAGAACTCTACTTTTAAATGAATTCTGATCACATACCGATACCAATAATCCCTTCGTCAATACTTCTGTGTCCCCGAGGCACAGTCCTGCCTGCACCCTCATCACTCCTTCTGTTCGTTAATGCATCCATCCTCCTCCTTCTGCCCCTCTGTCCTCACCAGACGTCATTCACTTTTCTTCAGTTTTCATTTCACTTCAGTCAAAAAGCAGCAGCTTAACTAAAACCAAACACGCCACTGGTCATGTACAACACATTAGCTTGTTGAGCTGCAGAGAAACCAGGACAGATATAAACAGACATATGGACAGACAGATACAGACAGAGGGGAAGATGTGAAGAAGGGAGAGATGGTAATAAAGTTACAGACACAGAGGGAGGTATGAAGAGATGGAGTTTTGTAGACAGATGAGGACAAAGTGTACCTCAGGGAGTATTTTATGATGGATGGAAGGAAGGACGTATAGAGTAAGGACGAGGTAAATGTGCAGGCAGGACACAGGCTAGTCCTGTGGGGGAAAGTGTTATTGATAAAGTGATTGTTAGGAGCAGCAGGCGATCAGAACTCGTTTTGGGGGAGCAGATTCGTTCCAGCAGCACCAGCTGCTTTTGTTTACATTATCTGAGCCACACCTGAGAAAACTACAATTTAATTTCATCAAATGTTGTGAGATTTAGTTTTACTCCTGGGATCAAGACTGAGTTTGTTTGAGACAGAAACACTGGATTAATAAATACTTTACGATGATGGTGGAGTTTCTTCATAAACACTGAGTGTTTCTGTGATTTTCCACATGAAGAACATGTTGTTATATTTGGCCACAACACTGAGATGGACAGATCGCATGTTTTAAAATAAGCATGTGCAGCCGCTGAATAAAGAAAAGGAGATTTGGAGAACGTGTCAGGGAAGAAGCTGCTTTAACGTGTGCTTTTCTGGGACTTACAGACTTACTTGTCAACAAAAATCACAGACATGATCACAACTGAAGAACCGCATAAAATCCTTTAACAAAACCAGATACTGAGCAGAAACCTGCTGAAAACAACCTGCTGCTTACAGTGAAAACAGAGTGAATAAAGAAAAAAGTCTCACTCACCTCTGTCGAACTCATCTGGAATCTGTCAGAGGCAAACAAAGGAGAGAAAAATGATGGAAATCAGTGCACAACAATCACTTCAGTGAATCATGTTGACAGTAAACATGTCAGTATTACACCAGGACCAATCAGCACCTCTCACTGTGGTGTCTGTGGTGACAAAAGCAGGCTGGCATTCAGATGCATGTTTCCCCACAATAAACAGTCAACCACAGGCCTGAGGGCACCATGTGGCTCCATGGGTGTTACACACTAACAACATAATGGATGAGCTTTAAATAATCTGACAGAAATCTGTCAGAGGGAGGGAGATGGTGGGGTAAACATCTGGAAAAAAGAAGAAAATGGAGGATAAAGGAGAGTGTTAAAAAAAAGAAAAGCAGCAAAGTAAGAAGGAAAAGAAAAAATAACAGCGGGCAAAGGGAAGGAATAAAAAGTTGAAGAAAGATGGAGAGTGAGAAGGAAAATTAAAGATTCAGGAAGAAAATGAGGAAAACATCGAGACAAAATGAAAAAAGACAAATAAAAGCAGGGTAAAAGATGATAAAAATCAAAACTAGAAAACAGCAGTAAGAGGGGAGATAAGAGGAGTCATTATGACTGGAGGAGACAGAAGTTAAAGTAAGGAGGAGGGAATCTGTTGAGCAGGAAGATGCAACAGCATGAAGCTGCGGTCTACTGGAGGATAAATATCATCCAAAGTGCTGTGAAACTGCAGAGAAGCCAGATGCACCATAGTCAAACACACTGACGGCTGTCAAAGACAAAACTGCCAACCTCGGCTGCTTGTCTGGTACGCGTTAGACATTTGATTTAAAGGACCAGCCGCAGAACTCTCTTGCTGTTTAAGAACTGTTTAAAGCTTGAACACGTTATTGGACATTTTTGGTGGGGAAAATAAGGATGAAGAAGAGAAAAGGAGATGGAGAAGTGGTAACAGTGGTGGTCAGGACAGAGGCTGGAGCTGGTGCAGCACTCCACCTGGTGGCCGAGAAGCAAAACTACATCTGTACTTCACCTGGGACCAGTTTACACAGAACTACCACCCACTTCATATACGGTTCACAGCAGGTTCTCTGCTCTTCTTTAAAATACACACCGACAATAAAACCACCCAGGTGTTGTCATTTATTTGACCCATGTAGACCTGTCATCAGCTCTACATGGGTGTGTACAGACTGAAATGTGTCTAAGCCTGTCTAAGACAAATCTATACAACTAAACTTACATTAAGTGCATACAATTGTTAGCAAAGATCTTTATCTCTCTGACTAAGTGCTACAGTATTACTGAAAACATTTCATAGTTGAAAACTATTTTCAACCTTTCCAACTTCCAGAGGCCCTTTTAGATTCACCAGCAGGAGGAAGGACTTGGAAACAAAGCAGAAAGCAGTTTTAACTGAACGCATCAACTCTTGGTGACTGACAAAAGAGGGTGAAGCTGTGAGAGCAACGTATGAACCTTTTCTCGTGGAGGACTCAAATTAAGTCATTAGAGGAGACAATAAACTAACATACTGTGGTGAACTAGTGTCAGGGGGGCAGAGCTCAGCTGCTGCACGGTCGTACTGCATTGATCACAGTGGACAGAGGTGTGAAACGGGCCATTAAAACCACATCGACACCTCTGTACGACCACAGGGCTGCAGCCTGGGAGAGCATGAGGAAGACTGGTTCCCACACACCAAACACAGTGTGACAAAGAAATCAAAGCCTATGAGATGTGTAAATGAACAAACCAACATTCTTTCTGCAGTTCAGTATCCTATCAATGACCAATAAACTGTGAGAGAACACACAGTAATTGATTTATCTTACTTTTTGGGACATTTAACTGGGATTCTGCTGTTTTACTGGTCAGGTCCTGATTGCACAGATGCTGCAGATCACTCAGTTTCTTCATGTCTCTTTGTCTGTCCTTCAAATTATTGACCAAAAAAATCTAAATATTTCAAGATGACTCTTTATATAATTTTAGTCTTGTGAAAAACTGGTTGCTGATGAAAACAGTATAATCTAATCAAAAAACAACCTTCTTAAAGATACAGTATCTATGCAGCACAGATGGTGGCCTAGAGTTGGCCTAGAATTGATAAATATGCTGCTGCAGTAACAGCACATCCCTCAACGAGCCACTTTCTGTTTGAAAAACTTGGTGACATACTTGCTTTTCACCAATGTGTGCACAGACATCTGTGCTCTCGTCTTGCTCATTGTTCACATACTTTACTGTGGTGACCTAAAACATTTGCACAGATCTGTATTTCTTAGTGTCTGCACTAAAGTAGAACACACCATAAACTAAATATTTTAATATATCATGCCGCAATACTACAAATTAATATGAGTATCATTTCAGAAATCTATAACAAGAACCAACAGTAAATCCAGAGATGTTGAGTAAAGCCTGTTGGATTTGCCGATGCCATATAAGAACATATTTGTACCAACAATCATGCAGCATAAAGTAACTTAAAATGTTCCATATCCGGCTCCTGCTGCATGTAAACCAAAGTCTTTCCTCATATACACCTCTAGTCCTGAAGCACTAAAAAAACAGATTTAAGATTCATAAAACCTTATTAATCTGTTTGCCCTGAACTATGAGAGATTGTGGATTTAATTTGCAGGGATTCTGGAAAACAGACTCTGCTTATTTTATGATCACATTTACTTCTTTAAACTACCTTACTGATGCTTGTGAGGAAACTCAGGAGACATTAAAGAACAACATGGGGCAACATAGGTTTCTGTGTCTTTCCCAAGAGCACTTCACCTCAACAACTGAGCTGGGGATCAAACCACTGACCAATCGATAAGTGGAAAACTTGCATTACTCCCATCATCTCAGGGCACTTTACAGTGTAAGGTTTAAGACCTTTACACATTATATAAATATATACAGAGTAATGTAGAAAACCCAACAGTCCCACTTGAGCAACACGTAAGGCAATAGTGGAGAGGAAAAACTCCCTTTAGCGGAAGAAACCTCCAGCTGGAGGTTTCTTGAGTCTTTAAATCTTGAACTTACAAATGAGCTAAACACATTTCACATGTTTATCACACAAAGTATTAAGTAACAAAGTAAGTAATAAGAGAAATTTCATTTTAAGATTTAGCAGAACATCTGATTAAAACATCAGACAAAATGAACAAGGTTGTTCTGCAATGTCTGTTATTCCCGCAAGATGCAAATACAGCATGAGAAGTGTGTCGTTCTTTCCTGTACTTTCACCTCACAACCTCCCGAGAAAAAGTCTGAGCAGGTTAAGATGTAAAACTGACAGAGTGTGTCCTTTGAAGAACTTTTTCCCATAGTTTCACTTCTGACCGTGGGACATGTGCCTTCAGAAAGAGGTGGCAGAGGAGTAGGAAGGTAGGAGAAGTGTGTCTCAGCTTGTGCCTCAGCTTTGAAGTGATTTAGCCGGTTGGCTAGACAGGATACAGCCAGAGGGTGTGACAATGGGAAAGAAAGCTCCCTGAAATAAAGCACGGAGGAGACGACAGGACCTGGTTCTCGCATCCTCACAAAACACTCATATGAATTAAATAACATGCATTTTACAGCAATAACAATTTCTACTAAAACTTGCAGAAAATGTAATTTGTCTCATTAAGGCAACAATGAAAAGTATGAACTGTTTAAAAAACTAAACTTTAAGATGCACAAAGTGACCTTAACTTAATGTAAACAGTCAAAGAGGGAAGTATCTACTGTTGACGGTGAAAAGTAAAAACTAAATAAGTATGGTAGAAGCATTTTTTACCACAGAATAAGCTTCACGATGTTCCTGAGACTACACACACTCAATTAAACTAAACCCTTCACAGACAGCTTTGGCAGATGCCACACGTCACCGTCCTGTTTAACAGATGTTTTCTGAAGACAAGAGTCTTACAGCTCTCAGGTGAGATAAGTGTGTCACACATAAGTGTGACAGGAGACACGAAACAAGAGTCACACAGACGTGAGAAGTGTGTCGTCTGATGGGAGCTGGATGCTCGTGACAGGATGTCCAGGTGAGAGAAGTGTGCTCTTGAAAATGAAATGACCAATATGTATGCATTACAGCTGCATCGAGCAGCTGCAGTGAACATTGCACATTCACCAAGTTTTTCCACCCTTAAAGTCTGTCAGGAGGAGGGTGGGGTGAACGGTGGCACAATAAAGGACAGGACGTTCACACAGACCAGAATTAAATACTCAAATCTGCTGCCGTTATTGTAGCCAGCCACATTTGTCACTAATTAAGGCAAAAATACACATCACAGCTGCTTTCATCATTTTTATGTGAAAAACTTTTCAAGACTGTTCAATTACAAACTATTTTAGGCTAAAAGATTATTGTTGTTTTGACTTTTCTTTTGACTTCTATTTTATCAGCCAAACCAAGTCCTGTGCTTCCTATCTTGTGCCCATAACATGTTTGAGTATTTTGTGTTAGTGAAGTTACTGGTGTTGCCACTTAAAGGAGAGTATAATTTCCCTCTGGACGCCTAAGCTTTCCCACAGTGACAGCTTCAGTGTCCTGATGAAAAAAGCCACTTAGCATGAAGTCGTCGGGAGGCGTTTGACTCTTTGCTACTAACAAAAGGATCCTAATGTGAGAGAAGTGTGCCCTTTGAAGTGATCGTCTTCCCACACACACACCCTCAACAGCAGATCCTGTGAGAGAGCCGGGACCTGGCCCCTGAGACCGGAACCAACCTGAGACATCAAGTTATCAGACCAAAGCACTCTATATAGAAAACTCCATAAGAATATAGAGGAAATATAATCTAGTTCAGCACACTGGCCTTAATGCACAATCTAAATGTTCACAGAATACATGAGAGGAGCCCGTCATCCCCCTCAAATTAAATCATTATTCCAACTAATGTAAACACCAGGGACGTCCTGAACACCGAGTTTTGGCCTCCAGAGTTTCAGTTGTGTTATTCTGTGAATATCCAGATTTTTGGTCTGCGTCTCTTTGGTCTCTCAGTTTCTTCAGTCTAGTTGTGATACGCGTTAGACCAGTTTTACGTTTGCTTTTTTTAAACCTTGTTGAGGCAACTGCTGATAATGTCAGCATTTGTTGTCATTGTTTTAACCTCTCGGATGATGTCTGGTCTTCAAAATGGTAATTGATTATGCAGTACTGTAACATTTGGATCTCAGACTGCTTTGGGATGTCTGTGTCACATGTCTGTGACTGGTACTTGAGAGGAGTGGAAATGATGGTCATTAATGTGTGGCTGTGGGATAAGTGGGCTCTTTGATGTTCCTCTCACGTACCTGTCGAGTGTGCCACCCTATCACATTACACCTTATGTTACGGCATGACCATGAACAAAAGGGGAGACTGAAGGTGAGAGAAGTGTGCTCTTTTCCTTCCCATACTGAAATGCCCTGCCTGTCCACATTAACACTTCTGTCACACGGACACACGTCACAGCGAGCCGTGAAGTGTGCCCTTTACAGCACCGCTATACAACAGGAAGAGGATCTCCAACCTGTGACATGAACATCAAAAGAAAAGGAAATTCACGGCTGTGTGCTGAAGTGAGCCGACACAGATCAGCACATCGGCTCAGCTCTGTTCACCACAGATGTGAACGCCCCATTTGAGCCTGAATAGAGGCCTAAATGTGTCTCACTGTGCGGACACAAACCTTTCAGCATCAGTCGTCTTAAAAATCAGGGACTGTTGTTCATGTGTGCAGGGTCACACCTGCAGGAACTATATGTGCAAGACAATAAAACTTACCCTGTTTCCTTGTTCATCTGCTGAATTGGTGCCTTAAAAAGAAAGAAAAACAAGAGTTTAGTGTGGAGAAGATTTCAACAAACACAAAGATCCTAAATGTCATAGTTCAAACTTTAATATTTGTTTGTAGAACAACTGTAATATTCATACAGCTCTAAGAGTTTATCAGACAGAGCACTTAAAATGAAGGGATGGGTACTAAGTTACAGTACAGTAACAGTTCCAACCAAAACGGTTAGCATGTGTCAGGTACTGGAAGTTGTTTTTAAGGGCCTGATCAGTTGTAACTCAAGTACAGTTTGGATTAGTTCCTGAATTCCTCCTTACTTTGAAAGCCATACCACCATTAGTTCACGAATCATTAGTTACACAAGCGGGAACTAATCAGTAAGAATTCCTGTGTCCAACGTTTTAGCTTCTCATATTTGAGGATTTACTACTTTCTGCATTTTATATTACTATAAAAACCAGGACACTGAGGATGTGAGATATAAAATCACCAACAAATACAAATCTAGATAAATTTACAGAAAACCATTATTTTTTTTCCTATACTTTTCCCATTAAATGACATCAGCAACACATTTTTGTAGTCCTGACAGACTTGGTGAAACATTCAGTGACAGAAATCACGTGTCATCTACATAATATTACCCCTGGCAAATAATATCTGCACATCAGCCATATACGGACACCTGAAAATAACACAAACAGTATCTCACAAACCTATATGCTGGGAAAGCAGATAAGACGGTGTAAACCTGCAGTTTGTTCCTCGCAGTTTCAACATGTTATAATCCAGAATAGATCCAAAGATTACTCCAAATGGAAAAGATATGGTACCAAATTATCAAGAGTAGGAATTCCCATTTAATATTCCAAATGTGTGACAGAAAAATTCCATGATACAGATGGATCCTGCACTTCCAAAGTAGTTTGTGAAACGACAGAAATGACCGTGTACATCCATCTTCTGTCTGTTCCTCTGCAGACCGAGTGGCTATAACTTAAAATAAAGAAGTTCTTCTTTCCACCGCTACCAGAAAATGCAAAGAAATCCAAAAACAGCCTAATCCCAGAAAAAACAAGAACGATAAAAAATAAAAGCACCAGTGACTTCATGAACAGCAGATGAAGGAGTCTCTGCTGGGTCCGTCAGTGTCGGACCTGATGAGGTGACTTAACTGACTGCTGTTTAACACCAGCACACACTCTGCACTGCTTACTGACTGTTTTAGGTTCAGAAAAAGTCTTTGTGCTGTCTTCACTTCAAAGTCTGACTTCACAAAATCTTAAGATACCGGATGCTCCCCTGTCCTAGGACATTAAAGCCTAAAGACTCTGACAGCCTGATTCTCAGTCAAAGCTCATTCACGTCTTTTCTACCTGCCAAGCTGATGAGACAAACATCTTTATCATCCTCAGCCTCACTGTTCTCTGAGGACATGCTGCTCATCTCTGACTGACAGCTGCCTGCACCACCCGTCTGTGGGCTGTCCCGCTAAACAGGAAGCTGAGGGCGATAGACCGAGAACACCCAGTGTTTACAACATCTCTCCTCAGTGATGGAGAGGTTGGGGAGGGGGCTTCTGATTATCAAATCCCACTGAGTTATACAGATCCACTTAGTTTCATTCAGAAAGATGTGCTGCACGTATTGATTATTTCAGCTAACGACTGTTAAACCCAAAGATGTTCAGTTCAACATCAGATATTATATTAAAGAAAATTGGAACCAGGGAATAGTTACGCTTGAAAAAATTAAAAAAATAAAAATAAAAATCACACAGAGCATTTATCACAACGTTTTATCTATTAAAAAAATCTAGTTATTAAAAGCTCTGGGGTAAGGTAAGGATTTAAAATCCCTGTATCTGAGACTTAATGTCCCCCTGACAACGGGGGGACATTAAATTAAATAAGTAAATTATTTGTTCAACAAATAAATTATTTATCTGTTGAACAAATGTGCTGCTAATTAATTTTCTGTTGATAAACTAATTTTATCATAATAAAAAAAAGCAAGCTGGTCACCTTGCAATCTGTGACAAATAAAAGAAGCAACAAAAAGAATCCTTGATAAGTAACAGAATGCTTTACATTATTATATGAAAATACACATTAACCTGAACTAAGTCTGTGTTCATCAGCCTTCACTGTGGAACATCCAGCTACTGAAGGCTTCAGACAAAAAAAATATCACTTTTTACACAATAATCAAACTGTGGCTTCAAAGGACACATCTATGTGGCTGGATTAATGCAATGGATTGACTGATAAACTAACATCCCCACATCATGTTTAATCATGATGTGGGGATCACATTTAAACTCAGTGTGTCATCAGACTGCAACATGTCTTTTGTTTGTACTAATTTAGGTTCTAAGAATCAGCACATAGTTTCCAGGTATAATTAGCACAGGTTAAATAAGTAAATATAAATACTATGGCAACAAGTTGAAGACAGTGTAACTTCCTTCTGATAAGATTTTATGAATAACTGCCATTCAAAAGCAGTTCATGCACATTTTCCAAAGTTTGTCCACAGGATAAAGTTACAACACTCACCGAATATGTAGACGACGCTGACTGCCCCGCCGATGCCCATGAGCCCAGCTAACCTTAGCACCATCTTCTTTGCGTAGGCGGTGTTCTCCTTCTGCTTCTTGTCCTCTGTCTGTTCTCCTTCCTTCTCACTCTCCCCTCCAAATGGAGGAGGCTGACCCTGGACACAAACAGGAATGTACATTTTTAAATCATATTAAAGGTAATGAAAACATAGATGAGCACAGATCAGTGTTGTCAAATTGATAATGGACCTGAGTCTAAATCAAGTGCTAAGTGATTACAGTCACACTGGAACTTCCTCATTGTTCCCTCTCTAAAATCATCTTATTGTTGTTAACTGCTAAATGATGAATGAAATGTGATTAACCACAGGCTAGAGGTGATAGAACCTTCTCAGTGGTGGCCCCTAAACTCTGGAACAGCCTGCCTTTTAAAATTTGAGCATCTCAGACAGTGAATCAGTTTAAACTGCAACTGAAAACCCACTTTTTTTTAATACCAACCTTGTTGCATTTTTATGTTCATTTTAGTAACGTTGTTGTTTTTATACTACAGAAACCACTTTGGCCAACTGGTGTTTTTCTGTGTATACAAATAAAGTTGACTTCACTAAAGAAATTGAACAACAGATGAGAAACACTGAAAAGTCACTGATAACTATCAATCTGGCTTTGGGACTCCAGAGAACCACGGTGAGAGACATGACCCACTGCTGACCAAGAAGAACACAAAGGTTTGTCTCACATTGAGCACATGAAGAGGTTTTTATATTTCACCACAAATGTGTTTGTTTCTTTTAATAAATTATCTAGTGTGTAACTCCAACATTTGCTTGTTTAAATGTAGCTAACTAAACATCACTTTTTGAATAACAGACATGAAATTAATGTTATTTTCAAATGAACAGTCTGAAAAACTTCTGGTTAAGGGGAAGATAACCAGTGCTGCAGTCTAGGCAGACAGCCAAAACAGAGAGAGAAAGGTGCGGCTACAGATTTACCCGTCTTAATGAAGACGTGGTCTCAAAGCGACAATATGAAACTCAACTAGCAGCAGCATAAGTACGGAGATCAGCACTTTGCTCCCTCTCCCTGCTCTGCTCTGCTGTGCTCTTCTACTCTATCTGCTCTTTACAGCTGTTCAGGTATTAGTAATTATCAAATTAAGAAGGTGCAAAACTAATCATGCAGAAATCGATTATTGCACGACAAGCCTTGCTGGGAAGCTTTTAGAAGCTCTCTCCACTGCTGCCGTTTTATGTGTAGGGCTTTACAGGAGGCGTCGACACCTCTCCACAAAAAGATAAGCTTCGGGTAAAGTAAGTAAGTAAAAAAACACTATGTTTAAAAATGGACATTCCTCATCTCCCTGGACGTGTTAGATTTCTGCAGAAAACTTGTGTCTAGACTCCAACATCCATGTTTTCTATGCCATCAAGTTCAGTTTTATAGTAGTATATAGTACCTATACTTTGGTGCTTAAAATACATTTTAGAACATGTATTTTGTACTTCAGCTTGAATAGAGAACATAATAAAGTACTTTGTCAGCCAAGTATTTCAACTGGAATACTGAGTTGATCATTTTAAATGTCCTTAAGCTTTAAGTCAGTGTTGCTCTGTAAGATAATTCACTTTAATATTCATAATATCTGTATAACATTCCTAAAGATTAGGGTTTAGGGAAGAGTTGAAGTGGTGGCAGGGAGGATCTGTTCCGACCTTCACACCACACAAACCTTGGCTGTGAACAGTATTTATCTGTTCACAGATAAAACCGGCCGTGTATGTAGCACCTACAGATAAAATTTTGGGACACTGATACAAGCAGGGACTAAAAACATTACAGTGATCCACGAGAGGAGGCTAAATATCAACCAACTAAACTGATGCTAGTTACATGGTAACATGGCTGACTAAAGTAAGAAGCCACACACACATTAAGGAAATGATGTGACCGAGACACCTAGACTTTGTTGAGCTCAGGTGAGGAATGTTACACAATTTTTCCTCCTATAGGGCTTTTCTGAGCTACAGATAACCTCCTAGTCAAGATAAAATCGGATGCTAACATTAGCCGGCTAATCAGTTAGCTACCTTGCTGTCAGGTTCATTCATTCAGCAGACAGCGGGGCACACGCGGGGCGGGGAGGCTGGATATTTATTTTTTTCTGAATTTTACATTTGTACAAACAAAATTAAAACACGAAAAATAATTATTCCAAGCTGTCAGATAAATATGTCTAACGTTAGATGTAAGCTAGCTTCATGTCTAACCCTGATGTTGGAAATGTCAGAGAGGTGGATTTAATTTGGTTCACAGGGGAGACTCGTGTGGGCGGGGTTTCATGTTCTTTCCCCACGAGCGGCAGTGAATTCGCTCTAGCCGCCAACATACAACTTAAAAACCAAGCGCACCTAAGCAGGCTAACAACCTCACCTGACTCTGCTGCTGTTGCTGGAGTCTCTCCTGGAGGATAGCCTGGGCCAGTCCGCCCGTCGCGCTGCCCGTTCCGCTCGGCGGCTTCTCCGTGGACAGCGTCCGCAAAAAGTCCAGCACGGCCGGGGAGCAGGCACCCGCCGCCCCGCTCCTGAGCCTCAGGAGGCCCCGGCTTGCTCGCACACACATGGGTAACACAGACGTAGCGGACATCTTGGGCTGTAACACTGGCTGCCGGCGAGCGTGTGTGACGTGAGTCTAAAGGACAAAGGCACCCGATTGGCTCGGGTTCGTTGGAGTGACAGGCAAGAGGCGCACTGAGAGCAGCGAGTGATCACGTGGTCTGAGAGGAGGGCCGGCCTTACAGCGTTCGGCCCAATCAGATGCAAGGTTGAGGCTGACCTTCGATTTCAACACAAAACTGCCATGATGGTAGATGGTATATAGGTGATGTATCAATCACCTGCATTAAATGGTTGTTAAATAAACCTACCCTTAAATATGAATACAACTCATTTAAATACCAATTAAGGTAACACAAGAAAAAAGCTGAATTGTCCATAAGAATAAAATCGTGAAGTGTACAGAAGCACGTTATCAAATTCAGCCACAGCTTCATCCAAATCTTTGCAAAAAGAAAAATTTGGTTTTAGAAAATGCACAAAACAATTTTATTTGTTTTTTGGCATTTTTTTCATTTGCTACTTTATATAAATTGTCCTAAGTCCTCAATGCACATTAAAGTGGTGCACAAATACTGCAACATTCAATACATTAAAAAATTCTTGTCTTAAAATTATGTTTAAAGCAAGTTGGTCCTGTGTGTTCTTGAATGTACAGCCTTCACCCTATGTGTTCTCTGAGCGCTCTCTCTGGTCTTGTCATGACTTAAATGTTTTTAACTCTAAATCGTATATAATGTGTGTATATCTCCCCATACAGTTTGGTAACCCTGCAGACACAGATTCGTGATAAAGGACACATACAACATCTCCGTACTGTCTCCCAAAGACTGCAGAGTAAACAGATAAGGTGTAGCTATACTTACTCTGACCACTGGAGGACAGTGGACACAACTCTTATGGCTCTTGCAGTATTTAGTTCTTATATTTGTGATGTGAAAACCAACACACCAGCAGCCTTTTTAAATGTGGCCTGGACACTTTAGGTGCATCTGATTGCAGAGGTAAATACACAGTTATGTTTCTTTATTCATCTTCCAGTGTCAGGGCACAACTCTACATTCAATATGAGTTGTCTGCAGGGAGTTTTAGATGCTGTCAGAGGCTCATTTATGATACTTAAGCGTCCTTCTGAATGTTAGACACATGATATCTTCTAGAAAATGCAGTTTGATATACATACATACATACATTTGTAATCTCGTCCTCCACTGCTCTTGTACAGCTGTTTTTTCAGCATAATATTAGCAGTTTAAATGCACGTTTAAGTGCTCCATGTACTGTAGCTGGTAAAGCTGCAGACTCTGCACCTGGAGAGAATCCTGTGAAAGCTTTTGAGCAGGCTCACTGACCAAGCAGGAAAACCACCAGAGTCCAGAGAAACACATTTAGGTAAGAACAGGTAGAAGTGATACATCAAAGGTGGATGAACAGTCTGACAGAGAACAGCTGTGACAGGTTGCTTCTTATACTGGGACTGATGACTCAAACTAAGAGAGAGGACGGAAAACACGGATAAGACATGAACAAAGGGCAGGACTGAAAAGGATGATATTTAGTAAAAGTAAAGACAGTTTTGAACTGTTTCAAGCCAGAGACCAGAGCTGACTGTGATGCTAACATATTAACTTCATCATTACTTATTTTAACAGGGACCACTTAATTTATTTCTATCGATACGTGACATGAGGACGGTAGAGAGAGATAGACAGACAGTGGTAGAAAGAGCGAGAGAGAGATGGAGGGAGGGAGGAGCGAGGTTAAGAGACGTCGGGAGGAGGAGGAGGAGGGGGAGGAGAGCATCTGTGGCATCAGTGTTGTTTTTGCCGTGGATGTGATCAGAGGACAGAGCAGCGGATCACCAGAGACCATCCAGCGGCTTGTTTGCAGGTAAAAACCCTCTGCAGGTTTCCTTCTTCATCCATCAGCCTCCCTGGTCCCTGGCGCTCCGCAGCCCGCGGTGGGTCGTGTTGTCTCCGGGTGAAGATGCTGAGGCAGAGAATGGAGAGAGGGGCGCTGTTCGGAACAACGCCTCTGGTGTAAAGCTGCTTTCTCACGCTCTCTCCGGCCTTTTTAAACGAGCATCTCCTGTCTCTGCCATGAATCTAACATTCAGACCTCCTGCTCGTGTGTGCGTGTTGTCGTCGTTCGTCATCGGGGCGTTTTTCCGAGCCTGGTTTCTTGACTACGCACATTGGCACAAAGCACAAATCGAGGCTGCTGCGCTTCCTATGTGGTGTTTTTCGTGTGTGCTCGGATCACAGACGTCGCTGTGAGGTTCGAGCTGGATCTGTGCGGGACGCACTGATGCGGATCAAGTGTTTTTGCTGTGTTGATGCTCGGGTTTGGTTTGTTGCAAAATGGAGGCTGGAAAAGGAGGAGGAGGAGGAGGATGCTGTGGCCTCCTCCGCCTCTCAACCTGCTGGTGCACAACACATGTTTTTCCTGCATCCTTTCAATCGTCCAAAATGATCCGAGTGACCTGTCAAACCATTCAGATGTGAAACAGTAATGTTGGTGGTGTCCCTCAGGGACTTGTTATGAGGCCTGTTTAAGGACATAATCAGTGATCACATTGTTCTGATGGGGTTTCTACATGTATCAGCCTGTATTTAAACTCACATTTGTTCCTCTTTTCTCTGTCATTTATCACTTTGTCTTGGTGACTGTTTCCACCCTGATGGTGTACAGCAGAATAAAACTGCGTGGTGATAAATTCAGGGGGGCTGTATTTGAATGTCAGTGTGCAGTAGGTGTTTAGACTGATCTTCCCAGCTTGGCTCAAGCAGACACTGACTTTCACGTTGAAGCAAATTAAACACTAAGTCCCCATGATCCTGGTGAATCCATCCAAGTTCTGAGTCACTAGTCCCTGATTATGCTCATAGACAGGAAGTGTACACTACAGACTCATTGTCATGGCAACACAGGGAGTAATCCACCATTTTATGTGTATTTTATTCCGAGCTGATTCATTTGAATTATTACACACCTCCTTTCCACGCGTGTGTGTGTTTGATATTTTTGTGTGTCCATGCTGATTCTTACAGTGGTGTTGCGTAACCTTTATCAGTACCTCAGCTGAGCCCTGTGTTTAGCCACTTTCAGCCAGCTGACACCACACATTACATAAAGCACATCGCAGACACACAGCTCATAATGACCTTAAACAGAGAGATGTAATCATCGTACAGAGAGAAGACACGTGTGGATGATCAGGAGAAAACTGTAACACACTATGTTTGCATCTGTATGTTTTTAAATCATTTCATGACCATGTTTTCCACCAATCTGTATCCTGATGCAACTGATAGCAACAGTTAGCTTAGCATAGCTGCTGCACACAGCTGCTGACTCAGTTAAATACAAAAACAACAGAGCTGGTGTCTGTGTGGCTTAAAGTTGGTAGACATCTCATACACATCTTTTTAACTACAAGCTGATGTGTGTGTGTGTCTAAATGTTTCTGACCCTCAGTCCAGCCCATGGCCCCCTGCTGTCACTGACATCAGTACGGTACCTGAATCCCTGCCTACATCTCTGCTGATGTGCACAGAGAAACAATCCAGTCACGTTCTGCTTTGTAAAATCCCTCCTTACTTGCTATTGGGTGTCTGGTAATAGAGGAGATGGATGGTTCCATGATGGAGAGAGCAGCTGCTTGATGGATTTCAGCGTCCTGTCCATTTACTAAAGTGGAGAGTAGATTTAATCCAGTCGGACCTGCCAGGAGCTGATGATGGACAGGGAGAGTTAGCGTTAGTCTTTTAGCTACTGCCATTATCAGTGCAATGCAGCAGGTCAATTAGCTCGCCTTCCCCTTGTTTTCTCTCTCACACGCTCCTGAGCTAATTGCAGCACATGTCTGATGGTGTAAAACGGGGAAAACAAGCAGTGGCATCAAAACACTGAAAGGCAGAGCAGGCCCAGATGAAGCAGACACGGCCGGTTTAGTTCAGTCCCCGTGAATCATGGTTCGTAGAGAATGGACCTGGTTCAAGTTATAGTTCAAGTAAATTTAGGTTCGATGCCAGAAGCCAGAAAAACATGATTCAGTAGCTTGAAGATTCATGTTTGGCAGCAATAACTTGAAGTCATTGATTCATGTGTGACTCGGTCTCAGTCTCTCACATCATTGTGGATCAATTCTTTACTACAACATTGCTTCAGTTCATTGAGGTTTGTGGACATTGGCTTATACACAGCTCTCATAAGGTCCAGTCACAGTACTACTTTGTGGTCTGAGGTCTGGACTTTGAGTAGACATTTCCAAACTTTGGACCTCCAATTCTGACAAAATGACAATGAAGTCAGTTGGTTTACTGGTGGAATGAATCTTTGAGGAAAATGTTGGTTGATTTCTTAAAGAGGTTTAGGCATCATTAAAGCTTCATATTCTTTGACAGTTATCTGCAGGTTCAGTCCTGGCTGCTGGACGTCCTTCTTGTTAGGTTGAAACATTTCACTATTCATCCAAGTAGCTTCTTCAGTCTGAGGAAAGTTGGTTAGAGACAAAATTATCCTTCAAGTTAGTTTCACTTCTCACCTGCCCTGAACAGGCTCATTAGGTGAAACATTGGAAGGTCATTGTGCAGGTAGATGTAATATTCACACCTCTGACAACCCCTCCTACCGCAGTTAAGTGTGGCCCACCTGGTGGGTGTGTCAACGTTTAGACAGTAGACCTACAACCCTTACAAACCAACTCTACTTCAGTCTTCCTCTAACTGTGCTGTCATGAATATTTGCCTCAGGCTCTGAGATGTAGCTCTTTTGTTTTTTTGTATTTTCCTGTGCTATGCATGGTCTAACTGTCTTGAAGGCTTTCCACTTGTGTAGAACCTTCCTCTGTAGTGCGTTGAACTCCAAATTGTTGGAGATGGTTTTATAAACCTTTCCAGATCAATGCAGCAACAATTCCTTCTCTAAGACCGTTGGTTATGTCTTTCATTCTTGGCATCACGGTTGACATCAACACACACCTGAATAAATCTTGAATCCTATGGATGCAGTGAGGGAGTAGTTAGTGATGCCCACATTTTCTATCTTTTTGGCTTCATTTTTGTTAAATAAATAAATAATAATTGTGTGAGGATATATTAGACTAATACTAACACCCACTACAATGATTTTACACTGTTTTTACACCCCCCCTCCCCTTCACATAATTAAAGGGAAGGTACCAACTTAGGAACATGACTGTAAGTGTGTTATACATCAGACTTCTTCTTTAAGAAATATAACATCTGTGAATGTTTTGATCTTAATGATATTAATCTGACCTACACCGCACATTTCCTATTGTGATTTCTATACAAGTAAAGTAAGTAAAGCAGGGTTTTTTTGGACACTCTTTATGTCCACTCTGAAGAAAACACTATAGTTTTGTTCATTAAAGGATAATACTTGACATAGGACTCAAACCACAGGAACTTATATTTTCTTTTTCTGATTTCAACCAAAGTTTTTTGGGGTCTCTGACATGTTTGTTTAAGACATATTGTCTCATGTGTCTTGCAGATGATGTGTTCTAAATATTGAAGTTATGTATTTATTGTATTTGCTAGTCAGAGCCTCTGTTTGTGATTATTCAGTTTCCTTTCTCCTCTGTGACAGGCCCATCTGCAGCATCCCTCATCATGACTAAAGAGGAGAATCTGGAGGTGCAGGAGAAGGAGAGGCACGACCGGGAGGAGCAGGAGGAGGGGAGGATCCAAAAAGAGGAGGAGGAGGCACTGACTGAGGAGGAGGAGGAGGAAGAAGATGAGGAAGATGAAGAGGAAGAGGGGGAATACGAGCTAGAGGAGGAGCGAGAGGGCGAGGAGAGGGCAGATGTGGAGGATGAGGAGGATGATGAGCAGGAGGAAGATCGGGAGGAAAGAGAGGAGCAGGAGCAAGAGGAAGCTACATCGACCGTCCGGGAGCAGGAGGCTGAGCCTGAACCTGAACCACAGTCGGTGTCTGAGTACCAGAGTCCAGTTCACGAACCACGCCGCCGAGCCATGGTGCACCCCTCTGCTCAGGCACCACTGCCCAAAGATTACGGTACGTCATACCACCTTAAATAAACAGTCAGATCCACGCCCCTAATAATAATAATAATAATAATAATAATTGTACAGTGTCACACGTCCACCTTAAAATCACTCTGCTATACTTCACATTTAATACTTAGATTTATACTTTATACTTATTATACATTTGTTTATGTATATGTATAATAAAATAATAATAAATAAAATAAAATAATTGAATACTTACTCATTACAAACCTTAAACATTGGGCCCACTGTATACAGAGTCATGCCCTTAATCCCAATGAACCAAGAAAGACAAACACTCTCAACAAACATTAACAGAAGATCCATCACACACAACTCCACAGTGCTAAAACACACAGTAGAGAAATTGTTGGAATACACACTGTCTATATTTCTGATGTCTGTCTAATCAGTCAGTATGGTTCAAATACACTGGATGATAAGCTCATTGGTATTCATAAGACAAACTCCGAGCTGGCCAACTCCATTATACACTCTGCATGTGTCTGTGTCTCTTAGTCGTCTCTATTATCCAGCAGTGAATACAGAGCGGCCCTGCTCACCAGCCGCACAGACAATTTCTATCTAGAATTTTATCTCTGGTCATTCTCTGTTGGCTTAAAGTGTTGTTGGAAACAGACACGACATGAAGGACATCATAGAATCTGCTCAGAGTTTCACTCCCCCACCAGCCAATTATTACAAAGTGCAGAAAGCACAAGTTCATAGTTAATTCAATTCAATTTCAATTCAACTTTATTTATATAGCGCCAATTCACAACAGAAGTCATCTCAAGGCACTTTACAGTGTAAGGTTTAAGACCTTACACATTAAATAAAAATATACATGTATATATATACTATTATATATATAAATATATAATATATATAGTTAGTCTCCTCTACGAATAACAAGATCCACTAAGTAAAAATTATGGGATCATCAGGATTAAAATGAAGGATTTATTAGACACTGACACTTTTTGGACAGTCTGTGATCAGTAGTAGTTTTATGAAATTCTACCACAGAGGTGCTCCAAGAGTGGTGGAACACCAAGGCCGTAACTATGACCAGTTCAGTCATGTTCTCAATAGAAAGTCTGCTGCATTTGGGGAGGGCACTGGATCCCCCCAGACTCGTTTAGTTGTCAGGTGTGGAGAGTGTCAATGTCTTCAGCTCAGCTTTTTTGCAGATGATGCGTTTCTGTTCGTCTCATTAATCTGTGACCTCCAGTGTGGACAGGATGAGGTGAATGTGTCAGGAATGAGGGTCAGCAGATCTGAGGCAAAGATGGTGGTTTTCTGCCTTCAAGCTGGCAGCATGTTACTATTTCTCATCAACTTAAAAATGTTTCAACAAATCCTATTCCTCTGATCGGATGATGTTCAAACCTGAAGTATATCAGATTTACATTCTGCAGTAAAATCACAGCCAGAGAAATTCAGGGGTTCAAGTTTGTCGTGAGGCTGATTGCAGCTAGTCAGTGAAATGAAACCTGCCTCAGAACTCAGACTGCAGAGTTGTCAGGAAGAGAAACTGCAGAGCTCACAGGTTACATCTGATCTGATGATGATTACAGAAAAGTCTTGGCATCATCACCTGGAAAGATTTACACTTTTTACTCTCCCAGTTAGTTTTACTTTCCTTTCTTCTCTCATCAGTTAATGTGTTGTACTGCTTCTTCTCTTTTCCCTTTGTTCCTTTTTGCTTCTACCTTTTAGTTATTTATGGTCTTTTTGGCTTTCATTGGTTTTGCCTCTAAATTTTCCCATATGCCTGTTTCTCCAGCGTTCACCTTCTTCGACCCGAACGACCCGGCCTGCTGGGAGATCCTCATGGACCCTCACACCACCATCCCAGAGCTGTTTGCCATCGTTCGTCAGTGGGTTCCTCAGGTGCAGCACAAGATTGACATCATTGGCAATGAGGTGAGACTATGCAAATACAAACAAACTGAAACACTGTCGTCCAAACTGTGTTTGCATCAGTTTGCTCTGCAGCATTTGTTCACACAGTTTCTGAGAAAGTGAGAATGATATTGTACTGAGCTGTGCTGAACATCATTCGTTGACATGACGCTTGATTCAGTTAAATCATTTGTCAAATTACTGTAAGCATTGGCTGCTTTTCCAACTAATGTCCAGGGCTAAGAAGAAGAAGCCAATGCTAAAGCTAAAAGTAATACGTTATACTGTAGGACTGCAGTTTAGTTTTGTAGGTCAGACTAGTATTCAGCTTCTTTCGCCTGCCCTAATTGTCCTGGCATGGAGCCTGAATCCTGACTCGATTGTCATTGTTACATTGACCCAGATTCAACCCTCAAACACACACAGCAGCGGGACCCTTGTATTAAAGCTGAAGAACAAAGTCTGAATACTATTGTACATGCAGAACAGAATCACAAGAGTCATGCGACATAATTCCACAAGTTATTGGATTATGGGTAACATGGAACAGGCTCTCCTTCCTCTGTGCACTAGTTGCAGTTACAGTAATGCAGACACCTTGAGCACACGTCACTGCAGTAGAACACCTGTATACTGAATGTTAATGTTCCATGTTTCATTCTGTTCAAAGCATGAATGACACTGCAGAGCTAAACAAAGCATGAGACTGGAAATAACAGGGAAAAGACCCTTAGTAACACACAGCTTCGACCCAGACCAAACCCTGCTCAGCTTTCACAAAAACATCATCTTAAATTGTAGAACGGTTAACCCAGTGGACAGCAGAGAGAGAGGAATCAGAGAAAGCGTTGCAGAGTGAGGGAGAGACAGGGTGGAAACAGAGAGGGATGAAAAGGCACCGAGGCTCTACCGTGACTCAGCAGGAAGCTGATTCTGTCTCACTGCTGCTGCTGAGTCAGTTCAGCTAATTACAAAGAAGCTACACACTGTTTCTAACTGACATGCAGACAAACAGGTGAACATTGGCTGTTACTAAAAAAAATTGATTTATCTTCTTTCATATCCACTGTTTTCTTGGATTGGAAAGGAAACTGCAAAATGAGGAGCATGCTAAATTAAAGTTCTTTTAATGTTCGGCGAAGCCGTGTCTATATTTTTACAGCTTTTCTCTGTCTTTGTAGATCCTGAAGCGTGGCTGCCATGTGAACGACCGCGATGGCTTGACCGACATGACGCTGCTTCACTACGGCTGTAAGGCTGGAGCACACGGAGTCGGTGAGTTGGTAACTTATTTAATATGGATCCAGTCTGATGTTGATCAGTCTGCTTAACTGCACTGCAATACTGTGGTAATCAGTTAACTTTAGTGTTATTTAGCTGTTTATTTTATTTATCAGAACATTCGATGAGACAAACTGACTTGTTGATTGTTACATGATGCCACAGTTTATATTCTACATGTCCATTGTCCATGTCTACATTTAGTCTGCCAAGCACAATGCCGTCCATTCTTAGGCCCTTGATTCAAATGAAAAATAACCTCTTTAACTTGAAAAATAGGAGAACCTTCAGAGAAGTTTTCCTTCTTTCACGTCTCGTAGTGATCTAGTGAGTGCAATCAAACAGCACATTTCTCAGACACAGTCTCATTATAGTAAATAAAAATCCAACATCGGTTCTTCACATCATTCCAAGTCAGTGCACAGGACTTCAGTGTTAGGGGGTGTGGTGGACGTCTCCGGTGGGGGGGTGGATTCTGCTGCTGTAAAGATGGAGCACCCCTTTGTTTCGTAGGTGACCCAGCAGCAGCTCTGCGTCTCACCAGTCAGCTCATCTCCCTGGGTGCCGACGTGAGTCTGAGGAGCCGCTGGACCAACATGAACGCTCTGCACTACGCCGCTTACTTCGACGTGCCAGAACTGATCCGAGTCCTGCTCAAATCTGCTAAACCCAGAGGTACAGATACACAAAGTAACATGTAGACAGGACATCAGTCAGTGTGAGTTCAGAAAAAAAGAAAATTGAGAATATTAAGAAACTAGTTATTAAAATTTAATGCTTAGTACAAATCATCGGCAGATATTTTAAACTTATGGTTCTTGTTGTATGATCCCCACAGTGTTGAACTCCACGTGCAGTGATTTTCACTATGGTACAGCTCTCCACATCGCTGCCTCCAACCTGTGTCTGGGTGCAGTCAAATGTCTGCTGGAGCATGGAGCGAACCCCGCAGTCCGGGTAAAAACACTTTATCCTGCTTTGTTTTTGAAATTGATCTTAAATGACGATCACCTTAAATGGAAGGAGCACTTCCATCATTATTAAACTCCGGGGACAGGGCTTCACTGAGCATAACAAGCCTATGAATAGAAATGTACTACGTATGTCTTGATTTGATTCATTGATCTAACTAAAGAAGAGCCTCACCTCTGCAGAATGATAAGGGCCAGGTTCCAGCAGAGGTGGTTCCTGACCCCATGGACATGAGCCTAGACAAGGCAGAGGCAGCCATGGTGGCCAAAGAGTTGAAGCAGCTGCTGCTGGATGCTGTTCCTCTGAGCTGTAACCTTCCCAGAGCCACGCTGCCCAACTACGACAACATCCCAGGAAACCTGATGCTGTCCTCTCTGGGGCTGAAGCTGGGTGACCGTGTGGTCCTGGACGACATGAAGGTCAGAGGCTCACTCGCAGTCAGGGATTATATAAGTTTACATGCAAACAGAGATTGATGCTGATGCCAGCGTCTTGAATGACACTGGCATTGAATACTTGAATGTGCTATTGTGCTCAGAATATTCAAGTGAATTACAGGAAGTCACCATATCCTGTTCATTTCGCTTGTTGACAAATCAAAACTGTAACAGTCATCAACTTAAGACTTTGCAATGACCGCAAAGACACTTCAGCCCCGTCCTTTTCCAGTCCCAATGATCTTTAAACCTAGTTACACTTCAGGGGATCAGTCCCATTTTCTCACACACTTATGATGTGTAACCAGCAAACTCAACGCTGGACATCAACACGGGGATGTCCAGTCCTGGTTCTCAAGATCCACTGTCCTGCTTGTTTTTTCCAACCATCCCTGCACCTTCATGTTCTAATTGACTGACGCTCCACAGCCAGGTAATCAGCAGTGTGTAGGGCAGGTAAAGCTGGAAAACAAGTAGGGCAGTGTCGTTCGAAGACCAGGAAACACTGTCTAACAACATGTATGTGTTCAGCGTTCCTTGCTGTCAAATCAGTAACAGTAGTGTTAGTTGGTTTAGGGTCTGATTTTTTGTACTTTATGCTTGCTAGTTAATGCATGGTTCCAGGCAGACCAATGTGTGGTGTAGTTTTGTGTGATAGCTGCCAATTTTACCGACACACCATGCTGTATGAGCTCTGAACAGTGTGTTCTCGCTGTGTAGCTCCAGAGAGACCAGAGCAGAGACGACAGCCCGGCTGCAAACCTCAGACAGGTTGGTTGGACCGGGTGCTGGCTGGACTGTAAATTAACTAATGTGACTCACACACTGACAACATATTCTCTGGCTGTCGCATGGCAAATTAAAATCTGTTCATCTCAGCTCCACCTGTAGCACAGATGTATGTGCTGAGTTACATTTCCTCCCTTTGCCCTTCATATAATACAGCAGCAGACACCCAGACTATCTGCCTCCATGCAGCCTAAGCCGCTAATGGATCTCTGCAGTGATGTTTCAGGTGTGGGAGAGATTTCACCTCTAACTTCAGAGCATTGTCTGTCTTTCTCTCTCTCAGAGTGGCACTCTGAGGTTTTGTGGTACAACAGAGTTTGCCAGTGGCCAGTGGGTCGGCGTGGAGCTCGATGAGCCGGAAGGAAAGAACGACGGCAGTGTAGGCGGAGTCCGCTACTTCATCTGCCCTCCTAAACTAGGTAACAAGCTGCCACAGCCTTTTTTGAGCAAGTCATTGAACCCAACAATCAGTTAAAAGTCTAGATTTGTAATCTGCCCCTTTGATTGAAGGGTTTGAATAATCCTGATGGACCATTCAGAAAATGGGGGCAGTGGAAAACAAATTAAGTCAAACATTAGGTACTCTAACATTTTCCATGTGGCTGCATTGGGGATATTTGAGTTTCTGGTGGATATATGTTCTTCTCAGCTGCACGTTACAGTCCTTTTTTTCTCCGTATTTCCTAAATCAGTGTGTCCGGTACATTTGTAAACCGTTGATACTAAGCACTTTGGCTGTTTTCTGACCCCCCCAGGGATTTTTGCACCCGTGTCAAAGATTTCCAAGACTGTGGATCAGACACCTTCGTCTGTCACCTCCACCCCCCGAACCCCACGCTTGGACCTGGCTTCTCGCCTTGCTGGAAAGACCAAGAAAGAGAAAGAGAAGAAAGAGAAGGAGAAGGAGAGAGAGAAAGGTAAAAGGTTCATGTCAATGTCACATATCAAATACTTCAACAGATTAATTACAGATTCAAATATGAAAGTGAATTTCAGCACTGTTGCATGTTTGTAGTCGTTCTTGTGAGTGAGTTTGCTTTGTTATCTCAGCCCAGAGGAAGAAGTCATCATTGGCCAGTCTGGAACCAGACGGAATGAATGTGGAAGTTGGAGATCAGGTTCTGGTGGCCGGACAGAAACACGGTATCGTCCGCTTCTTCGGCAAGACTGACTTTGCTCCAGGTTTGTCTGCTGGTCTTCAGTGGATTCTCTAGGTTATTTTTATGAACCGGGTAGAGGCAGATCAGTGGTGAACTGAGCTGTTTATGACTACACAGGCTACTGGTTTGGTATCGAGCTGGATAAACCAACGGGGAAACACGACGGTTCTGTGTTTGGAGTCCGTTACTTCAGCTGCCTGCCCAAATATGGAGTGTTTGCTCCGCCTTCCCGTGTCCAGAGGTAAGGTTTTGTTTTTTGTTTAATTTGCAGCTGGTTAATATTTTAGTTCCTCTTAACAGTTTCCTAGTTAAGAGTTGAGAGCCATGTTTTGAGGATGATGGTTGTGTTCACAGCATGTTAACGCTAACTGTCGGTGAAGATTCTCAGTCATCCAGGTGAAGCTATCTCAAAGTTGAGTCAGTTTAGTCTGAGAGATGTGACAAATCTGCATTTCTAACTAAATGATTTCAGCTTCCAGTGACTGACTGGTTTTTAACCAGCTGAAGATACTACTTGGATGAGTAGTGAAAGATTTCAACCTAACAAGAAAGATGTTGCCCTAACTCAAACAATCTGCAGCTCCAGAATCAACCAACATTTTACCAGTAAACCAATTGTTTTCATTGTCATTTTGTCAGAATTGGAGGTCCAAAAGATGGCTCACAGAATGACAACTCCATGGTGAAGAAGGTCCACCAGGTCACCAGTAAGTATCTGTCTTCATGCAGTCATATCAAACTGAAATGAAAGCGGCGTGTACAAAAATCTGTGTACTGTCTTAAACCTCCCTCTTAAAGGTAATTGTTATAAGCTGTCTGGCAGATTTCTGTTATTTTAACATGTACTTGCACACCTATACTCATAGAACTGGGGTTACAATGTGTAACCAGTGTTGTGTACCACTGTTCCGTGATCAAACAATGATATTTTAACACTGTTGTTGTTCTGTCTGAGTTATGAACGGTAATTTTCTCATGTTCTTTGTAGTCTCTGCATGAGTGAATGTGTCATGACACACTCAGACTTAACACAAACACACAACTCTATGTGCTGCTTACACTTCACTTAATTTAATCGATTTACAAATCAAATGTGCTAAATGGCTCTGCCTTTTATTTACCTCTAGTCTATTGATCAGTCATTGACACTGACATTTGTTTGCATCCCACAGTGTCACAGCCGAAGCGTAATTTCAATACGATGCGGTCTCCTAAAGACCTGACTTCTGAGAACTCCATATCCAGGTAAGAGCAAAGAAGAGCAGCAGGTTGATCACTGTGAGCAGCGAGGTCACGTTCACACCACAGCTCTTAACCTCTGCATGAAAGTATTAAAACATCACGTGTTCACGGTGGTTTATGTGATGTTAAAGTTAGAAATAGAAATGTTTCTCTTCTACTACGCTGACCTGCACTGTTTGTACAATTGGATTCTTTCTAATATGACACTAAATCAATTACTCTGAAGTTTAATTACCTTATATGATTATGACCATGGTGAGTGAATTATTTCTGACTGTGCTGGAAACTCAACCTGGCCTTCAGTTACTCTGTTTTACTAAAATCACCGTACCTCCCCTGCTCTCCTTTCTTTTCCTGCTCTTCTTCTCTGCGCTGTCATCTCTCCTCCTGCAGGTTGCTGTTCTGCTGTTGGTTTCCGTGGATGCTGCGCGCTGAGATGCAGTCCTAACCTCCTTCTTCCTCTTTTACTCCTCCGCCAGATCAGTCTCTCTGCTCTACTTTCTCTGCATCTTTTACATTCACAGTCCTTTGAGTCTCCTCAAACTATCGCCGTTGTCATTCGAAGTTCTCGTAGTGAAAGCCCCGTCCGTCTTTTCTCCTACTCTCTGCCCAAATTTTTCTAATTTAGCCGTTCTATAGCAAAATCTATAGTGCCTTGTATCTGCGTAAAACGTCCTGTATTCCTTTAATGAAACTGAGAACCCAGCTCTGCTACAGCAATTTCCCTAAAATATTCTCTTTTACAGATCTTATCATTATGTTGCCACAGATTCTCATCTCATTGTCCCTGCTTGGTATTCGGTCACTCTGATGTTTAGTTTGTGCTTTGTTTTTTGCTGCTATTAATTTAGGGTTTTGCCAAATTTTGAGTTGAGTGCCAGTGTCCAGCATGGCGCTAATTACTGTACATTTTGACTATGGCAAATATGGTCTCTGATTAACCATGATTTGAGTGGGAGAGACGTTTTCTCCAATCAGAGAACTGCAGTCGCACCTGTAACTATGACAGTAAAAGCCAGTGCTTCAGATCCAGCTTCAGTCCTACAAAACTGAGTGTGAAGAACATTTGTCACCCGCACGCATTAATCTCAGACGTCAAACTGAAAACAGGGTTAATCACCTGCTGATTTTATTGCAGTTCATTAATGTCAGTGTTTCCTTTCAGACGTGTGTAACAGACTTAATTTCACAGAGCTGCAAATGTAATGTTGTTAACCAAAACTGCTAACAGACCCAAAATGATTTATTTTAATGCAACTTAAAAATCAAATGTTTTCAGCCCCACTTCGTTTAATGTCAGCTTTAAAACCAGCTGTATACTTCCATGTTCCCTAATCAAACATGAATCTTTTCACTCTCCTGACACAGGAGTTTGAACTCTGGATAAGTTCTCCAGAGAGTCCACAATTTTAGTACAGTCTACCCCCCCCCCCTCTTCTCTCGTCCCTCGTTCTCCATTTAAATAAGACTTCAGTACCTTTTGTGAACGTGAGCATCTGCGAAAAGACAAAACAAAAAGACAAGTTCAACTTCCCTGTGTGCTTAATGTTAAAATCTCTCTTTAAGTATGTGCATAACAGAAAACAGCAATATGTAACCAGTGTACCTATCTCTGTGTGGAAATGTCTCTTTACACTCTGTAAGCACACTAACACAGAGAGGTGAACACGCTCACACCCTGAGGGCCGAGGCTGCTGGAGACAAGACGCTAGAAACAACAATATCCAGACGGTTTCAGGCTGAACGTACTTTACCTGACACTGACTGGTGGATTCAGAAACTTTCTTTTTGTGGTTTAGAGTTAACTAAATTAACTCTAGATTGTTTCACATCCAATTCACCGTTTGAGTTTTTACCACTTCCCTTTAACATTTGTTGTATTTAACAGCTCATAAAAGACGTGTTTAACATTATTAGATTATTTTATCTGAGTTCTGCTTCAAAACATTGGCTGAATCTACTTGTTCCACACATCTCTGTGCTTTTTAAAATATTTTTCTTACTTCACTTTAGTTTGACAAATATGAAAACAGAAAAAACAAAAAACGTCTGGATTTTGGTAAAAATAGTTTTTTGAGTTTTTGAAGCCCTTCGGTAAGAAACTTTCTCCACCTGTTTGTCGTGTGTGAACTGACGGACTTGAGACCAACACACTGAACTAAAAAACGGAAGGTTTCCCTAACTTGGTCTTTGTGCTCTGCAGCCTCGGCTGAAGGAAACACTTTGTAGTTGCCCCTGCACACTGCTGTGGATAACTGTTTGGTTTGTGCCCGTGGAGTCAGCTTCAGCTTTATACTAATGAAAACTCCAGTGCTTACACTCATCAGCTGCTTCAGTTTAGTGCAACCAGCTGCAGAACTGCTGTGGTGATCTGAACAGCTCACAGCTTAGCTCTGATTGATGCTGCTTCATGAGGGGACAAGCAGCGCAGAGAGTCATCAGTGTGTTACGACAAGGTGTGTTTCAGTTTACCTGGTTTTGTTCGCATGTCAACCTGCAGCATTTCAGCACTTGTAGTTGACTGAAAAGATCCGTTTAAGAACCAGTCAGTCACTGGAATTAATTTGAGCTGCACTCCAGGAATGGAAACATCCTTGAAATCATATAGTTAGAATCCAGATTTGTCACATCTCTCAGACTAAACTGAGACTTCAGAGTTCACATTTTGACACTTAGACGCTGTCCAGAACGACAAGTTCATGTGAAATCAGTGAACAATGTGAGAAGCTTGACGTCATGTCAACACAATATGCAGATGACTCACAGCTTTACCTTCCTGTATTTATGCCACATTCTCCTCGCCTCTGTCATCCAACCCAAAGTGAAGAGTCTGACGAAGTGAAGTTTACCCACATTGTGTAGTTTACATCTGTTTATAATTTCACACATAGGAAATGTTTTGCTTCAAATAAGCTGCTGCAGCACGCTGTTCAGTGCTAAAGCTCCACAGAGTCAGCGCATGCTGACCTCGTCGTAGGTGAACATTGGTATTAGTGGACCACAGTGATGGTGGAAGTTTGTCTTTGTACAGTAATCGTACAGTACAGTCAATATGTCCCAGTGAAGCCTCTGTTGGTTTGAACATGGTGTTCTGACTACTGTGTAAATGTGGAGCTTTCTCTGGTTTGGCCACTAAGTGTCACTAGTGAGTCACTGGTTATTCATCTTACAGTAAACAGAATATTAACGTAAGTTTTCCTCATGACATATTTGGTATTTTATTTGCTGCATTTGAAGGACTCTACTGGTTTTGAGTGTTTTAGCTTTTTAACAACTGTACCTGCGCTTCACATTTCTGCTGACTGGTTTCTTTATTTGCTTGTTTTCAGGCAGCATTGAGTAAAATCTAACTTTGCATCCATGTCCAAATTTAGTCACCTGTATGTTGTTTGCCAGTTGTTTCCTCATCAGGTAGAGTACAACCTGATGATAACACGACTTGTCAGTTGAATAACTTTGGACTGTGGTGAATTACACCTCTGCAGTGCATTTCAACCTTCTGCATGTTAGAAACAGCTGCTTGGAAAAAAGGAACTCAGTCGAAAACAGCATAAGTGTGAAGTATTTGTAATGTGTAGCTGAGTGGCTAAAATGTTCAGAATAACTGGTCTGGTCCTTTAAATCCTCTATAATCAATCAGTGTACGTGTCTGAGAATATAATGTTGAAATCATTGTCATAGAAACTAACTCAGCACTGGCTGTTTTAACATTAATATGTCTTAAGAGTATACAGTATATAGCCTATATTTTGATAACTTCACTAAGTGTACTTTTTGTTTTCTGGTTTTGTAGTGTGTGTGTGTTACTTTGTGCTTGGTTACAGTCCATGCGTGTGAGTCTCTCCTGTTTGAAAGCTGATAGATGTTAAAGGGGAAACAGGGGAGAAGGAGCATCGAACGTCTTCATCCTAACAGATACCCACTGCATGCTCTCTCTCTTTCTCTGTAACGTTCTCTCTCAGTCTTTTCTGGTTTGGGTTTTTTCGATACATGTATCTTCTTCTCTTCAGCATGGAAATGCTTCTAATAATAACAGTGACAATATAATAAAGAATTTGATGTTTTTCTATCTCACGTCTCATGACACTGTTTCAGTTTAACTGGAAATAGATAATTTCAATTGAATTACCATTTAATCATACTTAAACACAGTGCTCGATATGATTAATATTCAGAGGTTTTGTCACTGTATCTAACTTATAACCTAGTCACAGGCAAAAATGAGGCCCATTGACTTTAAACTGACAAAGGACCAAACCATGGAAATGTAAAATACAGTATTATTCTCACAGAATACTGAGTGTCATAAGATGCGTAATGTTTTACGTGGAGTAAAAATATGTATCTGAAATGTTGTGAAACAAAATAACATAAAATAAAGTAGCATAAAATGAAAATGCCCAGTAGTAAAATGATGTTCTTGATGGTTGACGGTAATTATTTGGTTAGGATTCAACTAAAAGTATAAAACAAACAAGCGGTTGAAGTCTGAACAGTTTATTTTGAATGGAACCACTCCGGGTCACAAATGGTGCTTGTGCTTAAAATCAATAAATTACATAGAAATATGAAATAAATTAAAACTATCAAACTATGAGTTACCCAGTAAAGATAAAGTCTTTTTAAGAGTCCACTGTCGTCTGGACTCAGCAGGACCTGAATGCATCATCACAGGTAAAAAACAAAACCAAAAAACCCGTTAGGATGGATCACCAACAGTCACATCAGACCAGGTTTGTTGGAAGATGACAACCCAGTGAATGTCCAGTCTGCCGAAGTGCCCTTGAGCAAAAATGCAGTCTGGATACGAGAAGACGACTTCTCTGCAAAGCGTGAGTGCGGGACGAGTTAGACTTGTGTGCAGCAGGATCACAGGAAGGAGAGCTTCTTCTCTGCTCCGGAGCTGAGCGGAGAGGACGGGGATCTGACTCTTGATGCGCTGCGCTGCCGCTTCCTCCGGGCTCTGCGGTTCTTAAACCACACCTGGGAACGAGAAGAAGACTTTTAAGTTCATGTTACACTGTCCAATAAACCAATAATAACAACATTATTAACCAGTTATAATCTGCACTACTCCCGGTATTTAGTAATATTAAGCGTCAAATGCGAACAACTTTACTAATTTAACATTTCTCAGAATATAAAACACTTGATTTGTCAGAGGAGGTCAAAGCAGAGACGGAGTCGCTGCGCCATGCCAACGGAAAGCAGCCTGGTATCCTTTTACGCGTCTTGGAGAGATTTTACGCAGCTACACGGTGAATAACGACGTGTGACTCACCCTCACGGTCTCCTCGCTCAGCCCCGTGCGCCTCGCCATCTCAGCGCGCGCCTCCACCGCCGGGTAGTCGGTGAGCTCGAACAGCGCCTCCAACTGTTTGGTCTGACTGTCGGTGAACACCGTCCTCATCCGGGCCTTCTGACGATGCTGCGACTGCGCCGACATCCCGGCCTGGTGGTAGCTATGGTAACCCGGCAACGGCTGAGTGTCTGATAAAAAAAGATGGAAACAGAAAGATTCAAATAAGTTGTTGAGGTAAAACAGGAGAAAGGTTTAGTTTAGTTAGTGTGATTAAGTTTTCTGTCGGAGCATCAGATTTAACTTTCAGTTTTAAAAGTTTCTAAAAGCAAATTTACAAACTGATGAAACATTTAATGCTACAACATCTAAGAGGGAAACAAAGGTTTTTGTTGACAGAATCTCACAGTTTTTGTCTGAAATGTGTAAAACGTACCTGCAGAGTCTTTGCTGCTGAAGTGCACGTAAACTCCGGAGTTTGGATAAAAGTCTGTGCGATGGAACCCGGCTCCGTACGGGTAACACGTCTCTCCAAAACCCATTCCTCGGTACTGCAGGCAGCCTGGTACCGGTACTGGAAGCGGGAGGGGCGCAGGGGGCCTGAGGTTTCCGAAGTCCAGACTGAATCCTCCGGGGATCCCCTGGAGATAACCGTCAGGTGAAACCTCCATCACCTGCGGCTTGTGTCCGAGCTGCGGGGAGAGAATGCGCTCGATGCTGAAGTCCGACACTCTGCTTCCGTCCATGATCTGACTCTCAGGATGTTTCCAGAAAGTTTCTCCTGTGGCGTCTGAGCTCTGAGTCTCCAGTGTCCAGTTTTAAGCAGGAACAGAATCCTGGAGCCGCCATCAAACATCTGGCAGCTCTTTAATATGTTAATGAGACTCATGATTTCAGCGTGTGATGGTGGAAGTTCACAAAGAGATGAGAAGAAATCAGGACTTTGATTTGACCTCTGAACCCTGTGACTCTTTGAACTGACTGATTGTGTAAAGTGTTGATGTCACTGAGATCAGTTCCATTTAATCTGGTAACTTTCACCTTTCTTCAGACTCAGACAAACACATTCAGTGTAGAAAGTTTATATGTAGATTATTTAGACTTAGAGGAAAGAAAATGACAAACCTTTAATTACACAGCTGACACGTAGTCTCCACATGTGCCAGGTCTTTGTGTTGTATTCTCTGTTATTACAGTGTTTTGTGGTTTCAGTGTGTTCACACATGAAATATTCAGAGGTGGTAGAAGTACACAAGCTCAATACTCAAGTAAAAGTACCTGCACAAAGAAGACTGCACTGCAAATAGAAATACTGCTCCAAACATGTTCCCTCAGTTTAAATACAGCTCTAAGGTACAACCTAATCAAATGCTGAACTTCGTGCTGTTGTTACCATGAATGCTGAAGTCTAGTGGTGGTGAGAATGATGATGACTGGTAATAAAGTAAAATGTACTGTAATAATTCAAACTACAGCTCATAGTTAGGTGGAGTTAACATGGGGCTAATAGATGATCCATCGTCAATTATTTTTACAAGAATTTACATCTGCACAAAGTGATTAAAGGTGTCACAGTCCAGTACTGGAGTAAATGTACTTAAAGTTACTTCACACCTCTGTTTACTTTAGGGTCCAGGTTCAGGATAAGTGTGTTGGGGAAGAATATCGTGCAGTGTGTCGCGGTGGCCTGAAGGTGTCGCCACACTCCAGGTTTGTGCTCGATGGACAGTGTCTGAAAACATGATCAAGTTCAAACACGTCACATCTGTCTTCTAGTGTCACAGTGAAACCAGCGAGCCTGTAGCTCAACGCATGTTTGATCTTTGTCACGTCTCAGATCTGAGAGACAAACTGTCCAATCAGATCAAAGCTGTAAACAACAGACGACCGTGAGCTTTTCTCACATCGTTTGAGTCCAAACTGCACAGCTTCAGTCTGAAAAGCAGAAGAACAAGATCTGATCACAGCTGTTAGTGTTCTCCATGATGGTTGTAGTTATTACTGCTCTTTCTGTGTGCTACACACACACACACAAATTGTCTAGCACTAAACAGTTCTTCATCTTGACAAGTTGGGTCTTATCAGGGCTCTTAGTCTGTAGTAACTCAGATTTTACAGAAACTGAATGGTGGCTGCTTGTTTCTTCTCCTTGTAAGTTGCTTTAAATAAAAGCGTCTGCAAGTAGAGTAAAGTATTATTAATATTACAAATACTGTAATAAACCTAATGTAGTGTCATTTGTATTTCACCAACACTTTGAATATGTTTGTGTTTGTTGACACTTATTTCCACACAGTTGCACTAAAGAACATGTAACTGTCACTGTGGGTTAATTAACACTTGTAATGATTGAAACCAATAAATATTAATGTGATCTTGAGCCTCGATGATCTCTGGTTTCCTGTGAGTTTGACACCATGTTAGCTCCATCTGACTTCTGAGGAACACTGATAGGTGATCAATAACAGATCAATCTGTGCCCTTCCTTTAAACTCTCTCTGGTCGTTAACAGACATGAAAAGAGTCTAAAAGACCCTGAATCATTTTAGCTTAACACTGTGAAGATTAAAGAGCAGATGAGACAACAGCTTCTACACGTTTTATACATTTGATGTTGCACATTTTTACTGAGAAAGTGGAAACGTGAAAAAAAAACAGTGTTGCAGAGAGATGAAAGAGTTAATTATCATATTACAAAGTGCATGAGGGACATGTCAGCCTGTATTTTATGCTTAGTTCACTTCTACTTTAGAATCACATTAATATATATAGATC
>JAUYWH010000005.1:1286951-1298742 GCA_034779795.1 Ctenopoma multispine
ACTGTAAAGTGCCCTGAGATGACCTGTGTTGTGAATTGGCGCTATATAAATAAAGTTGAATTGAATTGAATTGAAGATGGAGACCTGCAGGAATGTGGACAGTGAGTGACCTTGGTGGATGAATCACGAGTGCTCAGACTAAAACAAGAAAATAAGAAGAGTAATTATTTTAATAATGGTGATACGAGCTGCTTGTTTGTCTGAGATCCTGACATCACTTTTGTTTTGTATGTTTTGTCTCCGTAGTATCATATACTAGTATCTACTGCACCAGATTAACAATAATAACTCTTTGTCTTCACAGGCTGGAGAAGAGATGGGTCCTCTGGCATGAGTTTATGAAAGAACACGCCCTCCTGGATGCTTGGCTACGATTGGCTGAGCAGGCAGTCACTTCCCCTAACTCCACCCATATCACATACATGGCCGCTAAGGAAGAGCTGAGGAAGTTTGAGGTGAGGGGAAAGGAAGCATACCTATTTAAACAAATGAAACTTTGAGATTACTGTTGTCATGGAAACGCCTAAACTTAAATTGGGCTCATATATGACCCCTTGCAGCTCGCCAATTAAAACATTACATTTCTCATCCAAGTTTGATCTCTCCTCCTTTCTTTATCTTTTTTTTTTGCACTGACCTGTGGTTTTTTCCATGCGCTGAATCTTTTCTGTCTTCTATGGCTTTGTCAGATCTGATGATCTCTGTGTTTGTCTTTTAAGGCGCTCAAAGAAAGACAAACCAGAGCCAGAGCAAACTGAGGCTAAAGTTGAAGTGCAGGTCAAAGACACAATTCATGTCAATCAGCAGCCAGATGTAAAGCTGAATATTTATATTCACCCATTATACAGCAACGTGTGTGTGAGTGTGCAGCAGTGCAGGGTGCCCGTCCCTTCTCACAGAAAAGCCACAGTTTGTCCTTGTCTGTCCAAAATTAAATTTCAACTTTTAGGTTGGTCACTGCTGGGACCGATCCTCACAAATCCTCTTCTTCAGCCTCCGCACACTGTGAGACATCGGTCATCTGTCACTTTCTCTTATTCCACATGGCTGCAGGCATTGAATACGACTATTTGTTTGGCATTTTAGCCTTTATTAGATGACAGCGAGACAGAAAGGAAACATGGGGGGAAAGAGAGAGCGTGTGATGTGCAACATGCACAGTCAGACTTGAACCTCAGACGTTGCAGTTACGTGGTCTGTGCAAGAACCACCAGGCTACCGGTGCAGGCCATTAGCTTCCTTTTTATTTTTTTTTTGCAGTAAATAAGTGTTAAGTTGATGTTGATAATGAGTTTCTCCTGATGACGTTGCTGATAAGACAAAGTTACTGATATGGTGACGTCTGCACAGACGACTTGTTTCACAGCATAATATTTGTCTTGCTGCACAGCACAATTAATCTGTAAGAATCAGCATCTGAGAAGTAGCAGTAAATTAACTTTTTTGCACTTGGAACAAATATTACTGCATCATAGAAAAGTTAGGGAGTGACACAGCAACACTACATCTGTGAGTAATAAAGTCCTGAAGCAGGTGAAGTGACCAGCTGCAGGTAACGATGTGTGTTCATGTGAGACATGCTTTCTGTTTGTGTCCAGAGGCTGCGGTGTGAGGCGGGATCCCGGCTTGTCCAGCTGGACAGTCTGACCCAGAGGAATCGAACACTCACTCAGCTTTTTCAGGGTGTCATGCAGGCTCGACTGCTGGGAGCAGCGAGGGAGTGCGGGAGACGATGGGATGATGTGAATGCCAAACTGGAATCCATCATCAGAAGACTGATGGTCAGAGTCTGCTGATAGTAAAACTACTTTCTATTTATTCTAACTCTCTGCAGAGTGTGATCGTTCTGTAGCACAGAATTTCTCTGTGTTACTTAATGTTACAGTTGAATTTTAGTGAAAGATACCAAATATAATTCCAGCATCACCAAAGTCAAGCAAGACGTGATTCCTCTTCTAAAGTTAGTGGAGGTTTTGTAATGAAAACACAATTTCTATTCCTTTTTCTAATATAGATCCCTCTAAATCTTACACGCTGCCTTTAAATCGTGTAAATTCTCTCTTTATTAATGTAGTAATTTAGACAAATGTCTTCTTTTTAACTTCTTCATAATTACAGAATGATTTACAAACCCACTGTTACTAAATGTGCTTCACCAAACTGAATCATTTGAGGCTGGACTGAGTCTGTTTCTCTCAGGTCTTTGTGTCAGAGTGGGAGGAGTTTGAGGCAGAGAGGGAGGAGCTTGGACTCTGGTTGGCTGACCTGGATGTCCGTCTGACTGAGGTGGATCACCTGAATGGAAGTACCTGTGAAAAGCTGAGACGACTGCAGGTATGTTTGTGTGTGATGTACAACTGATGGTGCTTTACTGAAAGGCTAAGTTTCAAAGACTCAGACATTGCCAGACAGAAACGGGGCAAACGAGAAAGTATAAATGCATTTCCTGTCAACGTTTCGTTTGCTCTGCCTTTTTCAGTGGTTTAGGTAAAGCCGGTTTGTTACTGTACATTAATTTTTTCCCCCCATAAAGGTTTTGTAAGGGGAGTTTTCCTTATCTGTTGTATGCTGTGCAGATTTGCAAAGTCCCTTGAGGCAAAGTCGTGATTTGTGATGTAGCTGTATAATAAAATGTGACTCGATTTGAGGCCACAGAGGTCAGTGCTGCTAGGGTCAAAGTTAAGCATCCATCCAGAGCCACTGCAACACACCAGATGTTCAATAGTGGCAAATGTTTTCCTAACATTATGTGAACTGTTGTTTTGTGTCTTCGTAGTCCTTCCAGCAGTGTGTTTGTGTGAACTCGAGCCGCGTCAACGCCCTTCTGCAGCGCGGTGAGGCGTTGATCCAAAACAGCGAAGCGACTGATGCTCAGCACGTAGAGAGCCGGCTGCTGGAGCTGCTGCGGCGCTGCAGCCACATCTACAACAACATCGCACGAACACATACCAGGCTGCTCAGCATGAGACTGGTACACACAAACACAATCTAACAATACATGTGAACATACACCTGAGGGACACACAAATGCACAGTGGAACATAAAGGAGTAGGTGCTTTAAAACATACTTCACAGCCACACAGAGAGAAAGAAGGTTAAGATTCACCAGTATATCTAGAAATGTTAAGTCAATATTACTCTTACTGCCGCAGTTAAATATTTAACTTTCATAAAAATAGAGAAAAAAAACTTAATTTATCCCAGAGGGATTTTTTTTCCTTTGTCACAGCTGCTCTCTGTTCAAGAAGAAAGGAAAGAGGCAGAACCAGAGAAGAAACGCACCAACACAACTGCAAACGTTTTCTGTGTTTGTGAGCGGTGGGATGCTGACAAATACAGGAATGATTATGATGATAGTCAGGATAACAGTTTACAGAGCAGAGCCTAACGAAATACTGACTCTGAATGTCCCCTTCATGACGGCCTCGGGTGTTGTTTTGCATTAATGATAGTTTCTCCTGCAGGTGTTTGAGGACGACTGGATTCTGTCTCAGGCGACAGACTCTGGTTGTCCCTCAGAGACTCTGTTAGAGGAAGAGGGAGTTGTTGATAAATCCAACCTGGATCTCCCTGTAAATTCAAACTATCCTGGAGGTAAACCCACGTATCTCTCATTTAATTAGAGCGTTCAGAGACATATATGTTTAGATGTATCACAGCAGATTCCCCATCTCTCTGCAGATTGCAGCAGGAACGTTAACCCAGCTCCATCCTCCCTGTCACACCCACCCTCACACGTTCAGCCTCCTCCTGCTCCGTCCTCTCCTACCCATGACCACCAGGGGTTGGAGTGGGACCCCTCGGTTGATATCGGGCGTTCTGTCTCCTGTGATGATGCAGACTCGTCATATTTCAGCGCCAGCACAGGTGGGTGGGATCAGACGTGTATTAATGTGGGAATTATTTCTCTGTATCCAGCACCACGTTTCCCAGCTCGCAGCAGACATTAATCCTGACAGCCTGCTCCGAACTAAATCTAATTCATCATGTTCTGTCTGCTTGACCGTGTCCACTGTCACTTTGATTCATTATGAATTCTACTGACTCAGCTGACTGTTGAATTCCCCAAAATAAGAAACCAACATACACACAAGTCCACCTCTCCGCGGTTACACACCTGCCATGTTCCCTTTGCCAATGTGCTGGGACACTTCTGTGTGCATGTTGGGATGTGTTCTTTAGGTTTAAAGTGGTGTTGTGTGTGTGTGTTTTTGCAGGTGTGTGTCACAGAGATGGTCTAAAGAGACAGAGCTTCCTCAGTTCCCTCGACTCTCAGTCCTACATTAGCAATGATGTCATGAGACATGCAGCACACTTGGTGAGTTACAAAAACCTTTCAGAAGAATGTAAGATAATTAATATGAAAACTACGAGTTTATTATGTGGATGTATATAAATGTGATTCTGTGCTTTTTCTGCCACAGATTAGTTGTAAAAAAAATTATGATGATGTCCCAGCTACTTGCACATTATTACATTATTCAGGTTTTAAATACTTGACAGTAGTTTTGAGGATTCAGTGCATTAAAATGTTTGTTACTCAGAGAAAATGAACATTTTACAGACTGTAGCTGATCAGTAAATGGTCTGAGAGGGTGGGGACAACCAACAAACGACGGCCGTTTGGTTGGATGTTGTTGTGGGTTTCAGTTCGTTCCAAACCCTCCATGCAGTGATGTCTCTTATTACTGCTGCCACTCTACTACTTTCCCTGTTCTACTACACATGTGCATCGCAAAAAGACAATTAGAAACTCAGATACACACAGCAGAGAAATCACGTCCCTCTAAGGAGGCGTAGGCCCCATCCTGATTCACCCGGTTTCTGTTTGCATGACCGTTAAGAAATCTGTTAACTGACTTTTCTTCATAATGCAAACCAAACGAACAACTAGAATGTGTTGTGCACAGTTGCAGAGATTATTGTTTTACTTCTCAGCAGGTTTGACTGATTCACTCGTAGGATTCGACACCATGTGCTGAAGGAGAAACGTTTTAAAGATGCAACATCAGGCTTATGTGATGTTTTCCTGCTAATTTCTTTGTGCGCGCTGCTTCTTTTCTGTTTCTGCTCTGACCCAGATGCTGCTGCCCCAGAGGCTTCATCTGTCTGTCTCTCTGTTTCCATCTGTCTCACACTCGTACACTCTCACAGACACACACACTCTGTCATTGATGTTCGAGCTTTATAGAAACGTTCTCCATCGACTTTATGAGCTGGTTACAACAGTTCACCTCCTCTTCTCCTGATTTATTGATGGTGCCTGTTGGATGGGGCACCTCTACTGTATATAGGTACATGGGTTTAGCTTTATTTTGGTGAGACAAGAGAAAAAACTGTGGCAGCAGCTGCACAACATAAAGGCAGAGGGAAACCGAGGAACACAAATAAAGAGAAGCCAAAACAGAGACAGGCGTCGATGAATTGAGAGAAAATGAAAGACGAAGAGAGAAACTGTCTGAGAAATTCAGACGTATCCGCCTGTTCGAGCCTGCAGCCCCCCCTCTCTCTGTAGTTGTATTTTTCACACACACGCCCACGCGCTGTTGCACTGTTGGTGAACCCTAAAGCCCATCAGGGAAAGAAATGAACAGAGAGACGCACGTAGAACTGAATTAGCATCTGATTAAAGCGGCAGCATCCTAACAAAGACATCAAAGTGTGTGTACACGTCATCTCAGGGCATATTCTCTCTTTTAGCTGCTGGATTCATGAAGCCATGATGTCAGCACGCTCTCTCTGCAGGCTTGGCCTGGCGCTGTCTGACTGGAGGACACGACTTGGTTGTACTTCATTAAATCTGCGCCCGTGTGACCTCGTCTCTGGATGGTCGTGCGCTCTATGAATTCTGACTGCACGAGTTCTGTGTGTCCTGCCCCCCCCATCGTCTCCTCCCATCTCTTACCTCAAAAAGAAGATTTTGACTACATCACTTCGCAGCTCTGTCATGTTCAGACTAAAATCACACGTCTGAAAATGCAGAGCCGAAGTGATGCTTCATTACTGACTATTCATCACTGCATGTTTTAGCTTAGATACTGTTTCACCAGCCGCTGCATCAGTTTGAGTTTGATTTGCTGCTTTAGTCCAGTCGTCTAACCATCACAACCAATCACTGGATTCGAGATGGAGTTGCCTTTATTTTCCTGTTATCTTAAATCTTCTGGCAAATGTAAAAACCCAGGAACCGATGAAGAAGGGAAAAGTTTTGATGCATTACGCGTTAGTCAATAAACGCTGTAACATTTCAAACTCTACAGTTTCTACACAGGAATCTGCTTTCTCTGCAGCAACCTGAGGGATGTCTGGACCGTGACGGTGTCTTCTCACCGGCAGCGACCAGGGAGGAAAGGGATCCACTCCCTGGGGATCAGTGGGTGACTTCCACACCTGATGCACAGGACAGCGAGCCAGTCGGCTTTGACGGTGGGAGAGTGAGGGCGTGGCTGGGAGTCCAGAGGCTCCCCTCTCAGGAAATGATGTCTTCCTGTTCCAAAGCTGTGCAGACTGACGGGGAGGTGGAGGTGGAGGTGGGTGAAGTCACATACATTCACACTGTTGAAACTCGGCCCTAAGTGCCTTTCTCTTCTCCTTCTTTCATTACAGTGCATGTGAATAAAAAAACACAAGAACAAACTTTTCTGTCCTAAATGTATAAAACACACCATCATCATGAACATACTTTATTTTTCCTCAGTCCTGCGTTCTCCACAGAGACTCCTCCTGTTTGCATCAACATGCAGCACATGGCATCACACAAACGTCGGGTGTGTGTGTGTGTACAACCTCCGTATATCTACTCGCATACAAACACACACTGAAAAGAACTGTCTGACCTTGTGGGGCACAGAAAAATGAGATTCTGCAAATCAACACTAGAGAACGTCCAGGTGCAGATTTATGAGCACAGAGTGAAATATCTCTGCAACTATTGGATGGATTGTCATAAAATGTGCTTCGGGCACCTGTTGCCCTCCGTGACAAACGTAATAACTCGAGTTATTCTGAATTTTCAAGTATCATCAGGTCAACATTTTAATTTGTCCAGTCCTTTGGTTTATGACCTGCAGAACGACCCTAAGCTGAAAATGAGAACGAGCAGCTTTGATCATCTTGATTGCTCAGAATGACTGATCGGACCTTTTTCTCTTTCTTTGAGGTTCCTGCTCTCACATGTTGATTTAAGAAAAGAAAACACTCAGTTCTTGAGAATGTCGTCTCTCACCAGAGGTTCCATCGCTAATCATCAGCCTTTATTCTTTCTCTGCACACCTTTTGTGAAGATGGATTTCTGAATAACTGTCTCTCTCTCTCTCTCTCTCTTTTTTTTTTGTCTTTCTCCACGTTTCCATTAGACTCCATTGGCCTCAGCCTTCATTTTCTCTCCCCCTCTCTCATTACCAGTGAAAAACGTCTATTTATTCTCCTCTCCTTCCGTCTCTCTCGCCACTCCTCAGGCAGCCAAATTAATCCATAAAGTCTTGATTTATGCCTCAAGTGTGGCTGCACTTTAACTGCGCCCATAAAAGCAGAAGAGAAACACGGCGACTTCCTCTTGTCCTGCCTTCCTCTTCACTTCCTCCTCCCCCCCATCTGTTCTTTTCCTCTGTCTGACTCACCCCTAGTTTGGAGAACTGTCTGTCGAGGAGATAAACACAGAAAGACAAAGAGGAAACGTTTTCCAGGTCAAATCTGATGATGAAGTGTGTCTGTTATTGTTATCATTACTGCTCATTACTGAGTCCAGAGTTTTAAGGAATGAAGGAGAGAATCAAGAGTTCTGTGTGTGACTTCAGATGAATGCAGCACAGCAGGACGACGGCTCGTGAAACATGACTTTAGTCAGATACTGTCCTTACCTACACTGAACGTGACCTGGGAACTCTCCCAGGACTGCAGCTAATGATTAATGAGGAATTTACATATTCATGTGTTTAGTCTGTGTAAAACCTGAATCAGTGATTTTTAAATTCCTTCTGTTCAAAGCTGCTGATTCAGTTTATTATCAGACACTGGAAAACAGCCATGTGCCTTTTAGAAAAGACTCAAACAGGTGACAGATTTTCACAATGCTCTGCTCCTTTCTGTCTGTCCACAGATGAACTGTGCAGCTGCAGGACTTCATCTTACAGTTTGACACTAGTGGGTCGTTTTTAAAGGCCGCCATGTTTTTTTTGAAAATATGAAAACACAGTGAGATCCCAGCAAGCAGCAAACCAGAGGATAGTCGCTCATTGATAACACGACCATCTTAAGACGGCGTCCAGCCATAAGATGCTGTGTGAACACGTGGAGATTTACTGTAGTCGAGGACACTGGATTGATTCCTCTCGTGCACAGTGGCTGTGCAGTGATTCTCTCCTTTCAGACACAGTAAAGAAAGAAGAAACTCTGCTGCATGTGTTGTGATCTTTGCTGTAAGGTCAAAGTGTTCGTGTTGTATCTCGTGTGAAGAAGTAAACGCATTTTACTCCGTGTGGAAAACATAAAATCACTGAAACGTCCTGAAAGGATTAAAAACGCACTGAACAAACATTGGGTGTTTTTTTTCAGAGTGGAAGCCACGTCGACAAACCCAACCAGCCGCAGCTTCAACGTCACCGTGACAACACACATCAGCCTGTCCCGGCCCGCCGTCCTTCATCATCGTATGACCTACAAGCCTCGTCTGACTGCATGAACCAGCAGTGTCCATCAGATCTACAGGTGAGGCGTCAGTTCTCTTGATCCTTACAGCGGTTTGTTGTTCTGACACATCCCAGCGCTTCAGCCGTTCACACTAATTAAAGAGGCAGAAATGAATGTGGCATCGATTTATTGATGAGAAAGGCAAATGTAAAACTAAACCACAGTTTCTGCAGGTCCTTAAACAGACTGAAATGCAATAGGTCTGAATGTTAGATTTCAAAAAACTTTGTAATAATTGAATACATTTTTTCTAAAACTATTGTATTTATAGTGTTGATGTTGATTCCTGTGAAGTATTTATTTTAGGTGTTTAGTAGTGAAATGTTTCTTTGCGATGATGAGCAGATGATTGTTCATCTCCCACCGCTCCTCGACACGTCTACGACTGAAACTAGAAATAGAAAGGATCAACATCAAATACAAACTGAAATGCAACTCAAAGATCCAGAAATTAAATCCAATTTGAAAAGAATAGGGAAATGTTTTTAAGCTTCTCTATTCTCAAACTGTCTTTCTGAGAAATGCTGCTTGATTCCACTGAGGTTTAACAGAAGCTCTTTGTTCTCCAGGCTGAAGAAGAGTCGTCCTTTTGTGAAGAATCGGAGCATCTCGTCTCTGAACAAAGGTGAGAAAACTCCAGCTGTGCGCAGATGAGAGCTGTGTGTGTGGTGAAGAACAGTGCATTGTGGGTTCAGTTTGTGGAGCTTCACACTATTTCCTTTCATTACAAACATCACATCACGTTAACACATGATCTCAAACACTTGATTTAGTGACTTAGTGAAAACACAACTTCAGATGCCAGGACGTTTTATTTATGTCTTTGTTTTACTGCGTACTTAATGAGTTTGCTCTTCAGGCAGCTACATGCATCTTATTTTCTCTGGTCCTGGCTTCAGAACTTTCTCCCCCCTGCATAAAATGTGGTGGTGAAGTACATAAACCTTTGTTCGTGCGTGTGTCAATGTGTATAGACGTGGCACAGATATAGTTATTGTCCTTAAGTGAACATGAGATCTGACTTCATGGCTCAGTCAGGGTGCTGCCAGACTCTAACACCTCCACCTCTTCCATCTGCACAGTGCAACCTCCAGCAGCAGAGCCTCCTCCTCTCTGCTCTGCCTCCTCCTGACTGCAGCTCTGGCTTTGCTGGCCTGTCTGATCTGGGTCGCCCTGGAGCCGCCGTGTCACTGCGGCAGCAGCAGGATGCATCGAAGCTTCCACCTGGCACTGAGGTACATCAACGGCCCGCCCCCCACCTGAACGCCGTCCAAAGACTGGATCAGAGTTTGACCAAAGCACTTTCTCAGGCTCCGTTTGTGATTCATCACATGATGTGAAGAACTTGAACATTTCAATGAAATCTGCAGGAGATTTCACTTATTCTCTCTGCTGTTCACAGAATTCCCTGAAATATATAAACGTGGGATTCAGCATCTATAAAAAGAGGCAGATGTCTGCAGCAGCATTAACAAAGAAATACTTCTGTATTTGGAATAGCAGAAATAATCAATTAAAGGGAAAAAACTCTTTACATTAAAAACCAACCAATAAATGAATCCACTCACTGACTAGAGTAAAAACACTAAACGACGTCTCCATCCTGGACAAATCTGACTGACTTGGATGCAAAATATTTGCTCATTTGTAACCAACTTCAAACCTGCTGAGACGAGAGAAACCTAAAACCTCGTGATATCCAGTGTGTATTAATGGTCCCTAACTGTTTAATTTACCAAGTGAAGACTACGTTTGTCGTCGCTTTCAGTGTTTAAACGTCCACGCCAAGGTTTTCTTTTCCCCAGACTCGATAAGGTTGAGAACATAGAACCCTGTCCCCACGGCTGTGGATGGTCTCAGCATGCGCATCACTCACAGTTAAAACATAAATGCAGTCTTTGGTGGGTGGTGTGTGCCAGAAAACACTCGAGAGCACGGTTAAAAATCCCCAGAAAGGCATAATGAAGAACTTTGTTACAGATTTCCTGGCTGCAGAGGTTGTGGGAGAAGTGGTTCAGTTTTCAGTTCTACAGCAGAGAATTCATTGGTTATTAATAATGATAATAATTATAATATTGACAGTATGTGTGTATGTGTGGGGGGTCTGAAGGTTTAATTGGTTTCCTTGTTCTGCTTGTAGAGCTGATATATTTTACGTATCTGTGCTAATGTAAAGGAAGCAGCTGATGTATTAGCTTTCTGTTTCTGTCTAAGCTGATTTCCTGCCTCATTACAGCACTTATAATCATGACGAGCTAACATCAGAGCAAAATGACTACGCAGAGATGATCCATGATCCATCCGTTTATTGTGTGTGTCATGTTGTTGTGCAGTGCGCTGCCTTCATGAAGAGCAACACAGCTCATGATGATCTTTATTATTTTGTGTTTAAGTGACTGAAGAGTTTTTGTTGTTTGTTGGAACTGCATGTTCGACCCAAATGTCTCAGGGGAAGATGTCCGTCCAGGTTCCCTAAGAAGGATCAAACATTCATTTCAAATGTGTATTTTAAGGCTTTGACAAAAGGGAACTTGCTAAGGCAACGGTCGTCCAAAACATTTCACTTTTTTAAGTTGAATTTCTTTTCTCCATTGTTGTTTAATGTCAGACATTATGTGGTTCCTGCTTTTGTACAAGAGTTTGAAGAAAACAAATAAAATTATGATCAAATGTTTTTATTTATAAATTTTATTTACTTCCCTTCTTTGACTGGAGTTCACTACAAACTTTGTAAAACCATCCAGAGTAAATATTTTTTACTTGTCCAACTTCACTTTATGTCTGCAGGTTGAAACTTCAAGAAAACCCTCCTACACTGGATCCACCCTCGTGTCACTGAGCATTCCCCTGCAGGTCAGTGATGATGCGTGCGTGGTCGGGTTTACGTTGTCTTACAGCAGATTTGTTCTCACGTGTCTGCAGGACACAGAGTCACTGCGATCGCTGACAGTGCTAATAAACTTAACAGGGATTATTAACACTGCAGGTCCTGAGAGAGAGAGAGAGAGAGAGAGAGAGAGAGAGAGAGAGAGAGAGAGAGAGAGAGTGTGTGAGAGAGAGAGAGAGAGAGAGAGAGAGTGAGAGAGAGAGAGAGAGAGTGTG
>JAUYWH010000005.1:1305322-1317822 GCA_034779795.1 Ctenopoma multispine
ACACACACACACACACACACACACACACACACACACACACACAGACACACACACACACACACACACACACACAGACAAACACACACACAGACACACACACACACACACACACAGACACACACACACACAGACAAACACACACACACAGACACACACACACAGACACACACGGAGGTGAAGTAATAGGAGGGAAATGAAGTGAAGAATGAAAAGTTGGAGGCTGGAACAGCAGACGGAGAATGACAAACAGACTATACTCCACAGTATATGCTGCGGAGAGTTGGTCTCTCTCTCCACCGGCTCCATTTGTCTTATCACATCTTATGTGTCTGTGTCTATGACTGACGGAGCATCTCAGTAGTTTCATTAATGAAACCACCTGTAGTCGAGCGGCGTCATGTGTTTGCATCATTGAGGCTGAGGACCTCGTTTGAAACACAGCTGCAGTGGTTCAGTGTTGTGCTTCGTACGGACACAAAGTTTGGGGACATGTGAGAGACAGACGAAGACGTGGTGCTGATACTTTAAACTCTTGGATCTGTCCATTTCATCTTCATCTTTATCTTCATTTTGATTTCCAGGCAGTGATTTGTATAAGAAATAGTAAAATGTATAAATCAGTGTCAGATCCTTTTTCATTTTTCACTTATTCGTCCTGAAAGGTCACTCTGAGAATCTGCCCACTCAGGACTGTTCCACAGCTCAAGCCTTTTCCCATCAGACGTTATTTTGCTCTGCCACTTTGTACGATGAACTGTGCTTTATTTCAATAAAACTCACTGAATTTAATTGAACGGAGAGAGGGGTAATGACAGAGAGGAAAAGAGAGCTAGATGAGAGAGAGAGAGGATAAAGTATTGCGCTGACACATCCTGTCAAAGGAGAACGAGTGAGAGAGGCTGAGAGACAGAGCTGGAGAGCCATCTATTAACATTTAGAGTTCTGATCATCGTGCAGTGGAACAGTCTCTCTCTCCAAAGTCTTTTTGGATCCATTTGGGTAACTGCTCTCTCCACGCCACATTAATCTGTGTAATTAGGTTTCGGGCTCGTTCTACCTCCCTCTCTCTCCTCATCTGTTCTCTCCACCTATGATGTCCCCTTCCCTCCTCTCCTGCACATCTCTTTTCCTTTACACTTCATCCTCTGTGTGTCCTCTTAAATTGTCTCACCATTCACTTCCCTTTTCCCTCCTTGTCTTTTTCCGGCCTATTTCTCTTTCTATAAATCTCTCCAGTTCCATTCACACACACACAGAACCAGGGAGGACCGAGTTTAATTATTCATGCTGGAAACCAGCAGCTCTGCAGAGCCGAGTTAAACACCAGTGTCAGGATGCTAACACGCTGATGTTCAGCATATTACTGCGTTAGCATGCTAACTATCACTGCACACACAGCAGTGTAGCAGTGACTTGAAGGAATGAATGTTCAGGTTGGGGAAACATTGTGTTCTCACTTGATAGACAAAGAATTAACTTGGGTTCAGTTCTACAGAAACATAATTGTTAGAGACGGTTATGCTGCATCATGACACTCGTTTTAACGTCGAACACACTGAGAATCAACACCAGCTCTGCAGCTCTAGACGTCTTTCAGCCTCATTTAGCCCATTGTTTCTGTCTCACAGTCACTCAGAGCCCGCCCCCCATATATAACAGCAGACAGTGCTTCTAACCCCACTGTCCCACTGCCAGACCCATAGTTGGAGACTATCTGGAAAAGAAATTGGAACCTCTGCAGCTGAAGAACCAGATATTGTGAGATCTTCTAAAATGAATAATTACTGTCAACACAAAAGTTGTTTGGGATGTAATCTACTTGCTGAAATAGATGTCTTGTCTTCCACTCACTGTATTTGTGGAGAATGAGTTTTCTCTGAGCTGGTATCTATTTGCAGAGAAGAGAACTGAAAAATCTGAATAAGTCACAAACTGATCTGTCTACATAAACTCGTCTTCCTGTCTGCACCCCCCCACACACACACCCCTCCTGTCTTCATCCCTCTGTCCTTCTGTGGATCTCTCTATCTCTCTGTGCTGATTCATGGCAGAGCTGCAGGCGCTGACATGACAGTCAGTCTGGTAGCACTCAGACACAAGTCCTGCTGGCTGCTCTGTTCCTGTGTGTGTGTGTGTGTGTGTGTGTGTGTGTGTGTTATCTGTGCTGACTAGCCCTGTCTGCTGTCCTTCTCCTCTTTGGGTCACGTCGTCAAACAGCATGTAAACCTCAGCAGGAGGACAAACTGGGTCACGATAGATGGTTGCAGACAGAAAATAAGACTTTGGCTGTTTTTTTTATGATAAGCTTCATTTTCTGCTGCATTTACATTTATTACTGATGTAAACAAACCTTCGGAAGTCATAAAACAGCTGGAGCTCACATTTAGCTGCTCTATGCTGTTACACGTGTTCATACTGATGCAAACTAGTTGTCAGTATCTGGTCTCTGTTTGTCTACGGGTTTGTTCTGAGCACGTCGTTTACATCCTTCGCTTCGTCAGAAATAAACGAGTGTAGCGTTCAAGTAGTGAGGTGTAGCGGAGGGGGGGGGGGGGGGGGACAGGGCTGCAAAACCAGGTATCACAAGGAACACCACCAGCCCCTGGCCCATTTATTTGGTAGCTTTATGTGTGAATAGTGCATAAGAATTTTTGAAGCTGGTCTTAATTGAGTATTGAGGTGCATATGTATACATGACGAAGGGTCTTCTTTACTTATCTGAAGCACAACTAGACCCCAGTGTTCAGCTGAGACTTCGACGTCGCCGTCTCTCTGTTCTCTCTGTAGGTCATATTGGGTCTTGCTCTGCTCTGTTTCGATGTAGGAACTGGTAGGACTAATGCAGGAACTAGTCTGGACTAGAAGTCACATGTCAGCTTGAGGATCTGACACACGATGATGATGGCGATGATTAGGACCGTAGTGGGCTGTCCTCTTACCACATCTAGAAACACTTAGAGTGACTCAGAACAATCACGGGCCTATTAGCAGCGATGTGAATGTAGCCGACACGTAGCTCACACTGAACAACAATGACCACGACACAAAGCGGCCGTGGAACCAACACACAGTGACATTCACTCTCTGCCCTGACAAAGCCTCTCTCCTCCCCTCTCTCTCTCTCGACTCGTTCCTTCACTCCTCCTCTCTCCAAAATCCCATTATGTGTAGAAATGACCTGTCAGTGTCAATCGGCGTTGTTGTCATGCCAACCTCCCGCCATGGGCTGGCCTGTGAGCTCCCAGCCAATAGGAACTGTCCCTGCTGATTAACCAGTGGTGATCTCGTTAGCTGGCTCCACCCACTCCAGGAGAGCTCCAGGGGAAGGATGTTGGGCTGGGCGACGGGTGGAGGGATACACAGAGAAGAACAGAGGGATTTTCAAGTGACGTAACACATCTTCTTGTGGACATGTGGACGAGCTTGTGTTTCTGACTTAATCATTCAACAAGCAGAAGTGATTAGAAAGATGATGTTTCGTTGGGAGCTGTTTTTCACAAGTCATTATATTCATTAGCATGTTGCTCATACTGTGCAGCCACCACAGTACAAACACACCTTTTAAAACGTGATGCTGGGCTGATGTGTGAGATTCACCTTCAGAATATAGTTTCACGTTCAGGTTTGATAAAACCACCTGACAGGACATAATTACTCTGCACCATTTTCTGATGTTCTACTACTGCGGTTCCTGTTTGGTTAAGTTTATGCACAGAACCAACTTTGCTAGGATTACCAAAGCAGCATAGTCTGAGTTTGAGTTGTTGTCTCTCAAGTCATTGTCCCACCTGGACCTCCTCCCTCTCCAGACTTTGTGGCTCTAAAGAATTTTGGGAAAGTGCTGAAATGACTGATGCTGTTGATTTTCTCAGGACAATGCCGAACACCTCTAAAATGGGATCTGGGCTGTTTAGCCCAGTCTGAGGCCTGAATCCAACCTAATTTACTGAGACTCTTTTTGCTCTAGTTTAGTGTAGTTTGGCAGCTGAAGCTGCATTTTTCCTGTAAGGTTGAACTCAATGCAGGAGGATACTGTTTTAACCTGAACCATTCAACACATGCTTTGACAGAACAAATGACCCATACTACTGCTAACTTAACCCCTCAGCTGTGTTTCACCTTTGTCTTTCTCCAGACCTTTCGGTTCCTGGGTGTCACAGCTGTGATCAGCACTGCGGCCTCACAGATAGGAGGTCACATGGCTTTTCTGCTTGGTGTGTGTGTGTTCTCTGGTTTCTTCTTACAGTGCAGGGTGCACCCTCTTCTGACCCACTGATTGGCTCTTGCTACTCTGAACAGAATGAGTGGTGCCGATGATGGATGGATGATCGACTCTTTGATATTTTTCATTGCCTGCCAGTTTCACTGTTTGTGGTGTGTTCAAGTGCAGGTACTGCTGGGTTTCAACATCTTTTGTTTCCTTTCAGTGCTGGATGTTGAATAACTGTCTGTTGAGAGCTGGGATTTGAACTTCTGCTTGTCTGTGTCCATCTGTAACCCACGGTTGCTTGTAACGCTTTTCTCTGTTTGTATCCACAGAGACATGTAAATCTTTCTTTGCAGAGCTGTTATTCCAGCCTCCCTGTTGCTTCACCATGCAGCCATTCACATAACTTTAACAAAAAGGGCTAATCCATTTTTCAGTGTGATGAATTATTTATTTGCAAGAAGATTCAAGTCACTGCCAAGTTGATTTTCATGGAAATGAACTGCTCTCAACACTTCCCATAGATTCAGCCTTTAGGCTGAAGAAACTTACTGAGAGCTAGAATCGTAGCATTTTACAGCTAATGATGCATATTGTTGGATTTCCACTCCGCTGATGTATCATGTTACACTGACAGTGTATGAAACAAGATTACTGTGACTCAACATTCGATATAGTTAACAGTAACCAATAACACCAGCATGTTCCAGTACTTTAGTTCCCCTGTGTTAATCTGTATAAACTCAGTGGCTCTAACCCTCCCTCAGTTGGGGGTCATTAGCTGAACTGTCCTATTCTAAGCTGGCCAGCGGGTTGAGGCAGAGTGTAGCAGGACAGGATGGAGGCCTGAAGGTGACATGAAACGTGTCTGACAGATGAGAGTAAAACATTCCTCTCAAGCTTTTCATGTATAATTGCATCTTTAAGCTTTAAGTCTGTGTTTGCTCTTGTATATTGTGTAATTACTTGTGTTTGGCTGTGGGAGCTATAAGAATAAATCAGCGTTGAACCAAGTTATCTCCACTCTCATCAGGGCTGGTTTGCTCCTCTTGTGCTGCACCTATAGTGACAGCAGGTGATTCACATACAGTAGATTCTGCTGCTGTTGCCAGTGTCGCTGTTCTCTAATTGGTTTAGCCTGTCCAGGACCACTACGTTTTAGAATGGGTAGGTAGGGTTTTTGGTCGTCCACTGGTCTGCTCATGATGACTCTCAATGTTTCGACCTATGCAAACCTCTACTGTACACAGACGACGCACAAATTGAAACACTGGAGTGTTTCAGCAGTCTGTGTTTAACGACCACACGATGCCAAAGCACCGGTGTGAGCTGCAGTGTCATGTGTACGTTCAGCGGAGCAGAACCGCTTCAAAAAGACTTAAAATATCTTTCCACTGACATCACTGGAGACGTGTTAGACCTCAGACTCTGGCTGACGTTGTCCAAAATGCAGCGTGTGTTGTCTTGTTATGTTAAATCTTGTGAGGAAACAGTCGCTAGTTCAATGCTGAAACCAAAGATTCTCACTCCCTCATCCGTCCGAACCTGCTGCCACGGCGTCTTTAAGCAAGTTCAATAACCCTGGATGACTCCAGTTGGCAGGAGGAGACTTGTTGTTGTTCTGGGCAGTGTAAACAGTGTGTTAGCCAGCAGTCAGCAGCACACATCAGACTAAAGGCTACTGCAGGATGATCTGATGGCTGTAAACATGGCCTGATACACTGCCACTGTTTGGACAGCAGGGCAGATTTAGAAGCCAAACCAGGGCAGCACACTAGGGCCTGGACTCCACTGTATGATACTGCAACTGAAACCAAAGCTGTAGTAAGAAAGACATGCATAGGTGCACTGATACAAAGCCGTCATGTGTTTCAGTTTCACTGACAAATAAAATGATGTTTGGACAGGTGAAGGTTCTCACAGTAAAGGTAAGACAGCAGCATCTCTCTGTGTCCTAACCCTCGGTCAGCCTCACAGACTTATACATAACTTGAAATGTGACAGACGACTGTGGTAAACCTGCTTTTGTTGAACTGAATGTTATCACAGTGAAACAACGCCTCTGAATCTAAATGTGATGTAGATGTGTAGAGCTCATGAATCATGAACATCTAGCCTCTGATTAATCTGAATCACTTCTGATCTGATGTTTACACACTGGAGTTGACACGCTAACTGCTATTCGTGCAGACAGATGATGCTGTCATGCAAATACAAACTGTGTTAGCTGCAGTTAAAAGGCACAATTGCGCTTAAGTAGAAATCTCTTTTAACACGCTTCTTCAGCTGAGTGAACAAGTCCTCACATCATTATAACAACCAAACTAACTGTGGCAGGGTATCATTTTTATCTGCTCGTTCGGTTATCTGTTGTAGTCACAGGCGCAACAGAGCACAGGCACGGTTGATGACTATATGTATTGTTACAACATAATGTTAATGACTATATGTAGCATATAAATATATGCTGCCTGTGTAACAGGCAACGTATTTCTCTCCACCAAGGTATCCGTCGTAAAACATCCCCTTTTTTTTTCCTGCACAAATATCCGATCTTACAGTTCAGTTCACAGCAGGAAGGATTCTGTTGATGCATCACAGCATGAATATCGTATGTTTTGCGTCTCTGCTGCATATGAATGTAATTGCATACGTACAGGCTGGATACGACTCTTGTGACACATTTCAAGGCTTCTGTTTGATCTACTGTGTGTAGTCCACCAGAGCCGCTTTATTGTGGATCAGGTGACACAGCAGAAAAGTCTCCTCCATTCTGATCTGTCCTGATCTCTCCATTCGCTCAGATTCTGCCCCACCATTGGTCAATTTCATGCCTGACTGCAAACACGCTGCACAGATTTAATTCACCTGCTCCGGTGATGCATAGCAAGCCAATGATCTGAAGTGTCCCCTTCACAGTGTTGCCAACAGCCTTTGTATATTAGGACTAAACAGAGCCACAGGTTTGATCCAGACAGGATGTGATCCCTCCGGCCCCGAGCTTCTGAATGTGACCAATCAGCTGCTTCTGCTGACACTGTTCAGAAAGACTCCTTCGCTGCTTCAGACTGAGAACACAGAATCATACACTGGTGCTCCGACTCCTACTGAGATCTGTTCCAGAGACAAGGACCTACTGCTGTGTACATTTCTTTGAAATGAGGACACTTTAGTTTAGCACAGACAGTTTACTGGGATTTGTGGTAAGAATTAGGCGACATTTCGATAAGTGAGTCTGATGGATTGTATGATGGATGGATTTGTATTTCTACCTACACGATTCAGCTGATAGTTATAGATCACGGTGAAGGTACATCTATGCAGAAAACGTCCATCACAAGCAGTGTGGCGTCAGTAAATTCAACAATAATAATAATCATGCTTCTCCAGTATCACTGTGGCATCTGAATGACAAAACTAAATAAATTAAATCAAATCAATGTCACAGTTAAATTGAATTATCTGCAGCAAAAGAAAAAAAAACAAGTAAATATGCCTGGTGTGCTGCTTGTTGCACCGCTTGTTAAACACATCGAGATTAATAAGCAGATAAAATATCAGCACAGTGTCGGATCAGCTGAGAAATAAAACACGTTTCACATCACGTGACAGATGTTGTAGCACGCTGCATGTTGTTTTCAGCAACGTCATCATTACTACGCATAACCAGGCATTGTTGTGAAGCTGAATGATAAAGTACGTGTGTGTGAAATAGAGACGTTCCCCTGTGTGAACATGTTGTCGTGTGATACAGCAGGTCACTTGTGTATATTTGCATGGTACAGTCTCGTGCTCTGAAGTGTGTGTCTGTCTCTGTGTGTGTGTGTAATTGCTTGGTGTACATGGTCCCTAGAGTGCACTCCACTAGTCAATAGAGAGCATAATGTTGTGAGTTTACCCATAATGCCCCGGGGGATTGGTGGTTAAGTGAGCTCATTGTGGTTGGACTGGTGCACTGAGTGGACACTCGGGACACGACACACACACACACACACACACACACACACACACACACACACACACACACACACACACAGACACACACACACACACAGACACACACACACACAGACACACACACACACAGACACACACACACAGACACACACACACACAGACACAGACACACACACACACACAGACACACACACAGAGAAATGACTGAACGTGGTCGTGTCTCATCTCACGTTTCTGTCAAAAGCAATTTCGAGGCCGATGCAAAGTGAGTTCACCTGTAATGGATCCCGTCCACTAGAAAAAGTCACGTTTGTGGACTTAAAGTGTGTCAGCAATGAGATCAATTTCAGCTGGGGGGAGAGACAGAGGGAGGTCCCTACCTGGACTCAAACCGTGGCATCAAAGCCGTTATGCTACCAGTCTGCTCCTCTGGTTTTTTTTGTAGTAATGAGATTAATCAGTTTTCATTTGATTAGGCGGTTGTCATATCTTTCAGGCATCGCCACAGGAGATAAAATGGATCGTTTCCATCTCTATATTGTGAAACTTTCAGTGGTCTGCTAACATGTAAACATGTAGAACAACAGGCAGTGAAGAGAGAGCTGGGTGCAGCAGTTTGTGATGTGTCTGTAGATCCTATAAAGCACACAGTACAAACACAGTATATACGTGCAGCATCTCCAGGTCGACACCTGGACGTCTTTAACTCAGCAACTGTCCCTCTCAATGTAAAGAATTGAACCGTTTTATTATGTAGTCTGATCTGCTGAGGCATCTTGAATACAGAGGACACTGACGCCATCATTCAGGTGATGAGGATTCTCCAGACAGAAATTACTGGTCCACATGTTGGACGCTGAGGACCCGCTGCAGCGTACTCAGCAGTCTCAATCCACTTAAGTATCTGTCTGTTCTCGTCTCCACAGGGACGCTGTGGCAGCTGGGCTCTGATACCCTGACATAGATTTCCTTCAGACTGAGTGACAGGACTCGAGGGAACGGCGAGCCAGGTCAGCCCGAATCTGCTGAGACCTTCAGCAGGTTTGACCATTAACCCCAGAAAGCGGAATGAAGACGACTCTATCTGTGACGTTAACATCCTCCTGTCCTTTTTCTTGTTTGGGTCCCTCAAACCAGCTCCACCCCCCCCTTTAGTCCTAGTTAGTATATCCCTGGTTGTATTGGGCCTCCATGGCAGCTGGTGGATTTAGAGCCTTTTTACTTCAGTGTGACAAACGTTTCATGACGTATTACCAACCACTAAAATGCCCCAGAACAGCCATTCGACTGGTTTGTGCTACCTTATTTAAAGACTGGGAACATGCGCCACTAACCTAGTTAGTCCACCTGTAAATGTGTCCAGCATCCTGACATCCCAGTGCATCATGACTGATAATCACTGCACTGATCAGTCTGCACTCTGTAACCTGTAATGACAAAGTCAATTTTGCTTTAAGATTTCTTGAGGCGTTTCTAGAACTTGGCTGGACAGTTTACCACCCGTGATAAACTCAACTGGTTACCTGTCTATCTCTATACGCTTTAACATTTAAAATGAAATCCACAGCACAGTTTAGTTAGAGGAGGTCTCTGTTTCTGTGCCTCCCTTTCCTCTTCCTCTGTGGAAGGTATGAAGTTTGTAAAGATATGAAATGTGAGCTGGATATCTGCAATATGTACAGTTAATGCTGATGCGTCACATGGCTTCAGTGAAGAAGGAAATCTAAATTACAAAAAGAGGCGAAATTTAAAGTGCATGGTTTTGAGAGCACCTTTAGTTTCTGGCAGCATGTCGTTAGATATTCCAGTCAGTCAGTCTCTCGTATTGATCACTTCAGACCCACATTTTACACAATTAACTACTGAAAACACATCTTCCTGTTTTCATGTTCTGGATGCAGCAAGTCACCATCAATTTCCAAAAAATAGCAGCATCCTGCCAAGTCACACACACACACACACACACAGGACGTGCGTGTGTGTGTGTGTGACTTGGCAGTGAACCAGACTCCTTCACACAGCAGCCGGTTGGTCAGTCAGTCTTGTCACTGTGGGCTCCGATCCAAAACCATTAGCGAGGGGAACATCCTGACTTTATCCTGTAGTACACTGCTAACAGACCTCCAACACACACACACACCTGTCCCATCCTACAGATGGGTGCAGTTAATGCCACCTTAATGGGTGTGTTTATAGGCCTATTATTAGACAGTTGGTGGATGCTTTTATCTGCATTAAAACTCCCAGGAATCAGTGACCAGAGTTAGCTGAACTTCTAACCTCACTAATGTGAGCACCACTCTCACCCACAGTGACACACAGTGTGTTGTTGAAATACAAAGTCTGAAGTCCAGCATTTTATAAGACATCCAGCCACCTTCCAAATGTGTTAGCTGTGCCTTTCAATGAACTTGATTCTCAGATACTAAATATTGTTTTTTTATCACCCATAGGCTACAGAATTATTTAATTATGCACAAGGTGAATATATGACTTTCAGGTTTTTACAGACTGCACATTTGTCGTTGAAACACAAATGCGTTGCTTTAATTTCTCTGACTTTACATCTGTTCAGAGGACACTACCATTTTTATATTTCTGATTTTCCACTGTGGCTGCTTGTTAATTGATCTAATTAACTGATAGCTTCTCAAGCTGCTGCTGCTGCATTTGTGTTCTCTGTCTGTTTGGTTCTGACATTCGTCTAAAGGTTTCTAAACGTATTGTGTTTGAAGGGAATGTTCGTTTCACTCTGTTGATTCAGACCATCATCTTTCTCTAACCTTAACCACATGCTGCGGGAGCACAGATAATGTTCAGATAATGATAATGTTCAGGATTTAGGCAATAAATCCATTGGTTCAATATTTATCCTCCAACCCCCCAGTATTTTTATTTTAAGGGACAGCGTTGATGATTTGGTGTGAGCTGCACCTAACAGCTCCAGTACTATAATATGGGAGGAGACACAGTCACTACTAATGGGCTGTGTAACATGCTATGATAATGACGGATGTTACCAAAAAGTTCTATGAAGTGGTCTTTAGGCGCAAAGTACTGAGCCACAGAAGTAATACTGTAATTAAAATCTGCTGCTCGTAATGGAAATTCGTTAGATGTAATATAATATACAGTGAGAATGTACAATAACATTTAGCAGTCTTTGAGTTTTTATTACACACCAACACTCAGTAATATCGTCTTCCTGCATAGCTTTTCTAAGCTGGTCCTTTGCTTAATGAAATGAAACGGGGCCTGTGCGGGGTTCACTTTTTGGGGAAGGGGATGATCGTTAGTGAAATGCAGAGAATGTGTTTGAGATGGTCTTTTAAGGGCACTGAAACCTCGAGAATATAGCCGTCCAGGATGGCAATTTGGATGGTTCATTAGTTCTAGAGATCAGGGAGTGTGTGTCCAGCCTGGAGCTTCACACTGAGCATCTGTATCTGTAAAAGCAGCACCCGCAAACACACACACCTCGTTCTGCACAGCTCCGACACTCACGTACTGTAACAGGAGAGAAAGGGAGAGCAGTCAGCCGAAAAGCATGTTTCTGTTTGTGTGCTTTTACCACTAAACAGACTAACTGCATTACATCGCAATTAAATCAACAGCATCTTTCTATCTGGCATCAATTTTACATTTCACTAAAACCTTTGTCTGCAGTTTAAATCTGATTAACCACAGCAGCAGCCGCCACATAACATTTCTTGTTGCTGCTGGATTTAAATTCAATCAGCGCAATAATTTATTTGGTGCTGATGTTTGGTCTTCTTTATATCTGCTGAGGCAAATCAACAACATGTAGGAGTTCTTAAAAATTCTATTTAACTGGGGTCATCAGTGAGAAACCGTCCTGTTAAAGTTTTTGGTTTTAAATGGCATAGTTTGAGAAGAAAACTGCAGCAAATCAACATTAGACATGTAAATATGGCTCATGACTGGAGGGTGTTTTTGTGAGATATAAATGAGAACAGGACAGTCAGTGTGCTCATCTAAATACAGAACGAAAAATCTGAAATTCCTGAACACAGCAGCTCCAGAGCTGGAATGTGAATCTATTTCTCCCTCACTTCTGTCAGAGTTCAAAACCACACTGGTCTTTAATCTAATGCTACATTCTATCAAAATCTGTTCATTTATAACAAATTAAAATGTGCAGATAATAAAAAACTAAAGTTCTACATGTTAAAAGGTGGTTTGTCCTCCAGATCAGCAGCAACTGAACTGCAGAGAATGTAATCACTGTGGATTACAGTATGTTCCGATGCAACATGTTTTGTTTGAGTGAACGCTGCCTTTATTAATGACAAGAGAAGAGCAAGTAGGTGTTAAA
>JAUYWH010000005.1:1320308-1392445 GCA_034779795.1 Ctenopoma multispine
ACACACACACACACACACACACACACACACACACACACACACACACACACACACACACACACACACACACAGAAGAGAAGGAGACAATGCCTGAAACGTGAATGGAGCAGCCACCACAGGGAGAGTTGTAAGCTGCTGCTGGCGCCCACACTTGTGCTGACTCTCTCTCTCTCTCTCTCTCTCTCTCTCTCTCTGATTGTTTTGGATGGATTTAAGAAGCTTGCGCGCGCATCGCGTTATTTTTCAGCGAATGAACCCGGAGAAGAGAAGTTTTCTTTAAACCCTCTTAACTGGCGAATAAAATATGGGGGGGTCTAGGGAGGGGCGGGTCTTCATAGTTGCTAGGGGCAACCATAGGGGAGTGAGGGAGATGGAAAGCGTCCTCAGCGCGCGCGCATGTGTGTGTGCGTGCAGTGCGTACGTGTGGGACCTGCTACCGTCCCGCTGAGCGACCCCTCGCGCCAATTCCATCTCACACACATAATTGGCTGAGAGAGACGCGCAGAGCGGGGGGAGAGAGAGAGAGACGCGCAGAGCGGGGGGAGAGAGAGAGAGACGCGCAGAGCGGGGGGAGAGAGAGAGAGAGAGAGAGAGAGAGAGAGAGGCTGGTAGGATTTAGCCCCGGCAGTGTCTTTTTCCGTCCAACACAACAAGCTTATTACCTTTCTCTCCACGCGCTTGGAAACGGATTTACGCACACGAACGGAGGTTTGTTTGACTCATTTATCTATGTGTTATCTTTCCTCTCCATCTCTCTGCTGCTGCTTCATCTTTGCCTGTGATTTATTTGTTCCCTCACCTCTTACATTGAGCGTTTTGTTTGCCGTTGGAGGCTACAGGTCGCGGGAATGCGTTTAATGGCGATTAGCTGGTGGTAATTGGCCGCTGACGGTCAAATTAACCCGGTGGCGGTGGTAGTAACACGGACTCGGGGCTCTCGTGGAAGAGGGGTTGTATTGTGACGGTGTGGGGAGCCGCCGGTGAGCGCGGGGAGACGGAGTTGAGCGGTGGCTGATGGTGGCGGAGGAGGGGGGGGCAATGTACGGCGCGGTCTGCTCAGAACCCGCTGACCCCGCCGCTTCACGAGGCGACGACAAATCAACAGACAGACAAATGTGAACAATCTGTGATGAAGAGCTCGAGTCCATCACCAGCTCTGGACCAGTGAGACAGGCTGGTCCGGTCCCGCGCGCCATTTCACCGCGATGTAGAGCAACAGAAGAAGAGTAGGTGTCACTTTGTGGGGGGGGGGGGTCCCTGCTCTCTCGTGTGTCTGATATTTGTCTTCAGGAGCGTTTGAACCTGTCTGTCATGTGTCTGTCATATGTGCGCGCGCTTTCAGTGTCAGCAGTCAGGAGAATAAAATCCAGGAAATCCAGGAAATCCAAAACCCAGAAGCGAGTTGTTGATGCGCGTCGACAACAAAACAACAACAACAATAAATAAAGAAAGAATAGAACGTGCGCGCGCAGAGAAGAAGAGAGACTGATGGAGGGGGGCGGGGGGGAGGGTCTCTCGGCCATTTTCGACGGAGCGCGTGTCAAAACAGACAAAAATCCAGAGGCGGGAGTCCGTGGTCACACGTCATCATAATAATCATTCTGATCACTGTTAATATCGATAATGGCACCTGCCCCCCCACTCCCACCCCCCAACAACGCACGAGGAAGCTGCTTGTTGTTGGGGATTTTGGCGCTTCCCTGTGAGCCCCTCTCTGCTGCTGCTCCTCATTACCCCCCCCCCCCCCCATCATTGTTATTGACGGTGTGGACTAACTGATTAATAAACCGGTTTGCGGACTCTGGATGCTCCTGCGCGCTCACTGGGACTCGGTCTCCCTGCGGCGTCACACTCTGCCGTCTATTGTTCTCAGTGGAAATGTGATGGTGACAAACACGTCGACATCGGTTCATTAACCCAAACTAACCGGCTCCCGCATGAGGAGTCGGTAACGTCGGTAGCGTCAGTGACGGTAGCAGGTCCGGTGACCTTCTTCATGCTTCCTGTGTTTATTCCTGGAGAAGGTTTGAATGTGGACTTTTAGTTTTGCTGCTGAGTTTTGTAAAATCTCACAGTTCTCACAGATGGTTTTTCTGTTGGCACATTTTCTGTCTGGGGGGGTGAATAAAACATGTCGCCATATTAGAAGCTTTCTTTAGCCCCCCAAAATGGAGGGGGAGGAGGCTCTGAGGAGCTCATTGGCAATGCAAATGATCCCCCCCCCACCCCCCCTTCAACTGGGGCTCGGGCACCTGCTGTCTCTCGAGCATGCGCGCGCTTGCTGGGTGTCTGACTGGATTCCTCCTCGTGAGCGCGCCTCCCTCCCTCCTTATCATTAGAGTTATGTTCCATTTCCGCGGCGCGCTCCCGCTGTCGGAGCTTTGACAGATAAGAAAAGAAAATGTAGAAGATGAAGGAGAGCTGGAGCTCCTCTCTCCTGCTGTAAAACCGTCTGTGTGTGTCTGCAGCCTTTAGCATAACAAAGGGAGGAGGAGGAGAGGGAGGCGACATGTCAGGAGAGGAGGGAAAAGGGTGAGCTGAAGAAATGTGAGGAAGAGAGAATAAATATGGAACGAGGGCTGTAAAGTGGCTGTAATCTGCCAGATGAGGACGTTGGACTGTTCATTACTGCACAGTGTTATGAAGCCACATATTGTCCATTATGCTGCAGCCTCAGGAGGAGAAGTGAAAATCAACGAGCAGCAGAATGTTTGAATTCCCTTTTCAAGTTAGTTTGACCTCAAGCATCACTAGGGTTCAGGCAAACGAAGGCAATATAACACAAAACATGAAATATTTCATCGCTCGGCTCGATGACGAGACTTTATTAGGTCATGTCCACGTTTTCTCTTCGTCAGTGAATATAGAAAAAGAGGGCTGTTGCTTCGGTACCTTCTACAAGTGGCTTTTGCAATCACTTCATTTGTGCAGCTTTTGCTCTGTGAGACTTCAAACAGTGAGGAGACTAAAGGACGGAGGAGCAGAGGTAGAGTAGAGAGACTGAGCAAGACGAAGGAAGGAGAGAAAATACAAACAAAGACACAAGAAGAGTGAGAGGAGGATGATATCAAGGAGGACATGACAGGAGAGGAGTGAAGGGAAGGTGGCTACAAACGGAGAGTCAGGAGAAGGAATAGAAGTAAGAGAAAAGACAGAGAATGGGACAAATTAGAGCACAGGAAAATGAGTCATGACAAGAGACAGGGCAGGCAGAGGAGGAGAAAAGGAAGGAAGGCAATAAGGGGAAAATGAAGGAAGGAAGGAGAGAGTATTGGAGAACAGGCAGCGAGAACACAAGTGGAAAATGAACTGATAGAAGAAGTTTAAGGGGAGAACAGAGGCGACTGCACTGAGGGAAAAGATGGAGGTAAACTGACAAACATTAATATAGAGGAGGTGAAAAAGAATCAGTAATGTACAGAATGTTTGCTCCGTTGTTTTCACGTCACATGCGCATCACAAGAGTTCGGTTCTGTAAAACACATGAACCCAGTGCAGGTTTATCACACGGCCAGTTGTCTGTAGTGACTCTGCAGGTTTTCTGCTCCAACTGCAGATTAATGATGGCGCAAAAATAATCAAACGGATTTAAAGATCGTTTTTAAAACTCAGACTAATAAAACGTCTCATTTTCTAAATGGGATACGAGGACGCTGGCAATTTCTCTCCAGACGTGAGTGATGATGTTAATAAGCCCCGGTATTTTTAATGGGGATGTTTGAATGTTGTAAAGGGCCGTGTCAGGACGTTTGCCCCAGGACGCTGTTCAGCTCCATACAGATGCCCAAACATTGTGACTTGTGATTAGTTTAGCAGCCAAATAACTGAAGCGACTCTCACCTCAGAGCTGCCATTTACACAGTGAAGTCGTGTCTCGTTCTCCCTGAAAGTTAATGTTTTATTACAGAAAAGTGTGATAACTGTTTATGATGTTACCCAGGTGATCTTTGAATCATCTATAAAATAAAACGCTGCAGGAAATGCTGGATTTAAGGCTCCACTCCATCATATTTCACATCTTAACTACGGGTAGAAAAAAACTCACTGTTTGCAATAATGGATCAGTCGAAGGTCTTAAAGGGCTGGAGACTGAGGATTTGGACAAATGAAGTCCTACTGTGCATTAGTGATGTAGCGGAGGGTGAACTCACCATGAACTCCACCTTGTCTTTCGTGTTCTGTCCAATTTAAATCTTCCTGTGAGTTTATCAGTTAATGTGAAGATGTCGCCTGTTTGTTTTACGATGTAGTCACAAATTGACATTTTATATTGAAAGAACTGTTTGGTGCAACTCTACTGTCAGTTTAACTTCCATCAGTCCTGTCCATCCATGTTTTGACCAATGTCCACACGTCGCTCAGCTAGCACAGGCAACCAGCAGCGGCACAGCGAGATGGCGTGGTGCACAAACTAGAAGCTGCAGAGCAGACAGGAAGAGATTATTTGTACAGAAAATAAAATATGGGGGGGGAAAAAAACTCTGCTGGAAAGACTTAGGAGATAACATCAAATCGGTATTAAGCTACACAGACAGATAGCGCGTGGCCATGGATAAAATATTTAGCTGTCTTTCCAAATAAGCCTTTTCCCCATCGCTGTGTGTGTGTGTGTGTGTGTGTGTGTGTGTGTGTGTGTGTGTGTCTGTGTCCAACCCCTCCCAAATCCTAACCGTCATGCCCGTTCGCTGTGGAAAACAGGGTCAGGCTACAGAAAAAAAAGAGAAAGAGAGAGTGAGCACATGATGGGCAGATAAAGGCTTGTCTGTGTCTGAGGAGGATGAGAGGAGGAGGAGGGCAGCATGATGAAGGGGCCTCTCTGTTGGAGCAGAGAGTTGCGGCTCTATAGAAGGCTCCCATTGCGGACAGAAACAAGGCATTTAGTCTGTGAGTCGGCCTCTGTAACGCCATAATAGCCTGTTATAATGATGCCACTATGTACAGGGAGGGGAAAGAAGAAAACACAGAATGACCCTTTAAACTGCGGGTTTGTTGATAGGAATGCCTGTAGTGGGATGGAGGTGGATGAGCTGTTGGTTGATTGGTAGGAACTGCTCTGGATGAGGGTTCAGTCGGAACCACTGACTCCCAGTTAAACCCGACTTGTTATCATAGAATATGTCTCTAAAGATCCAATATTGCTTATCGAGTCCAAGTGGAACATTTGGTGACAAATTCTAGGATTTAAACTGAATTTTGTTAGGGTTCAAACTGTTTCTTGCTTAAACATATCATTTGGCTCAAATTTAAAATCCTGTTTGCATCATATGTGACAGTTTCAGAGTAAGTACGAGAAACAAAGTGGAATCGGATGAATGTGAAACAGAAAACGGTGGAGTTTTGGTCCATAGTGCATCTCTGGTTCCAGTCGCCCACGACTTCAGACATGCAGCCAATAGTAAACTGTAAATGTGGTGTTCATTGTCTTGGGAAGTTTCCTGCAGCTTTTTAGTCAGAAATGTTGAGTGTTTGAGTGGTGATCTTTTTATATTCTCCTTAACAAATACTATTTCCTCCTGTCACAACCCATTTAAAGATCACAGTATTATGTAGTAGTATCTGTCAGAAAATGGCCACTATAGTGAATCATACTTAACATACATAACACCTACAACAAAGGTGGAGTGGTGATGTACCTGGCCTGGATTCTGTGATGAATCCTGAGGCACGTCACCATTAGGAAAGATCTTTTTTTCTCACAAGCTACAGTAGATAGTGCTGAAGAAAAGAAGTACAAAGCTCTATTCATGTTCCTGCACGAGCAGATTGAAGACAAGCTTTCAATATTCTGGTTTCACTCTTCTTCTGCTTGCAGAAGATCCGATGACAGCAGGACTTAGAAAGAACCAGACACTTGTTGGATTTGGTTCCCAACGAAAAAAAGTCTACCTCCAATTAACATTTCCAAGTCTTGTAAAATTAACCAGAGTCCAAAGTCACAGTAGCATCCAGCTGGATATAAAATCGTCACATATACAGTCTTTGCAATTTGTTTTACATCAAACAACACCATATGGAAGTAGAAGTAACACTTACCCGCTCAGGTTTTGCTGATTGTCCACGTTAGGGTCTCACAGTCAGTCCAGCAGAAGTCAGGTTCTTCTGTGAATAAAACAAAGTCAAACTGTTAACAACATACTGAGATAAGACATATCCGCGTGTGCACATGATGCAAGATCGTCCCTTCAACCTTTTGTGAGTCTTACAAACCTTTGTTGAAACAGTGGTTGTAAGTGTAAGTTTAGTAAGTGAGCTGGTATCTTCCAGCTTCTCGTTGTCTGAACACACCTGATACAGGTAATCAGCTGCGGATAGAGCAGGCGTAGTTGGCAGCAGGGCACCGGGCCTTTGTTTTGGGCTGCTGTGGACAGTCCACGTGAACGCTCACGGGCACGGATCAGTGACATAATGTGCATCACATATGGGCACATGGGAAGACTAGAAAATATTGGATGTGCTGAAGATTGACACCACTTTATCACAATGTGGTACTGATGCGATCCTCATCTTACCTCGTTTACGTTGGTTCCCATTATTTGGAACGGCAGGCTCTGAGTGAGAACTTTATTGAATATGTTTGATCCCCCTAAACCTCTACAGGCTTTATTCTGCACTAACACTGATGAGAAATATTTTTTATAGTTCACTGCTGGTTTGGGCAGGTAAAGTCTGAAGGAGGTGCGTTTGTTAAAGGTGTGGGGAACAGCCGGGACTGGACCAACAGAATTAAAACCCTCTCAGATTAGTTGTCCATGCTCTGAAGATGTGCGACTGATGTGTTACTCTGTTGGCTCGGTGTATGTTTACCAGACATGTTCCTTCACTCGTAAACCTGTGTGAGAGCTTTGCGTGCAGTCTCTCCTCATCCCTCTGATGGATTTAACAGGCTTAAATCAAGTGTCATGTAATTTGAAACTTTATTGCTCCCTGCAGGGAAATCCTCTTTTCTCCTGACCCTCCATGCTCAGAGGTCAGAGGCGAAGGTCAACTGCAGAGCACAACTCCGGCCTGCAGCTTTAGGCTTTTGCTCAAGGACATGTCAGCAGGCGTGGTGGAGGTGGAGGTGGTGGCTGGCTGAAGGACAGTTTCTGTAACATTACATAATCCTGCAGTCCTGCCTGCATGATAAAGGCACAATCTGTGATTGAAAAGCCTGGAACATAGTGCCACAAACAGATGACTGGATTAAACAGCAGCACTCCTTCATAGTGGAACAGTGAGCTTCACCTATTCATAAAAAGCTGCACACCGAGTACGAATGGTTTTCACCGCGTGCTCTGAGCTGAGTTCTTCTGACAGGGTCACGTTTGGGCGCCTCACACCGTGTTGAGGGCTGAGATTTCATTGCCTCGAGCTCTATTTACACTGACAAATCTTTACATCGCTCGCTGACAAACACTGTTCCTGACAGTCATGCATCTAGAAATGGTGCTGGAAAGCACGTCAGGTGTCAGTCAGCTGTCATGTCACCAATGTCTGCGGCATAGCTGCCTATATTTAGCAGGTATATGTGGGATTAATGTGGTGACTTTGATTTAGTCAGAAATGCAGTGTGTCTGCAGACATGTCAGTAGCTCTTAGTGTGTTCTGAAGTGCAGCACATGCTAATATTTAGCACGTATAATGTTCATTACTACTGAACACAAAGTAGAGCTGAGGCTGATGAGGATGTCAATTTTTCAGGTGTTTGATCATGGACCAAAGTCACTAGGACCTCTGCCAATGCAGAACATAGATGTCAGAGTATTTCACTACATATGTGAGTACATTCTCCAGAGGGCATAAATATCTGAGAATCCATCAGCTAGATGTGAACTGACTGAACGACTGAGGAAATGGCCAATTCTGTGTTTCGTTAACAGGTTTAATTATGAAGCCATTATTACTATTATTAAATCAAATATTAACAAATATGTTTTCTTCAATCAGAATTCTTCCTCCTCACAACAATACAAAGCTTCCTCTTTTATCTTTCCCTAAAAACCAGGAACAAACACTTGCAGAAATCTCGGTCTCCATTTTTTATAATGTAGAAGGAACCGAGTTGAAAATAAATGGACCCTAACAGCATTGCACATGAAAGCCTTTTCACAGCTCCCCCTCCCACCCCCGCTGCTCATGCAAAACTACGACAGCAAGGATAATTAGGGAATTGTATTTTGAAAATATAGGTCTGCATGATAATGAGGGCACAACGCCGAGTGGAGAAAAAAAAACAATTCAGCTCCAACTGTTCGAGAGCTGCAAAGAAGACGAATAGCTCGGAGGCAGATATTGAATCCTAAAAAAAAAAAATTCTACTTTCTGTGGATTAAAAGCAGATCACACACAGTTACAGTAAGTCTCCACAGGGCCGTGACATCTGCAGTCATGGAATAACAGCAATACAGAAACTTATTACACCACTGAAAAAAGATCACAGAGAACAACATCTGATTCACAGGGTTTTGAGCCTTTTCCGAGGTTTCCTCAAAATATACTGTAAATATCCATCACAGGGTGACATATTCAGATGTTTGCTGTATTTATTTAATGCTCCAAAAGCACAGTTTGCTCTGGTAGACGTCTAAGAACAAGAAAAAAAAGTCACACTCAAACTGGAGCGAGCACTTTGTGTATTTACTTTGAAAATGATGTGTGAAAATCTCTGCAGATCAATTAAGTCCTGAACAGTCTGTGCAAAATGTTTATCTGAAGACAATTACCCCTGTTAATATATAACTGTTATATATCCAGCCCCTAACACAAGCAGTTCCTGATTCTAAACTGTTAAACACTAGCTCAGAACCAGCCCTGGAAAAGAGGGAATTTTATCCTAACATCATTAACATTGAAAGATGTTCACTTAATTTGAAGAATGCTGCTGAAGCCTCATATTAGCTTTAGATGCACATTTAAATACACTTATTCACAGAACAAGTGTGAACACGTCCATTTACACACACACTCTCGTATTACATACTGTACAATCTGGTCACACCACTAACGCTCCAGATACCCTTTTAAGCAGAACATGGCAACCGTGTCTAAGTCCCGCGAGTCCCTTTTACATCCCTCACTCAAATTCTGAAGGTATTTCCTGAATCCTCATAAACCCTTCCAGGTGGTCCACGTCAAACACATAAACCAACCAGTTTGGGGAATTTTTGTCTCAAAAAAAAAAAGACAAAACGTGTCTTTGTTATTGTACCAAGCGCAGTTGGACAGTATTTGTAAATATTTTAACATTTTTTATAAGAAAATCTGAACGTGATGATGATATTGACAACAACTACGGAAACAAATGTAAATTTAAAAGACAATGTTGTTTCCTGTTGTAGAAGAGTCTTTGAGAGTTAACAGATAAATACCCTGGAATTAGTGTGTGATAAAAACATCTTCACAGAGTTAGAAACGGTCACGTATGTACTGCTTTAAGAGTTCGCACTGTGACATGAGTGCATGTGACGTATGAGAGGCACACGCTGACACTATACTGACCATTTTTATTCACTGAATATACAGTGTGTAAAAGTAATCATGTTGATGAACACAGAAGAGCAGCAAAGACATGAATGAAGGGAGAATCTGAGAGGCAGAGAGAAAAAAAACAGGCACTAGAGACGGAGATATTAGTGATGTGTCATCCTGTGGGCTGGATCCAGTTTAAATTGGCTGCTCTCCTAGCTCTGGATTAGACCTGGGCTTAATACCTTTACACTAAAAGGCCTGCCCGTTCCCTCTGAGGGCAATCTGCTGCAGGAACACACCCGGCTTTAATCCACAGCAACAACAACAACAAGTTTATCCAGCTGAAGCTCCACGCCAGGCTCGCTTATCACCGCTCCATATCAGCGATTCACAGTCCAGTCTGCACGCCTCACATCTGATGAAGTCAGGGCAGAAACGTAGAAAAAGTAAAGGGAATCTGCAGCGAAATTATTCAGCCCCAGTTTGTATGATTAGCCGGATGAGGAAGCAGCTTGTGAATACAATCTGAGTTCTGTAGCAGCAGCAGCAGCAGCAGAGGGAAGACGAGACTGGAGCCAAAAGACTGAATCAACAATCTTTTTGATAAGTGATCAATGATTCACTAAAGAGAAACACCAAACACTCTGTGGTTCCAGCTCATATCTCATGTGAAAATGTGATGTTTGTCTTTGTTGAACACCATTAGAAATACATATATCTTTGGTTTATGGACTGATGGTTGGACAAAGGAAGGTCTGTAAGCGTTTTATAACTTTTTTTTCACAATAATTTTTCCATCTTTAAAATAAAAAAACAAGGAGATGCTGGCAGTGGAGCAGCTGCAGCAGGGTGGTGTTTGACAGCTCTTGCTGAAAAGGTGGCTTAAATGATTAATGAACTGTCAAAGTCATTAGAAATTAAATGTCTTTCAATCTAGTAACCGATTCATTGACTGTTTCAACATCATTTTTAGAGACTAGATGACTGATGAAAAAATAAGCATCAAATTGTTGGATAGAGAATAACTGTTGGCTACAGCTCTCAGAGGTCAGAGGGTCGAACACGGCAGGATATTAATCATCAACTCCAACAACACAGGTTCATTTAACAGCTCTTGACATCAACTCTTCATTTCTCAGGATGACCACTTCATGGAGCCCACAGATAAAATGTATTTCCAGTTTTTAATTAACCTATCAATAAATTACACATAAAATATGTTACCTGACAGATTTCCACAAAATAATGAACCTTACCTGTTCACACTTTCTCTGTAACATCAGGTACGTGTTCACTAATTTCCTGGACCAATCAAATTCTGCTTTGTGCAAAGCAGCCAATCAGTACCTTGTTTGTTTTTTTTGTCTTTGATCTGATTGGCTCACAGTCAGACTGTGTATGGTGGCCAGCAGGGACAAACGTTGCAGCAGGCAAGAAACTAAAAAGCAGTAAGTCTTAATCCGGTAAATGTGAGACAGAGTCAAAGCCTCATCTGTGTGTTTGGTTTATTCCACAAACATCAATTCTAACCTCACCTGGCATTTGGGTGGGTGGGTGGGAGTTTTAAAGGCCTGGTCTTTAACATATTCTAGTATATTTCTTGAGATATCATGAGACAGACACTGAGACTGTGTTAAACAACCGCATGTGAAATTCAAAGTTTCAAAATGAAGCTGCAGCAGGTGGAGAGTCTCTTCCTGATGAGCTCACGTTGGCCTCGGGCCAAGCAACAGTGGATCTGATTGTTCTATTGATTTAGATCTGGGATTTTGTTGTGCAGATACGAACGAGGCATTAAATGAAGCTTTCAATTTCCGCAGGAACGTGTTCAGCATCTGCAGACTCAGTTTATCCTAAATTGAAGAGATGAGACTCAAGTGTTGTGCCGTGCCGGGGCCAAGCTGTGTGTTTCATATTCTACCTGTCTGATAATAATGGCTAACAGTGAAGCAATCCGTTGTTCTTCACCAGGTTGCAGTATCATATGATTGTGTTGCAATAAAAAGCATAAAACGCATTCAAGCTGTGCGCCACGCACAGCGTCAGCGGGTTGTTCTTTGGCTCCTTTGATCCACATGTTGAAGTGTCCACAGTGTAAATGAACGAAGCTTCTACTTGTTTCTGAATGGCCACACTTGAAGGTGTGAGCATGAAGCCTGCAGTCAGAGCCTCCTCCCGGCTGTATCCCACTGCCTGTGCACTGTGTGCAGCTTTAGTGTGAACGCGATTTGTTGAAGAACGATGAGCCACACTTTTGGACAGTCTCTCTTCAAAGACCCTCGTGGTGCTACACATTTGTAGAATAAAAGAAAGACAGATTAAGATGTTACACACTATTTGATGACATTTAAGAGTTGCAGACCATCTCATGGATTCAGAGCTTCTCTTTGCTGAAAGCAGTCGAGTGGCTGTCGACAGCCTTTGTCCTGCACATGCGCTTTTTAAAGAGCCGATTAGAAATCCGGTTACGTGGATTCATGGCAGAGTAATCAGAGTTGTGTGGGAGAAATCTACCCAGGGAAATCGGGTTTCTCTAATCCCTTAACCTGATTACTGTAACCAGGTTTCCTGTTTATATGGGAGTTAAGAAATGAGCTTGCTGGAGAAATCTGATTGTAACCCGATTACCTGACTGCATGTAAACGTACTGAATGAGTCAGATTATATCACATTCGATTTCATCATCTCTTCCCTCAGATTGTTTATTCTTTCAGGTTCTGACCAAAGTTTCGTCGTCGTTTCTAAACTGTTCAAATGAACACGACTCACGCTCGTCTTGGTCTGGGCGCAGTTTCCGCAGCGCTCAGTCTTTGTCCGCGAGGTCACAGGTTTAATTCCCACAGTAGCTTCCCTGTCTTGCTTCCATGTCCCCCGAGCCTCGAATATTATATTATATTATATATATGTCTCTAATATTCATTTTTTACCTTGTCTGTTTTATTATTCAAATAGTGCCTTAGTGTTTTTTCTTCCCAACTCTTCCCGTGCTGCTGTAGCGTGCAAATTTTCCCCGTGGGGATCCAACAAAGTGTTATCTTATCTCACCTTCACCAGGAGGTTTGAGCAGGAACAAGACACATATACATTCAAGCACTGAAACTGTCACACATCTGCAACACAAAGGGTTAAAGTGAACGACCTGAGCTGTGCGCTTGTGTCTGAATGAGTTTGACTCCATGTTGAAATCAGGAAGGTGTGAAGAGGAGGGCTATTAGCATTGTGTGAAGTGGGAAACGGTGATTGGCCACTCCGCTGCCTCCCCATTGACCCCCATTATAGCAGCATTAACAGGCATCCTGGGGGATTAGATTGTCATCAGAGAGAGTGAAAACACATGCAGCAGGAAATGCACCCAGGAGGCACTGAAGGCACTCATATGATCACAAAGTTTTCTGTGTCAGTGCGAAACGTAGGAACTTTCTAATCTACACAAATCTGTGCAGACAAGTGACTAACAACCAGTTTAATGAAGTGAAATGTTAGTTTAAGAGAAACAACTGGTCCTGAGGTTTACCTAGTGTCTTGAAACTCAACCAGAGGCAGCTGTTCAGTCACATGTAAAACTGCACCAACTATGGACTATGAACCCAGGGAGTTCCACATGTTGTCTTTTCCTAAACTTACCCATACGTCAAGTTGCCTGAGCTACAAAAAAAGATCCACTGTACACCTCGGTGGCCCCTAGAGACAAACCATGTACAAATATGAAAGCACCAACAAAAACCAAACAATAATGTATGATTTGTGATTTGCAGTGCGCTTCCCTTTTGTTTGTGCCTTCATATTTGTCTGTGCTTTGTATCTAGGGGCCACAGTAGAAACCAATAAGAGCAGAAATAAATACAGTACATGATGAGTGAGCATGTTGTGGCTCTTTATTAAACATGCTAAAAATCTTCATGCTCAGATTTCATAATTATCACAGCAGATAAACATCGTTTCTGGGGGACACGGTTGAATATTCAGCTTCAGCTCAGAAATACAAATCAGCTTGTGGCTGCAATGGTGCAGGCAAAAATGCAAATACAAGGAGGCCCACAGTCTCTTGTCTCTCACTCCAGCTGTATCGGACATGCACTGACCGCATCATTTGCATGTGAGGATCTGATTGGCCAGTTGTCTTTCTCTTCTTTGCAGCTGCGTTGGTGATTGTTTTCAGTGAGAGTGTTCTCTCTTTTTACAGGACCACCCTGAAAACTGCCCAGTACCAGCACAGTCTGAGCTGCTGGTCACTGAGCAGCTCCACAGAAGCTGCTGGGGGTCAATGTGGTGCAGATAGAAAGTAGCTGCCACAAGCTCATCAGTCTGAAAGTCTGAGGTTTTGCGTTGTGTTCAGGACATAATTCACATGCTCCACTCTGACATTTTTGTTCCCACACATTCTTTTTAAAGTCATGTTTTAGAGCCGCTTTCTGCTGAGAGCCAGATGATCATGATTGTTCTTCTGGTTATTTCTCTATAACCCTCAGGCCGTCACTGTTTTTAACCATTTAGAAAATGTCTTTCTGTTTCTCTGTCCAAACTCACACAACTAAGCAGCTGCTCAAACATGGGCTGGAAAGGAATTTGGTTTTATGGTGGTAGCTATTGAAGCCTCATCTGTGTACATCACGTCAGGATCTTTATCATTTAAAGGATGTGTACAAAAGGGAAGAGTAGATTTTTTTAAAGGTTTAAATGGAACATTCCAATTGTACCACTGTAAATTTGACTCTTTCAGTAAAATGTTCTACTATTTAAATCCACCTCAGGCTGCAGCTGTTGCATGTGTTGCCTGTAGTTTCCCTGCTGATTTTAGTGGATCCCGTTTTACAAAAACAACACAAGGAAAAGAGATGATCACATAGACAGACAGAATATAATATAAAGACTGACAGGCAAGAAGAAACAGAGACACACAAATAGAGTGATACAGAAAGATGCAAAGAAAGACAAGAAGCAAGACAGAAGACGAAAAACTATGGTGTGAACGACCAGCAGAGCAAGCGGGAGACAGTCAACGAGACAGGAAGAGGGAAATTAACAACAGTATGAATGAGACAGAGACAGAAAAATAACTGCAAGCGACAGACAGAGAAAGGCTGAGAGGAATGAAAGGGTAAACCAGACCGAGAGAGGAGGTAAAATGAGGTATGGATGGAGACAGACAGAGCTGAACGCGGCAGATTCAGAAAAAAAAGAGAGAGGCAAAGCCAGACAGGAAAAGAGAGATGGACACAGAAAGAGAAAGAGGATGGGTGAAAAGAAGTGACAAAAGGAAAAGCCAGACAGTGACAGACAGAGGGAGGTGAAGAATGACAGGCAGCGACAGACAAACAAACAGAGACGATTCGTAGTCAGCTCTTCTGCATCGCTTCTCCTCTTCCACCCATCCCATTCCCCCTCTTCTTCTTCTTCCTTCAACCCCTCCCTCCCTCCATTTTGTCGTCCTCTTCTGTCTGATGCTGTTCCAACACCTCAGGGATTCAGCCTCACATCCAACACACTAATGCTCCTCTGCTGCTGCAGCGTAATCACCTGCCAAGAAAAATCTACCCAAAATAAAGAAACAGAAACGACTATGGTGCAGCTGTGTCTCGCGTGGCTGAATGTGCCTCGAACGGCTGAAACTCACCTTTATTTCTCATTATTTTATCTGTTTAAATCTGCCATGTTGAGGATTTTGAGTCTTCAGTCGGTTGATTAATTCTTGAATTCTGGTTCAGTGTCTGCAAACCACCGTATTCATGATGATGATCAGTCACCTCTATCTAAAACCCTTTACTGTCAGAGCTACGTTTCCCATCACACGTGCAGAGTCCTTCAAGACAGGGGTGCTAGTGAGGTAACTGGATCAGACCAGAGGGTTTGCTAAAGACGGGTTAAGAAACTGCATTGATATCCATAGAAACTAGAGACATTTGAAGTCTTGTTGCACATTTTATCCCCTCATAATGATGACAGCATGAGTGCCTCAGATACTGTAAGAGGACTTATTCTGGTGAGGTGGACTCAGCTTTGAGTCTCATTTGAAAAGATCTAGTGGAGGAGAATGGAGTAAAAATTAACAGGTGAGAAAACAGATAACAGGTAGAAATAAACAGACGAAGATCATTTCAGAGACAACACAGAAAAGAAAAGCTCCAGGATGAGACAAGAGAATATTGGAATAAAATAAACCAGAACAGAATACTGCATATTGCTCCATGTATACTGATGAATAATTGATGGGCAGAATATTAGATCAAGAGCTTCATAATCTTTGTCCAAATGACTTCCCAAACAGTCTGTGCAAATGTGGTGCTGGACGGATGAAAGTTGTTCATGGTCTGTTGTAAGTGCAAACACATAGTGATTAGTTGAATATGTGGAGACCAGTGTCTAACGTTCAGGGTAAACACCTCGCTGATGAAGTCAAGTAAAATGTGGAAGACAAATTATTCAATTACAGTACAAAAAGCAAACAGAAAACTACAAAAAGGTGAAAGCAGGAGACTAATTTGTGTACATTTTCTACTCCAGCTGAATACTACTTTGATTTTATTCCTACCTGACAGTTAAAGCGAGTAGCTGTTCCTCTGTGTTAGTAAATGTGATGTTGTTTTTTAAAAGTGTAGGGTGAAAATAAGCGTCACACCAGACGGCATTTTGGTGCCATTGCACGCGTTGGCAGCTGCCAATGTGCGATTTTAAGAGATACCTAAACGCTCATTTGGGTTGTATGAGAGGACCGGGTCACCAGTAAACCTGTAGCAGTTAGCATGGTAGCCAGCTGATCAGATCTCGAGCCACTATGCAAGACTCAATCTGTAAAACAGCAAGAAAGATGTGACTACATGTTCCAAACAGTTCGTTGTCCACAAAAGTAATAATACAGGTTGGAAAGAACTGACCGATTAGTTAATCTTTGAAAAGTGTACGAAACAAACAGCCAGAAGGAAAAGAAGTCACCACACCACACTTAGTTTCCCATTTAGATCAAAACTGTGTTGAAAGAATCACTTGTGTTACTAGAGTAACGGTGAAATACAGTCCACACTGGAGTAGTCATCCAGTCATTCTGTGCATCAATCGACGATGCACTGATTTGACAACCATCGGGAGATAACAGGCGTTAGTCTTCCAATAAGGCAGTAAGTCAGCCACCCAATCTCCCAGGCAGCCAATAGCCAGTGAGCCAGTGTGGCAGCCAGTCAACCAGAAAGCCATCCAGTTGGTCAGTCGATCAGTCAGTTGTGGCAACATAGTGAGATTATCTGGAGCATGTGATGTATGTGTTTACACCTCGCTTTGTGTGTCTGACTGACTGTTTTCCTCCCTCGCTCACTCCTCCATCTCCCCAGTGTGACTGTCTCTCCACCTGAGTGCATCTCTGTCTGCATCTCTCTGGCTCTGACTCACACTTTCACCTTCTCCTCCGAGAGCGTGTGACTAAACGTCTGGACTCTCGTCTCACAGCTGAAAATCGCTTACTCCACATCAGCATGTGACTCACAGATTCAATGATTTGCTGATTCATTCATTAATTTCTGCAGAGGTGCTACAACCACGTCTGGTGATATTCTGCAGTTTTCAATGAGAAACAAACCCCACGTGGAGACAAGCGTTGAGCAGGTTGCCCGTGCTAACTAATGCTACTCATTAAAAAAGTAATTACAGTGCCTTACGCTTCAACACAATTTAAACCCAAACTCTTAACAACCCTCCGATAACTGACCACTGACCCACAAATGTTAATGTAATTACTGAATTTTAAATTCCTTTCTCAACTTGCAACTGAAAGAGTTTGATGCTGCAACACTAGTCTTGTTTACCACTGTGTTACCTCACCTCTCCTTTTAATTACATTTGAATCTTTTGGGAACTGTGGAAACTAATTGTTCCAGCTTTGCAAGTCAAATATTTGGCTGTGTTTGATACAAGACTTCAACTGCTCAACAGTCCGTGGTCACATACTCTGTTTCTATGAAGGCACACGGTTGTAGCATGTGCAGAACGAGCCCTGGTATCGTCCTGCTGAAATATCCACTGACTTCCTAGGAAGAGATGTTAGCTCATTCATATGTCTCTACAAAATCCCATTATATGCCTCCATGTTTATGGTAACTTAACATAACATGGGTTAGAGTGCACCCTTTCACTGCTGATCTGAACGGTCTTTTTCATCTCTGGAGTACAGAACCTTACGTAGGGACTCTGCAGTTTGGCTTCCTACTTTCATAACACATTTCCAAGTCGCATATCTGGATGTAACGGCGTTGTTAAGTGAGAACGATCCAAAGTACTCTGGAGTCAGTGTAGCTATGTTCACCACAGTAGCATGACAGTTTCTCACGCAGTCCCTAAAGAGTCCCTAAAATCTTAATTACTAAGTAATGAGTTATTGACCAACACTGGTTCAGACCAGTAAACCAACAACAAACCGATTTGAGTAATGTGTATTGTGTGTAACAAGGCCTGACATGTTGTCCTCCTTTCTGAAATATTAGAGCACCAAATGTGGATTAATCCCCTGCAGAAACTATTCCATACTAAATGACTCCTGATAAGTAACATTTGATAAAAATCATTATCCCAAGCCTCTTTTTTAAACAGCCTTAACATTGAACTGTTCTTAAAGATTTATGTCATGATAGGGAACAAAGAGCCACAGACAGGGATGGGAAATCAGAGAGCAGTGAGAAATTGGCTAACATCTGGTCATTTTATGGGATTTGGTAACAGCAAGGAAAAAGCCTGATCCTTTAAGTGACTTTTGTTTTTTGTGGGCTGTTTGGCATGAAAAATAATAAAGTATTCATGTATGTATGCAGAGTACATTTTAACAGAAAGCTTACAAAAACAGAAAAACAGGATTCTGATTTTATTTTGACGATAAAAATGCTATAAAACAGTTTTAGTTTGAAATTCTGGCACTTGGATACAACATTCAACATGAATCACAGAGTTGACTAAATAACAAGTCTAAGCTGGATGGGACTTTAAAACAGATCATTTAAAACAACTACTCGGGGTCACTGAAAGGAATCCGTGGTTTGAAAGCACCAGCCGATGAAAGCAAAGCAGAATGAGGCCTTTTTTGTGTTGCTGCAAGTTTATGTTTGGCAACTCCACAAAAACCCATCTTCAACCATTTCATAAAAAAAAGGGAAGAGTTTGTGTCCCACATCAAATTATGCAGGGTGTGAATTTTGGAAGTGTGAGTGATTAGGAAACATCATAATTGTATTGCATTTCCCGCAGAGATTCTCTATTACGTTACACTTCATTCGCCATTCAATGCACAGTCTAGACAAGACTAATTGAGTGTCTATGGTGTTGATTCAGACTATTAACCATCTGTGCCTCTTCCTCTCTCCCTGTTCCTCACCCCATGCCTCTTTCCTTACCCCTGCCACCTTCTCTCATCCCTGTCTCTCTTCTCTCTGCAGGAGTTTGGAAAACTAGTAGGATGCTGAGTATCTTTTCTCCTCATCACTGTTCTCCACCCTGCTCTCCATGACCTGAGAGCACCACCACAGCGGGAGGAACAACACACCAGACAAGAGAGGAAAGAGGAGGTCCAAAGGCCAGGGAAGGAAGGAAGGAAGGAAGGAAGGACCACATCTTTTGTTGTTATTGTTTGTTTTCCGATTTTGAAATGGCTGCGACGGAAGCCAGCACGGCGCCTGTGGTCCAGGAAGATGGGAAAACTGCTGAGAGCAAGCCGGCAGAAGCAGAGCAACCGTCTAACAATGCCAACGCAAACTCAGAGACAGTCAACAGTGAAGTTGTCGATAAAGACGGCACCGCTGTCAATAATGAAGTGATCGATAACAAAGAGTCTGTGAACAATGACACAGCAGCTGCGGCAGTATCTGAGGAGGGAGAAGGAGCAGCTAGCAACGAGGCAGCACCTCCTCAGAGCTCAGAAAATGTCTCTTCTGCTGAACCCAAGGTCTCATTCCTGGACTCTTTCCTCAACAAGAGCGGCCTGGGGAAGGTGATGGGAGGAAGGAAGAAGAAAGAACACAGCACAACTACAGGAGGAGCAGGAGAGGAGAATGCAGCAGAAGGAGGCGAGAAAGTGAAAGAGGGAGAAAAGGGAGGTGAAGAGGCTGCAGCCGCTGAGGGAGGCGCAGAGAGTTGTGCAGAAGGAGAGGCAGCGATAGAGAAAGCTCCAGAAGACGGGGAGAAAGAGGAGGAGAAGAAAGCAGAGAAGGGCAAACCAGTGGAGAGTAAATCCACGGTTCGAGATCTGATCAGGAAGCCGGTGGCGAGGATCTTCTCCCATCGCAGCACAGAGAAAAAGGATGGTGCCCCTGCAGAACCCCTGAAACAAGTAAAAGTCCGGTCAAAGTCTCTGGATCGACTGGAAGATCCAGAAGCACTGAACACCACAGCAGATTCCACCACAGAGGAGGGAGGAGCAGTAGCAGGAGCAGAGGGAGGCACAGAGGGAGAGCAGAAAGCCTCAACCTCAACAGCCACCAAACACATGAAGCGCTGGCACTCCTTCAAGAAGATCATGGCTCAGAAGGCTCACAAGAAAAGTGGAGGAGGAGAAGAAGGGAAGGACGATGGAGCAGAGGCAGAAGGTGGCGGTGGAGACTCCTCCACATTAGACTCCAAGGAGTCGGGGCAGAAGAGGTGGAAGCTGAAACGCTCCTGGACTTTCCAGGGCCTGAAGAGGGACCCATCCATGGTGGGCATCAGCGGAAAGGCCAAGAGCTCAGACAAAGACTCTGCTGACAACGCAAAGCCTGAAGAGGCAGCAGGAGGAGCTGAGGAAGGAGAAGAGGCTAAAGCTGAAAGTGGAGCAGAGGAGGCCAAGACGGAGGGAGGTGAGGAGAAAGAGAAGACAGAGGGAGCAGAAGAAGAGAAGGCAGCAACAGCAAGTGGCGGGACAGTGACACAACATGCCAGCGAGATCTGGACCTCGTTCAAGAAGCGTGTTATTCCCAAGTCCAAACGAGCCAACACTGAGTGCACCCCCAGTGGGGAGGATGACGCGGCTGCAGCTGCTGCCTCAGGTGAGAAGACACAAAACTGTAGCAGGTTTATTAAAGTTAACGATCCAGATCCTTGTCTGAGGTAAATTTGAAGTCTTCCTGTAAATGGTGAGGTTAAATGTGCTGTGGAGTGTCCCTCCACAAGTTTTATCCTCTACAGTAGTAAATGATAAAAGTTTGTCACCTCTTCAGCAGTTCCAAGTTATATATTTATAATATATATTTTCCTTTTAAAGTTTTCAGGTAGACTAATTTAGATAACTGTCAGAGGCCAGCAGAGATCAAACAATCCAATATTTCATAAAATGAATGAGGTCAGGTGCCCAAAAAGTGAATACAAATTTAAACAGCAGAGATTGTGCTTATTTCCTACACCATTAATCATCTCATGGAACCCTGATTTATCTCATCATTGTTTAGAGGAGGTCCGACCCCCGGCTTGATCTACAGGCACTTTAGTTTCCGTCAGGTTTTAAGCATAAAGACATATTTAACAATCAGTGCTTAATTTAAATCCAAAGACATGCATATGTGTAATAAATTAAGATTTTTTTTTTGGTAGCGTATTTGAGCCAGAAGCTGACAGCGTTCACATTCACTTTATTTCTGTCCCAGCCCAGAGAGCACAGACAGGAGTTAGTAGCTTGCTAACTCTAGAGGACATAATGTAATTGAACATTCTCTCAAATAAAATATTCAACATCTGAGGTGAAATTTAAATCACACTGTAGCTTCAGTCAACAGTAAAGACTAAATTTAGGTTACTTTCTGCTTCTGGTTGCGTAAAGAAAATGGTGGAATAACACAGAACCCTGGGCAAAATAGGGCAAATCTAAGGAATATTATTTGTGTTTTTACTGATTTTTCAGTGCACAACATTCACATCATTTTGTCTTGAAATCTACCATTGCCAGAAAATTAAATAATAAATGGAGGGAAAAAAAACAAAACAAATCATTATGCAACCACAGGCAGTTCAGAATAAACCTTACTTGTGCATAGCAAATTGTATTGTTGTCAAAAATACAATTTCCAACAGGAGTTTGAAATTGACTTTGTTTATTGTATTTGGCAGCCTGGTAGCTCAACAGCAGATGACTTTGTAGAAACTGGTGGTGACCAAATTACAGCTAAACAAAGTTTAGTTTTTCTACCCCTCTAACTTTTAGCTCTTTCCTTTCCTCCAGAGGATGGAGCAGCAGAGGAAGGCAAAGACGGCAAGTCAGCCAAAGCCAAGCGCTCACACTTTGGTCGTGCAGTTTCCCTGAAGAACTTCATCATGCGAAAGGGTAAATCCACCAGTGTGGACCTGGGCGAGGGTGCCAAAGAGGAGGAGGAGGAGGCCGCAGAGGGAGGAGAAGTACCCGCGGAGGAAGGCGCAGATGGTGAGGCCACAGCGCCTGAGGAGACCAATGACAAAGATGCAGCGGATGCAGAGAAGACGCCGGCGGAGGAGAGCGGAGGGGAGGCGGCAAAGGAGGTGGAGAAGACACCGGCCGAAGCTCCGGTGACAAACGGGGAGAACGGCTGCTCCAATGGCACGGCGGAGGAGAACGCCACACACAATCACCAGGAGGAGGAGAAGACAATGGGGGACAGCCCCATTAAGAAGAGCAAGGAGGCAGGAGGAGTGAAAGAGGAGGCCAACGCCAAGATCATCAACGCCACTGCAGCTGTGAACAGCGGTGAGTTAGAGCACACCGAGCGGGACTCTGACCAGCTACAAAACAGCAGCAGCAGCAGCAAAGAAGGAGATACTAACAACAGACAACAACAAGTACCAGCACTAACAAACGATAGCAGTAAACTAACTAAACCCAGCTGTCAAGAGCCTGAGCTAGCGTTAGCTGTTAGCAGAGAGGAGGAGGAGGAGGGAGGGGAGGCAGAGTCTCCACAAAGCGAAAGTTGTCATGATGATGAAGAATCATGTGACCAGGGAGAGAGGAGGGGGGAGGAGGAGGAGGAGGAGGAGATGAGAAAGAAGCATCTCCGAGAGGCAGCGGTGGTCATCGTACAGAACGTGATGTCAGCAGCGACTGACCAGTTAGAGAGGGAGCTGTGTGTAGACAACGGTTTGAACGGGTGCTGTGACGCTGACTTTAGATAAACCACTAACTTCACCGACACACACACAAACACGCACAGGTAACACACACCTAAACGTGCCAAATGTAAAGCTACACATATAAGCGCAGGCTAGTGTACGTACACGCATGCAAACACACGTGAAAGGAATTCTTTATGCTGCACACGCGTAAATAAAGCCGCCATATATGCAAAACCACATATACAGTACATAAGCATGCCGACGTCCTCGTGCTAAAAATAACGTAATTATTTCTAAAACCCTTTAAAGAAAGCGTAGCGTAGTTGCTAAATAAGTGTTTGTTCACCTGTAAATAACCCGTGTGGATTTGATAGAAGGTAAGAAGAGATGGAGAGAGAGAAAGAGAGAAAACACCTCTTCTTTTATCAACTGCCTGCTAATTTCATTATCGTGTCACGTTCATGAACAGCCAATCAAAAAACGGCTTCACAACAGCAAGGACCCAGGTGGTGAGTGCGGATTCCCAGGGCAGCTACGGATGGAAGCAAGTGTTCATGAACTTCATGAACATGAAAATCTAACAGATGAGTTTCTACACGGCGCAGCCTGTCAGTGTCCTTTAAAAGGAGCTGCTGCACTAACTCGTTTGGTTTCAGCTTTTTACTCTGACGTGAGGAAATATGATGAAGCAGATTCATTTTCTTTACATTTTAAGAGTCGTCCTTTATCTAGAAATGGTCTGCTGAGTGCGCTCACTCATTTTCACCACGCGTTTCCACCTGGGAGCTGCTCTGAGACCCCGAGCAACAGGAGGTGAAGTGCCTGTGAACCACACGTGTATTCTGTTCCCTCGTCCATTATTTATCAGTACCGGCCTCCTCTCCGTTCAAGTGCTGCGCGAGGCTCGGTGTCCGGCACCCCGGCCTCACTTTGATCTCACACAGCCCGACAGATGCTCGGAGAGAGCATCGCGGCTCCCGCTGCTGCCGTGCTGTTTCCTCTTTGATGCTCATGCTATTTAGCTTAAACTGAACACCAAACGTTTTACACACTGAGGCACAAGCCAGATATACTCAAACACCCAGTATTCAAAACGGACATGTCCACATCGTACGTGGGAAAAATTACAATACAGCACCGTATCCATTCACTTTGGGTTTTATTACCTTTAACAACTGGCTTCAGCTGATGTGGAGCAAACATTTTTATTCGATTTTTCAGGCCCATCTTCCTGGGTTTAGTACGTGGGGGCAGGGGGCAAACCTTAAATCTGCACTTACAAACTACTGTGACAGATTTCCTAACATGTTGACACGCTTACAGTCGCTCTGATTGGCTGCCCATAGGGCTCAACACACAGACACACACCTGTGACATAACCTCTACACATGCAGCCCCACTTTAACGCCTCCTGCAGTCTGCCAGAAGCAGCTGCAAACACACTCATGCACGGTTGATCTCAGACGGGAATTACAAACGTTTAGAGGTAATTTCACACGTTTGATTCTCCTCCGTGCGCAGGCCTAGTCTTCCAGCCAATAAGACCTCATTTTTGTTTGGACAGGGAAAGTTTTACTTCCTCATCGTCTTCCACAAGCACCAGTGACACCAAAATAACAATCATCTCAGGAAAAATCTTCCAAGATTAACTCGTTACTGTGGAAACCCATTTTTACATTTCTACACTACGATTTCATTGTGTTACACAACACAAACTGCAGGAGTCAGTTTTACATTTTAATGTACAAATACTTCATCGCTGACAGTACATGAAGTCATTAAAGGATAAAACCCCCCAAAAGCTTCACCGCTGACCCTCAGCCTCCCTCCTCGACCCTCCTGCCTGCTGCAGGCTCTAACTAGCTGTAGCTTAAATAGTTAGCTCTGTGTTTGGTGTGGAGGAGAAAAGCTGGTTTAGCAGACATCAATAGAGATGAGTCCATCAACGGATTAGAGGGCAAAATCAAAGTGTCACGGAGCCTCTTCAACAAACCAGATTAACTAGCCTTCTCCGTCTCTCTCTCTCTCTCTCTCTGTGGGGCGACTCGAAGAGGAAACAGATTCCACTGGATGGTTGGTTGTCAGATTTTAGATCACCAATGATAGTGAAGTGAAACAGGCAGAGACAGACACACTGAACGCCCTCCTGCTGTGATGATGATGAAACTGTTGTGTTGTTGCTGTTTGCTTTGTGTACGTCCTTAACACAGAAATAACTGAGACTAACTCAGCATTAACCAGACCAGCATCTGTACTAAACCACTAAACACACAACATATAACCCTTTTTCTATGACTGTCTATTATTATTATCCTTTTTCCAAGAAGTATTTTTTAATACATTCTTTCAATCTCTTCTGTTATCATTCACCAGACAAAAAGGCGGGAAACGTGTGAGGCCACACAAAGAGGATTAGAACTGCCCGGGATTCGCTGAGCAAGGAGCTCTGAACCCCTCCCTGCCCCTATCCCCACCCCTCCCAAAAATCCTCCTCCTCGCTCCCTTCATCCCTCCTCCCGAATAAACGGAGTAATCACGTGTTAGGAGACGACCACGGTGAGAAGGAGAGAGAGAGAGAGAGAGAGATGCAATTCATGTAGATGAGAAGTGAAAATTAATAATTACTCAGAAAGCAATAATTCAAGCCCTTCATCTCCATCCATACGTCCATCCATACGTCTGTCCCCTCCGTCCAACACATGCAAACACAGAAACACACATCCAGCGTTTTTATTTTCATTTGCTTGTCTGTGAGATTTTTTTAATTGTCTTTGAGAGAAAATTAAAATGCAGAAATGTAAAAAATAAAAATAAATAAACTCGAGACATTCCACCCTATGCCCCACCCCCACCCCCACCCCACCTACCCCGCCTGTCCTGTTTCCCTCCTCATCGAGATTAAACTCTGCTCTCTGTCTCTACCGACTCCTGACTGGTGGATTTAAAGAACAAAATGGAAAAAAGGAAAAAAAAAAGACTGTTAGTTTTATATCGACGGCCATTTTGGTTTGTAGTCATCCCCCTCGATCACTCTTCGCCCCTTCTTCTCATCCGTCCCAGTAGATATTTGACAGGACAGCAGGACCGTGTTGCTACAGTATATAAACTGCCCTGAGGACTGCCACTTCCCAACCAACACTGCGATGTCTTCAGCTCTGTGTGTTCAATGTTTTTAGACTGTTATATTGTGTACATGAATTTAAAAAAAAAAAAGAAAAACCACCGCCGAATATTAAAGTCGAAATGTTTCTCTTTTTGTTTTCCTGTTCGGTTCGGATTCTCGTTTTCTTTTTTAAAAACACATCTTCTCACTGTTATCGCAGTCTTGACGATATGCTGTAATTAAAAAATAATAATAATGATGATGATGATGTTTTGTTGGTCTGAGTTTTCACATGTCCGCTAGCAAGTTGTCAAGAAAAAAATAGTACAATAAAGTCTAAAATCTAACAACTAAACTGCAAGTCATTGTGCGGTTTTCTATTTTTATCTGGACGACTGAAGGCTTGTGTGCAGATGGGCGGGTGCAGGGTGCAGAGTGGAGGGATTACGGAGGGCGGGGCGTTACGCTGGATCACCATTGGATGCTCATTAATCTATGTATCGATAATCTCATCCTTTTACATAAGGGGCCAGAATAATACAAGATTTCTTTGTATTAAAGTAGATTTGCTTGTATTATGTGTCAGCAGGCTGCTGGTGTTTCATGTAGGACGTCCATATGGCAGCTACAGCCTCTCTGTTACGATCGAGTTACACTATCTATTTAAAACCATTAATACATCATGAGTTTATTATAGTTTGTTTTAAAAATCCTCATCTGCAAAGTAACCGAAGTCAAACTAGAAGCAACACAAAAGAGTGTCTTCAAAGCGTAGTTACCCTTTAACCACTGCTGATTTCCCATGTGACAACTGTACTGAGCAGGTTGTCAAATACCCGCAGTGGTAGTTTATATTACTGGTTTCCTAATCCTGTGTCACACAATGTAGATGCCAATAAGTTACACGTGTACAGCTTCAATCTATCTTCTCGGGTTGTTTGATTAAAAATATGGTTCAGGCGTCTTCCACTCGCCTCTGGTTGTTTCTGAATTCTACCTTTTCGAGAGGCTTTACGTCCTCATAGCTGCTGCGTGGGCTCCTTCTCTCGTAATTGGAGCCAAGTCTGTCCAACATGAACGGCTTCCTTTCTCAGCTGCATCTTTAGTCTCCCTGATAAATAATAGTAACACCAGGTTCAACATTGTTTGGCAGAGATATAAAATCTGAACTTCATCTTTTTGGTTGCTGCATTTCTGCCATTTACAGCCATTTCTGCAAATCTCTGCTCAGACTAACAGATCCTGGATGATACGAAAGCTAAAGCATCATTATTGAGATCATGTCTGGTGCTCGGCGGGGAAGCGTCCTGTCAAAGTGTCCTTGAGCCAAACACTGAAGCTGCTCGCTCAGTGCAAGCACATCCGAACAGGAGCTGCTGACACACATTTATAATGCACAAAGGAACCTGCAAGAGATGTCAGGCAAACATAAGACGTTAAATCAAAATGTTAGCACCGTCAGGAGGACTGGCAGAGATCACAGAGAGGTCAAACTTCAGGACATCTGTGCAGGAAAGAGAAGCATCACAGCGATGTTGATGAAACCTGTCAGAGGTGATTTCAGGCTCTTCAGTGTTCAGGAAGAGAGTACCTTCCACATACCTTCTACTATTGTTGTATATTTGCTGCTTCATACTTCTACATCACCACATTTCAAAGGAAACTTTTCAACTTTGACCACTCGACTGTTCATCGAACTGCTGTGAAGCAGGATGGATGTCATAAATCATTAGCTACAGTTCATCAATCACCGCAACTTTTCTGAAAATTTGACCTACACTCTGTACTGTTCCTGAATGTGTCACACGCACAGTGCAGCAGAGCTGCTGATGAGACGCAGTTACTTTATGAACGTCAAACCACCACACAAAGACTATTTATGACAAGAAAGGAACAAACATCCCGTTTCTGACTCATAGCAGCAATGATTGCACACGTGTAGCTGTCTGCAAAGTGCGTGGTGACGATAATTCCCTACTGTCAGTTGAAATCGGCAGCATACTGTCTCGCTGTCAGGCCAAATCTCTGGGATTATGTTATTACAGGCAAAACAGCAGAATACAGTAGCTGTATACACACGGAGCCGCAAAAAACCTCGTGGTTCGTCACTGACAGACATTTTGATGGGCAGACCGGGGTAATAATGGTGTCACTTTTGATTTTACTGGAGTGCAAATGAACAGCAGTGAGACCCAGACTAACGCACAGCTTCTTCATTAAACTGTGGACGGAGCAGATGGAGAATGTGTCGGGACAACAATCATATCCTAGTTGTTACAGTTGTCTTTAGATTCACTGAGTCACTGTTTGGGTCAAGGACGAAATAAAGGAAGAACAGATGGATCAGGCTACATGTTCCAATCACAGTGTCCAGACACAAGCAGCTAAATAAAGCACACACACATAAACAGGCTGTTGTCTTTATGACTACTTTAAAGTACATTAATAGATTTAATTATGTCAGGAGTTTAGTGAAGTACTGAGAGCAGCTAAGTGAATGAGATGGATATTTAGGCTACAGTTGCTATCATTAGATCAAATTAGAGTCTGCAGATGGAGGATTTGGGGTCAAGTTTAAAGGCATTTTAAGCTCTGAGATAATATGTTAGGATTGTGGATGGAGAACAGAAGTTTAACACTAGCTGGCCCGCGCTGCATGTGCAAGTAGTTCAGAAGGTACAAATAATCCACAGGCTGCAGGTTTAACAGTGTAACACAACACCAAGCATCACGGGACTCACAGACCACTACATTTAGTTTTTCCATTACGTTTTGGAGCCAATGTTCAAGTAAGCTGAACTCTGACCCCAAACATGCCTCCCTCCGCCGGACTGTAAATCTATATTCTTTCATTCATTTACCAGATACTGAGGTGCAGCCCAAGTAACAGGAAAGGGTGACACAGTGCTCAGCTTCAAATTCTGATTCCACCTAAGTGTAGCAGGGTCACAGGACGCTGCAGCGCGCAGCCAAGGTGCAACAGCTGCTAAGTGACAAAACTGGACAATGAGGCAACACACAAACGACATGTGAAAACATGCTCGCATATCGTTTGCAATATTCAAATGTTACAATGGCAGCTGATAAAGACGGTTAAGTTAAGCAGCAGGTCATGTGTTCTCAGTCCGTACTGATCAATAGCTGCTGAAAACACCTAAACTGTCACCTACCTTCACGCTGACAGTGCCTCCTGCTGCCTCAGTCCAATCAGGCATCTTGGGGATAAGCTGGAAAGAACAAGTGTGTTCCACGATGGATCCACCTCCGTGTCAGATACCAGAGGACACTTTACAGGTCAGGGGAATCTTGGCAGCATGAGAGGGACCAACACCCCAATTCCAGTCAGGTGGTGTAGACGTCCACACATGAGCAGGTCAGCCCACAGTTCTAGTCTCATCCACGTCAAACCTGCAGGTTTCTCAGTTCACTCCCTGGATCAGCACCTCCCAGCTCCTGCAGCCCGTCTGCTTGTTTCCCCTTTACAGAGGTGGCGACTGAATCTCCAACATTTTAATATTAACACTTGAATTTCTACAAACCCAGCATGACATCATAAAGGTGTTTGTGGACCATGAGAAACATCTTCAGCTCCTGTGTTCTCATACTGGCTGAGAGTTTAATCTCATGTGGCAGTGACACATTTCTCAGCTGTACTGGCTCCGTTTCCCTCCATCACATTTAAAATGAAACCACACAAGCTCGTGCTCATGCTCGTCTTAGTTAAACCAAATTTGTTTTATCAATCCTGCTACAGGTCTACGTATAAAAGTAAAATTCTGAGTCAGCATTTTTGGATATTCAGCATAAATTTCAACCTCATACTCATAAAAAAAACCCCAAACACTTGACCCGATGTTCCCGATAAGACGGAGCAGACCCGAGCTGCTGCAGGCTGATGTAAGCAGACAGGCTGAGAGGGAGGCTGGACTTTTCCCTGCAGCTGAACTGGATGATGTATGGAGCGTTTAGTCCATTCAGACAAGTCACTGTCAACACTTAACAGGCTGGAACACACACACAGGATAGTGTGTATGTTCACTTGCACACACAGAGCTGGCTGCTGGCTGAACAGGCCACTCAGACAGATGATGGCTGCTGTCAAAGAAACTGCTACCATGAGGCCGGGACACAAGTAGTGTGTGTGTGTGTGTGTGTGTGTGTTAAGTTAAGCTAATAAAAACACAACTGAGTAAAATCAGATGGACATGACCTGCAAGAGTGTTGTTCCTCATTTGTAGTTTACAGTTAAGTTGAGACCAGGAACAGGGAGGCGATTAAAGGACGACGGTGAAGGTCTCCAGATGGATTTGAACCGTACAGTGCATCTAGCACCTGACGCACTCGGCTACTGTCACAGACAGATGATCTAAACCTTTGTACATTACAGCTGAATACTCCACACGTCTGTATTCTGCAGCCATGGTAGCAGCTCTGTAAGGTTGTACTTAGTCACAGCAGGACTCAGTTCGGCCTGTTAACACTTTAACATTTGTCTATTAGCACTAAACACAATTTACAGCTGAGGCAGTGTTATTGGCTGTTCTGATATATGGTCAAAACTCAAAGTGTGGGACACAGTAATGACGACAGCAGAGGAAGAGTTACTGTAAATCCATTTTGAACCGGTCTCAATATATTTGCAAAATTCCAGAACAAACTAACAATTTCACTCAAAAGCCAAAACGTGAACATCACAGTCCCACGGTTGATATTTTCATCTTTCAGTGTCAAACTGCTGCTGCTGCTAATGATGATGGAGTGAAGTTCAGGTGAACAGGACTCATCCTCTGGTTTACACAGTTCATTCAGTCGCTGAGATACTTTAAAATGGACCAACCAACACAAACACTGCCAATCTGTTACGCCACACAGATAGAGAAGGAGCAACATCCATCCGAAGGTCGTTGATGAAGCAGCGACATGACGGCTCTGAGACACTCATAAAACTAGTGTCTGCATGAAGTGGATCAAACATATCCTATAAGCCTGATGCGGTGGACATATGTTTCACTCGAGCTCGTGTGAAGAGTCAGTAAACTGATACTGAGAGATGACGTGAATGTGAAGGTTCAAACAGCACTGGAACCAAATCTTTAACAGTATAGATGCAAAACCAAAACTATTTAATGACAAACCTCACAAACCCAAAAAGTATCAATAAGAAAACAATTCACGCCCATGTTTTTTTTTTCTTTCTGACTGGTAAGTTTGATATTTACAGATGATAAAAAAAGAGTTCAACATATATCAAAGTGTCGACGAGACATTTGGGGGAAAATGAAAAAAAAAAAATCACATTTCTTTACGTAAACGACAGAAGAGACAAACAAGCCGCTCTGGACCAGAGAATCTCATTAAAACCAAATATCTGTCAAAGTATACTGTGTATTTTATATATGGGATTATATATAAATTCAAAGAAAAAAAGGAAAAATAAGTGATGGATTTGACTGCCAGTGTATGTACAGTCAAGGCTTACAAAGCTCATAAAGTCAGGGATTAAATCACACATCGTCACCGCTATGTTGTTACAAACACCTGTTCTTCTTCTCTGTGATCACTCTTCATCCCTCAGTCCGTTTTTCTCTCCTCACGTGTGTATTTACTGAGCTGTCCTCTCTTCTCCTCCATCGCGTACACTAATATTACCCTTTACTAGTACCGTGCAGTACTACTCCAGTACAGTACTCCCTCCACCTGTCCGTCGTCCTTCTGCAGCGTTACTCCATCTTGGACATCTCAAACTTGGTTGTCATGGCTTCCTGTAACCAAAAAAAGAAAAAAAAGAGTTAGTCCACAAAAATACTGATTCTTTTAAGGTTCTCAGTGAAGCAATGTCCCTTTAATTCTCTCCTTAATCATGATGAATTACATAATTTGTCATGATAGGGATAATGGGCAGGTTCAGTTAAGGTTTCTCCTTAATTTTCCCTGTTAAATAACAAGAGTGCATTACATAATCTGCCATAAGGAGGTGAACGGTCGGGAGTTAAGGAAATTACGTCTCCTTAATATGAGATTCATGACTGGTGCTGTTCTGAAGTATCAGTGGATATCATCGTTATACTGAACGAGTTCTTACCTGTTTTCAGTCCCTCCTCACAGCCCAGTGACTACAAACAGCATTCCAGTTTTACTTAGCGTTTCCTTTTTAATATCTCTCAGTGTGCTACAGCAGCTTACATAAGAAACTCATTCTACATGAGAGGCACTTTGTTGATTGTTGGAGCTCTTACACAGGTTCAGCTCTGACATCAGAGAGTAAATAGTTTATGAAGTGCTATGAAAATGCTCTGAATAAACTAAATTACAATGTCTGACAAACATCATGTTTAACACAGATAAATAATCAATTGTTTCTTCTGTTTTGTGTTATTTTCAGGCTGCAGCAGAACCAACACCTCAGACACACACACAGGTCACAGCATCACAACAGACATGACAACAGAAAAGGGGATAAACAACAGTGTGACGTCAAACGGGGTAAATGTTGTGCCCTGATGACTGTCTGCTGCCCCCTGCTGTTCTTCGTTACAACTTCAAATAAATGATTTTCTTATATTTTGCCTCAGTAAAACAAAAGGATCCAAAATCCTTCAGTGGAAAGTGACAAGTTTAGTTGGTAGTGACCACCGGGATACCCCCACACAGACCAGAGCTCATAACTTCTGCCCATTTCCTGCTTCCTACAGCTTTGTTTGCTGCCTAATACGTCTTATTTTGTGTTTTTTAATGGGGATTTTAGCATGATTTACAGAAAGCTTTTACTTTTTTATCCTGGCAGTTTTCATGTAGTTCAGGTGAGACGCACATCTGCCTAAACTGAAAAAGTACTGATTGCTTATATGAGCTTATCATTAATTATCCTGGTAACTTTAAATCCACATGTACATGGCAGAGAAGTCAACATTCTCCAGGACAAAGGAAATCAGGTTCCCCTAATCCACCTATTCTGATTATCAGGTTTCCTCTTTCCATCACAGGAAGTCAACTGTAACCAGATTACTTAGGTGGATGCAAATGCACCATTTGCCTGACTGGTGCCTGAAACAACAGGCCTCCACACAGTCAGTTCTCTCAGAACTAAACAACTCGACCTTTCTGTTTTTAGCTGCTGCACATTTTAAACACTGTCAATTCTGAACTTACCTCATCAGAATCGAGGAGCGGGGGCAAAGCGCTGTGAGGAGAGAAAAAAACCTTCAGCTTCAAATCTGAATCCAACTCATTGTTAACTCATGACGTGAAAAAACAACTTACACGTCTGCCATAGACGATGGGATGTTTTCCTCCACCCATTTCAGATCCTCATCCTGGAAAAAACAACTAAACGTGTCACGATTAAGACAAAACTGACGATTGAGCTACGATAGAGAAACAAAAGTTAAACGTGGCTGCTTGTGGTCTGAACATAAATTAATTCACCCACCACTTTGTTGGCTTTGGCCGAACCATTGGTCTCATTTTTCATGCCGCGCATCTTCATCCCCTCTGGAGACAGAAGAGCACAAAACAGAAATGAGATTTTTTACAGGTTGCTGAAACTCCAACCATCTTAACGTCTAAGAGACTCTGACACGCTAGGATCATGTTACTGACCTGGTGTTAATTAACCTCATTAGTTACTACATGTTCTTCCTGCTCTTCCTTGTTGGTATCACTTACTTTTCCAGCCTTTTGCTGCCTCTGAGACATGTTGCTGCCATCAGTTTAAAAAAACTCTTCATCCCAACTTTTCATTAACAGTAAACTGATGAAAATCATGAGTTGGGGAAGGAAGGGGTAAAGGAGATATGTAAGGATGCTAACCGAAGGCCTCGTTCACCATAGGCTCCTTCTCTTCTTCCTCACTCTCTTCATCCAACAGTGGGCTGAAGGCATACCTGTAGCAGAGGTGGGCTGGGTTCACTATACAGAACAGAAAAAACTGTGGTAAGATCAACAGCCCTGATACACGTCATCCTACCTCTGGTTATTGGCCGATGGTCGCCATAGGAACATGATGACCAATAGGATGATGGAAAACAAAAAGCGCCAGAACGCGTCATCGATCCACAGCTCCCTCCAGTCCTGCAGACACACGGAGAGACAGTTACAGTGAGAGACGGTCATTCAAAGCGTCCAAACATGTTCATGCACAGGAAGAGACTGAAGATGAAGGATGTTTATTTCCTGGCTGAGCAGACAGAACCAAGAGAAAAAACATCCATGAACACGTTAACACTACGACAGAGGAGATGGAATTGCTGAAATATTCTAATAAAATGTGACAAAGCTCTTTTTGTATTGTACTGTTACTGTTCATCGTGAGAGTGGCCAGAGAACTCTACTTACTGACTGACACTTGGACATCTTGAAGGTTCTGGTTGTCCAAATAATAAAAATGACTGATGCTGGGAAACACAGAAACACGAGTGAGCTTTAAAGACGCTGCGATGGATCTCAGTGAATATTGAAGACAAGATGTCTGAGAGGATGTTATCTTACCTATAACAGCGAAGATGAGCGTGTTGGTGAAGTGTCTGTACAGAGACAGCTTCACCACGTTTCTCCTCAACCTCAGCAGCTTCATAGTCTGAGCCAAGCTCACGAAGATGTGATGACACAGTCAAGGAAGATCACACAAAGGCAAAATGAAGACAGAGAAGAAATCATAGGTCTACAAATGAATAATGCAGGGGTCCAGTCTGAGTTCACATCACAGGTGAGCTGGATTTAAGGCCAATCACTGGCAGATGGTCTTGGTTTTCGTTATTTGAGGAAAAAAGTAAGTGTAGCAAACATTTGAAGTGAAAAGCATCTTCAGTCTGAGAATCTTTCAGCATTTTGTGGTTCTACTTATTTAACGTTTAATGCACATGCTGTCTGCTGAACACAAGCAACACGAGCAGACAAACAAAGCAGAAACATCTGGAAAATGTGAGGGAGCAATAAACAGATTTTCACTGGTACTGAAGACAAAAAGGGGGAAGGAGCAGTAGTGGATATCCACCAGCAGAGGGTAGAGTCGAGCACAGCCAGAGGAATAGCAGCCAGGAGAACTACATCATCTTCAGCCTAGAGAAGAAGAAAGAGAAGGAAAGAGATAGGGAGTGGGGAGAAGAGGACGGGACAGGAAGAAGGAAAAAGATTGATTGTAGTAGATGGAGGAGAGGATGAAAGGTGGAGAGGCAACAAGAGGGTAAAAGTGAAAGAGAAGAATGATAGAGGAGACAGCCACCACACACTAAACCACTCTCAGGGTAATTAACAGCTACTGGTTTTGACTGGTTTGTTGTTGTCTGCCAGATTTGGTGTATGGTGTATGCTTTACTGTGTGTATCGCAGATTAACACTGGTCAGAAACCGACTCACTTTTCTGGCATTGAGACCCACCCAGCGAGTAAAAACACACAGAAAGGAGCCTGAATCCAGACAGAAAGGCGGACACGGGACACAGCAGGCACAATGGACTGAAACAGAAACCTTGACACAGATCTGTGATAAATGTGCCTGTAGTCACTGAACCACTATACTGTGAAGAGATAGTGTTACTAAATGATGACAGTGACAGTGAGCTTATTTGGGTTGATCATGGTTTCCTGCTGCAACAGATAAAATAAAACTGTGTGAATATGAGATATAAGATTTTCAGTCTCATATAGTAATTTGTAATTAATTATAAGGGTTAGGGTTAGGGTTATGAAAAGTTCTGTGAAGCCTCCTTTCATACATACAATGCTTGAATAACAATATATTGAGAGCAATATACTGGATGTTCACCTATAAATCAACAGTATCGTGTACCATCACTGACAGCCAAAGCATTAATGTGTGGAACATGTAGTTTAACACAACAAACACTGTTCACATCTCAAATCTTTAAATTCCGCACAGATATATGTGTAGATATACTGTATATCTATTAGGCCTTTTAATGAGGTTCAATGATCAGTTACTCGTTGTTCTAGCACTGGAAGACAGACGTTTCTTGAATATTTACAAGTGCTGTAAGTTTGGATTCAGGCTTGAGCTTTGTGCTCTGACTGTTTTAGCTTTGTGTGTTTGTTTACGTGTGTGTACATGGTAAAGGATATCCACCAGGCAATACAGGAGTCAATGAAGGCCAGCACTATATCACACAACAACCTACTGCTGTTGGTGTTGCCTCGATCCTGGAAGAAGACACAGGTTAGACACATGCGCGCGCGCACACACACACACACACACACACACACACACACACACACACAAAACATAAAAATGAAACTACACACTCACACAGCTGCAGTGTGTGTGTGTATGTGTGTGTGTGTGTGCGTGCGTGAGAGGCTTACATTGTTGACTCGTAGGGTTCCCTCAACGATGGAGAACATCAGGTAGAGCAGCCCCACTCCGACTACTCTGTGGAGCAGGGCACCAAGTCTGGGCCTAATGGAGAGACAAGGAAGTAAGCAGTATGTGAGAGAGACACCAGGAAGTTTTACTGAGAGATACGGACTCTAAAATCTGATCATTCACTGGCATCTTTCTGTTTTCAAAAAGAATACTTGTACATGATGAGTCAGAATTAGCTTCTGCCTAAAATGTGTTGACATTTCTCTTCCAGTAGGTGGAAACTATGAATCCCAGAGATCTGGGAGAATCAAAAACTCACTTGACAATGCCATATCCCAGACTGGCAATGATCACCAACACCCTGGCCAGTGTCCTCTTCCAAGCAGAGAGCACTTCAGCAAACAACACAGCCCCATGGACTGTGGAAGGACACGTTACTCATCATCCCTGAACATCATCTGATTCGATCAGTGTCAAACTGTTTAAAATTCACCACTGGGCGTCTTCACTTACCAGAAAAGCCGTCGTATCTGATGCTCTGGAACTCAGCGTAGTAAACAGCTTTCTCCAGCATGCCCAGGAAGATAACTCCACCAATCCAGAACTGGATCCTAAGCAGGTCCCTCCAGTAACATGCCGACAGAACCAACCAAAGCACGGCCAGCAGCACGTACACAATACACATCACCATGTAGAACTGAAGATAGAAACGTAGAAGGTGACACTATTGAAGCTGGGATAACATTTGAAAAAGAGCAATTAGTCAATTAGAGTGTGGAGAGATGTGATTTGAACTTTAATAACTGTGGCATCAACATGGACCATTTATTTGCTCCCCTATGACTGAATGTTAAACCTCAAAGGTCAGGTCTGTAGATTCATTCTTATAGTTTGGTTTAGAAAAAGCATGATTCTAATTGGTCAGCTTGTGGAAGTCTTCCTGTGGGCCAAAGTTTGCCCAGTTGGAACAGCGCCATTGCTCTGACTGGGCATAGGATCGTAAAATGTTTGATTGTTTTCATGCATGTGTACTTGTGTGAGTTCTTACCACCATCAGAGGCCACTCAGAGGCTGATATGTAGTCATGAGGACCCTTCATGCTGATCTGCACTGCAAACACAAACAGACTATCAGAGAACTGGTCACAGATTCTCTACATCAAGACACTTTACTTTTAACCTGTTGAAGACATTCAGAGCTGAGTTGTAGTACTGGACTGTAACAGCTAAAACTGTGAAAGTAGAGTTTTCCCTGTTTGTGCATAAATTTGATCTAAAATGAGATGAGATTCTCACACTGAAACTAGATAAAGGAAGCAAAACCAAACAGGTGTTACAGTAATCTGTACTAGTCAGAGAAGGGCAGTGTGTGTGAGTCTCTACTGACGCTGTACACTCCAGGGTGTGGGAGTGCTCGCGGAGTGGGGGGCTTGGCTTTTGTTTTTAATCTCTGCGATGTTTAGGATGAACATGTATGGTCCGTCCTCCCAGCTCTGAGCCACCGCATCAAAGGGAGACTCCTGAGCGACGAGACAGAAACACCTCATCAGCACAACATCTCCGTCAAATATTCGTTGACACCAGTCTGTGTCAAAATGCTACACAATTAGCATTTGTGTGTGTTTTCAGGTTTTACATCTTGACCTTTACATGAAGAAGAATCAAGACCACTTCTCACATCCACCAGGAAGCCATAGTTTTTGTGGTCTCATACAAATACAGCTTTTGCTCTAACTACTGAATTTACTGATTCAGAATTAATCAAATTCACACACTCATGCATAAAAGTAGACGGTCAGTGCAGCAGTGTTAATAGAGCCATGACGTAACATTTGCTCGTGTATTTACTTCTTAACACAGGTGAAGTAGAAGCATGTTGACACTTTTTAAGATAAGAAGCAGACTCTAGATTTTGCCAACAACTTCTTCCCTCAGAACACATAAAAGCAAAACTAAATTAATACAACATTAAGTAAGGACCTGATGTTAAAAGTCAACGTAACCTAAACATAAATCTGTAATTTTTAGGACATTAAGTGTTTCACTTTCGATCATGCTGAAAGTGTTGGATGTGCAGACCTTTGAGTTTCGGAGGTCCGAATCTCGTCTCCTCCTGCTTGGAGGTTTGTCTGTGTTTGTCTGAAACAGATTGAAGACAAAGAAAATCCGCTTAACATAGTTCAAGATAATTCATATGATCTTACAGCTGTAAAACATCTGTACACTGTGACTGAAAATACTGCAATGATGGATTTCACTTCATCATTGAAACTGCACTTGTAGTTCAGTTCAGTATTCAGGGGTTACACCGTGTTTTTTTGTTTTAGAGGCTGAATGTGACGATGAAACACTCAGTTATGACACAGTTATGAAACTATGAGAAGTTTCCTGGATTTAACTCCAGTTCTACAGGTACGGGTGCAGACCTCTCTGTCAACGTGAAAATGAAAGTAGGTAAACTCAGTTGCTGACGGGAGTTTTATCATAGAGGGGAGAATGAAATCCCACGTTTATCAAGGTATCCTGCAGGACAGTGTCACAGTGGATGGCTGCAGACAGCTATTAATCGTATTAATCCCCCACCTCAATGAATCATAATTAATAATCAATCATAAGTCTCCAATGAAAACAGAAACTTTGCTGCTTAATATCATTTACTTTAAGCTTTTCTTGATATTACAGGACAATCAAAGTCATTAAGGCTGCATTAAAACAGTGCAGCAGACTGCACCGGCGGTGGTTTGTTGTCCCAGCAACTGTTTCATGCTTGGTCACAACAATCTCAAGATAAACAGCAGAAATACAACATTCAAGCTACACAGAAATGAGTTCACCCTGCAAGGTGCACAGTCCTGCTGCATAACACACTATGTAAAACTATATGGCCAAAGGCCATATAATGGTTTCTAATGGTTCCTGCATGCCCTGAGACAGATAAGAGATAACAAGAAGAAGAAGAAGAAGAGCATCTGTGACCAACAGTGACCACTTTACAAGAACACACTTTTTCATGTGCAGTGTTGTATAGTAATGAAGTAAAATACTTCACTACTGTACTTAAGTATGTTTTGGGAGTATCTGTAACAAAAGGAAGCTGGAAGCTGACTTGTCATTGGTCTATGAATCACAAGCATCAATCCACTCAGCCTGTCGGCTATCAGTTGATGTGAGCACTGAGCGGTGATGGAGGAAGAAATAGCGACAGCAGCGTTGGCTACACAAGACGAGCAGCACCCTGCACAACACAATGTTTTCTTACGTTGGTGGGAAAGATTCATCCTTAGCTTTTAAAAACTCCCCATCGAATCCACAGAATCGCATTGTGATAAACTAAATTAATGGTAAACACCAGTGAATTAACTTCAGTCATCGCGATTAGCCTGATAACAGCTTGGGGTGAGCTTTGTGTCTGACGTGAGGTGAATGTTTTCTTCTCTTGGTGATAGGCTTGCTATTCAAATCACTAATATTAACTTGGACTTTGTAAAATGTAACAATGTACATGCTGAGTAAACTTCATAATATTCAAAGTTTAGACCGCGTTCTGTTGTTGAGTGGAATTCTAGTCTGTGACTTGAACTTTTACCAAAGTAATTTTTTGGGAAGGTATCTGTACTTGTACTTAAGTGTGACTTTCGGATACTTTATCCAACACTGTTCACGTGGTACATGACACAAGCATTCAGTTTGCTTTTCAGAAGAATGCACAGTCTCTGCACTCCTGCTGGTTTTCCTTTTTTATGATGTGTGTAGCTCTTGCTGTGTAAGGTTGGATGAGGGAAGGACAGAAAACGAAAGAGTTTCTCACCTTCTGCTGCTGCTGCTGTTCTCTCAGAGGCATTTTCCTGTCAAAGTTACTCACTGCCAACTGTGACACAGAACAAACACACTCAATTTAAAACCCACTGCCTGTATTTAGGGATGCACCGATACCGATACCTGGTATCAGCCTCAATACCACATTTTCTAAAGTACTCGTACTCGTTAAAAAGTCCTCCGATACCGGGGACCGAATGCACGGTCTGAGAAATGTCTATGTTTGAGCGGCATGTAAGGGGTTAATCAGCGGCGCCGAGTGCCCGCCCCCAGGCCCTGGCTGCAACTCAGAGCGGGGAGAAGGCGTGGCATGTCAGCCATGTGGAACTATTTCAAAGTGGATGAAGACGACAAAACAAAGGCGGACTGCAAATTGTGCTCAGCGAAACTGCCCAGAGGAGGCTCAAAAGGCAGCGCATTATATGACTAAAGCTGTTACCTGTAAATTTAAATCATGTTTTTATTAAGTACTCGGTATCGGTATCAGCGAGTAATTTAATGCAAGTACTCGAACTCGTTTCCCAAAAAAAGTGGTAACGGTGCATCCCTACCTGTATTATTAATTAGTTCACTGTGTGTGTGTGTGTGTGTGTGTGTGTCCTCACGGAATTCAAGTGCGTGGTTGACTCGCAGGAGATGGCATGAGTATACTGGTGGAAAACATAGTATCCACGTCCTCCAGGTTGTTTGACATCTGTCGACCTGAAGTAATCCTTTGCCTTAGTGTCCTGGAGGCAACAAGTCAATGCAAAGACAGAAGCAGAACAGACATGTCACGTATTTCTACATGATGATTCCCATTATATCAGATCAATTCTGAGTAAAATTATGATTTAATAAATGACCACAGAAAGTTAATTCATCATCATTACAGATATAGATCCTGTGCAAGTTACTGCATTAACCTAATCTACAAACATGGATGTGAAAATGTGGGTTAAAGGTCTAAAGAGAAGAACTCAGTAAGGTGCCTTACATCCCGGTCGAAGACTTCATGATAGCAGTGGGAGTTCCTCAGATACCAGGAGATGTTCAGCTGGACAGGAGACGGGGGACAGTTCTCTGAGAACACTGTCAGCACAGACATACATTAGATTAACAGTAGGCAGCTCGGTTCCCTTCCCTGCACTGGATGCACACATTAAAAACATGAACGTCAGAAGAAGAAAAGCTATGAGTTCCGGAGGCTCAGCTTACATTTGAGAGAGATATTGCTGCTGTCGAACAGAGTTTTGGCAAAATAGAAGTAGTTCTGGTGGTTCAGAGTTTCCTGAAAAAAAAAAAAAACACAACACAAACACATGTTCATACTACATCTTCTGAAAATAACAACTTTCATTTATCTGAGTGATGTGGCTAAATATTTTAGCATGACAGACTTTTCATATCAGTAGATATAAATAGTTAGTGATATGATTCAAGTCATGATTACTTAAGGCTCCTTTGGGATTCCCCTTTATGCAGATTCAGAGCATGAAAAATACACAACAGCAACCTGACACTCTATCAACCATCATGCCAAGATCTGAAGAAACACTTCATTTACACATGAAGACAGCCCCAGAGGACAAACACCACAGGAACAGCTTCCTGTTCAGCTTAGAGAACTTCCTACATTAACGTTACTCGTTACTTGCAATAAAGTTTGGGAAATCTTAATTATGTTCTTTATTCCTACATAAAAATGACCAAAATCAGGTTCTTAAAACTCCTAAAACTACATCAGTGGCACTCATTAAAAATGAGACAAAATAATTACTGTGACTCTTTTTTGAAAAATGGTGTCTTCCATGAACACCATTCGCGTCCTCCAAACAACCTGGAGGATAAATTAGTGGTAAACTCTCCTGATGAAGCAAAATGTGGTGAAATGTATTAACGTTAGAAGGAGGAAGTCCGATTGTCATGACTCAACTTTCTGACACGGTTGTTCAGTGTCTGCCTGGTGGTGGAGTCGTGAACGTCGACACTGTGGCCTTTTTCTCCCAGATGTTACCCGGAGGCTCCAGATTTCTCAGACTCACACGTGATAATCATCCCTCAGACTGAAATACACGATAGTCCCAGAGGGTCGCACACTTTGACCCCAGAACATCTTAAAAATATCATTTTGAATGATTTTCCATAGTAAATGAACGCACATGGGTTCTCTGTACTCATACCTTTTATTCATTATTCTTTTTTGATCTTCCTGCAGAAACATAGGTCGAACGGTTCACAAACTTTCAACACCACCGAACACTTACTAAACTTTCTGAATATCATCACTTTTGATATGGTAGCTGTATTTGTACACACAATTTTTCACTTCAGCCCTCAGTAAACGTCACTGATGTGGATTTGCGGAGTAATGCATTAAAAATTAAGCCATATGTTTGTTTTGGGGGCTTGTTCTTTAACTTGGCAGCTTCACAGTGTTAACTGTGTGTCTGAATCTTTTAATTTCAATTAACCTTTTAATATTTACATTGAAATCATAATACAAATATAGAGAATGTGCTGCTGGATATAAAGACACTGAGAAAGTCAACCACACTCTTTTTAAAGAAGTCATCAGACACATTGATTAATGTCTAAAATGTTCGACATGACTTGTAAAACCAAAGATATAGCGGGGTTAGCTATAGCTAACGTCACTGACGCAGCGTGTGGCCCTGCAGCGGCATTTCAGGCGGGTTCGGTCGGTCCAGAGAACATAAACCACATTAAACCACATTAAAACGAGTCTGTAGCTCCTTTATCTTCCTCTCTGATAAATTTAAACTAACTAAACTACCTCATGTGTGTCAGATGACTGCTACAAAATCAAAACTCACACTGTCGATGTTCAGGATCCATTTGCCCGGTTCGGACAAGGCGATTACCGGCCCGCTCAGCTCCGTCAGCGTCAGCAGCAGCAGAAGCAGCGCCGAGGACCGGAGTCCCGGTCCCGTTCGATCCGGACCCGAGGAGCTCGCCATTAGAGCCAAAAGGAAGTAAAAAAAATCCACCAGTATCAGCAGCGAAGCCACCACGACAGCTCACAACAAGCGGGATACTTCCTGATTCCGGGTGACGTTGGCGGAGAGGCGTGATGCTTTCAGGGGTCGTAGGAAGCTTTAACATAAAAGAAAATATTACGTTTTTTATATTTGAAATACAAGAAGTAACTGTGTTATATCCACTGAGAAACGTGAGAATTTGGGCTTTTACTGCGACACCACATCATAACTCATCATAATTATTTTGTTTATTTTAACTTTCTTTGGTCAAATAGACTTAGTTGAGTAATGCGACACTGTACTTTCCACTGGAGGACAGTGAACGTTTCTACAGGGAATAATATATACGGCGAAGATCAGATCACGTGTGCGGAACAACTTGTTTATCTCTGATATAACTGAGCATGAACTTAAAAACAAGTAACAAAATGGAAATACCCAAGTGGAGTTTAAGTACTTCAAAACTGTACTACAGTACAGTAGAAGAGTAGATGTATTAACTTTCTTACAGTGGATGAAATACTGAGATAATTTACTGAAGTAGCAACAAGTATGAATTAAAATTCTTGCATTTCCAGCTTTATTTAAAGTACAATAGTATTACTTCAAAAATACTATAAGTGCTAAAAGTTCATTTTATTGACATAAAGACTAATTTTATTTCAGCAAATAATGATATTACTGCACTATAATTGTTATGAATAAGTTTAATGCTGCAGCTGGATGGAGTTTGTTGTTCTGTTTGATTGTGTGTTACAGTTAGGATTATTTTAAAAACAAGTGGGCAACTTGTGAATTTCACGTCATCAACCAATACAGTTTGTTCCTGTTTCTAATTAGGTTTATTTTGAAGGTACAGACCGGACGTGTTATTCTGTTGTAAAGTGTAGTTTGGGGGGGAGGGGCAGAAAAACCACAGTTCTTCCTGTCACCAGTAACGCAGCAACTGTTTAATAAAATACAGAATTTTACTGAAATAATTAAATTAATTATGACGCATAAAGTCATTAATAATGATGTATAGAAGGCGGCGTCCGCCCGCCTGCATGTCTGGCGTGTGCGTGCGTGCGTGCGTGCGTTGGGTGGAGCTGATGATGCATTGAATAACAACTCGGATCATCTTGTCCGACACGTTTTTATTCTCTGTCCGTCTGAAAGTGGGAGTCTCCCCGCGGCCTGACTGTGTGCTCCTCCCCGGCTCCTGCACTGCGCCTCGCCCGCTCCGCTCCTCACTCTCCGGCTCCGCAGCTGAAGCACAAACCACAGTAAGTAACACAAAACCTGCTTTTATTCTGGTTTCTGTTCGGGTCTGACGTGTGAACGCAGCACCGTGGTGCGTTTGCTGAACTGTAAAGTGTTTTTCAGTCCCGTCTCCAGTTGTGGAAAAGTACTAAAGTACTTATAGTACTGCATTCAGAGTTCAGTACACAGTCAATATGCTTCAGTAAAAGTCAGTAAATGACTCGAAAGAAGCGTCACAGTATTAAACTACGCACTTTTTTATTCGCACGCAGGCAGTAATTTAAGTCAAAGTAGCCTCACAGCACAAGTTAAAAAGTTTTAACGGTTTCAAAATAAAAGTTTGCATTATGCGTGTCATCAGTGTCATGATTTTAACAGTTTATTATGTCACATGATAAAATGCAGCAAACTGTTATTTTCATACTTAATTAACGTGCAGAGTATTTTTATGCCCGTCGGTTATATATAAAGCAGCTGATTGGGACGTTTGATTTGTTTGAACAACAAAGATCTTCAGTAAATTCATCTATTTATTCATCTGAAACGACAAAATATTTTCCGGCCGATTGTTTTGATAAGTCCACTAATGATTTCAGCTGACTTTCAGTTATTTCTCTAGAAATGAGTTGTTTAAAACATCACAAATCAGTTAAAGTTGTCTTTAAATGTCTTGTTTTACTTGATCAGCTGTACAACACTCATTATCAATATTAACAAAACACAAGAAGAAGAACGGTCCAAACAAATATTTGACATTTATGCTTGAAAAAATGTAATACTGATTGAAAATGAAAAAACAGAGACAAGAGTTTGGAGTATTAAGTCGGTTATTGTGTGAAGCAGTAATTAAACATGGCAGCACAAAGTCACATTACACAGGCGACCTTTGTAAAACCAGAGAAGAAGTCCAGCCTATATCTTACAAGTGGTAGGAGGCATTTCAGAACTGGGAAGCTCTTATTTTGAAGGTCGGTGTGACCTTGGGACTAGTCTGTCTGAAATATAAAATGTCTGTGGTGCTAAATCATTAAAAATACTGTACATTAGACACATTTAAGGGATATAATGAGTAAATATGACAGTGACAGGAGGTTTATTGTTTATAGATTTATAGTCTAATAATTGTTTTAGCTTTTAAAAAAACTGGTTCGTTAAACGTGTCTAATGATTCTTTATCTTCTGTCTTTCTGCGTCTAACAGGCGACAAAATGAATCTGGCACAGAGTCTAATCGGTGGCATCATTAAGGCCGTGAGGTGAGTGCTGCTTCCAGTCTTTAAGCCAAGCTATGCTAAGCTAACCACATCCTGTTAATCTCTTCTGAGCTTCTATTTGATGCATCTCGTTGTTTTTTTTTCCTCCAACAGCAACATCGACCCTTCTAGCTTCAGCCCTTCAAACCCTGTAAGTACCAGCGTCAACAGGCTGCATTTATTCTGAAACTAAACTGAGTAAATGATTTTTCCCAACCTAACAGAAGGTCTTTTTGTGTGTCTGCGTGTGTGCAGCCTCCACCTCGCAGACCTCTGCACGCGTCCCAGGTTCAAGAGAGCGATGAGGAGAAACAGTTTCGCAGAGTTTTCCAGCAGCTGGCAGGAGAAGTGAGTTCATACGATTCAAAGCTGCACGTTGTCCTGTGCTTTAGGTTTCTACACTGGGTTTATGTCTGCTTTCCACCCTATCTGTTGCTGTGAGAGCTAAAATAAAACTCGACGTGTGCAGGCTGCAGTTAGCACGTAGTGACCGAGTAGTCCCATGAGTCTGGACTCGTGTGGGGATAACCCCTACACCTAACCTCCAACAGGATCCCCACAGTCTGAGAGAGCTGTTTACATCACTTCCTGCAGTTTGGGTGGTTTCTCTGACTCGTGGAGTGAGGCTCCAAACTTCACTAAAGATGATCCAGTTTCATCTGTGTGGAGCAAAAGGTTTTATTTTGGAGGTTGTTGAGGAGATTTCATGCTGCAGATGTGTGATAGGCACCTTTAACATTTAAGATAAGACACTTTATTTGTCTTCAGGCTCTGCAGGGCACCACTCAGTAAAAATAACACAGCAACATGACGGATAAGATCATAATAAACTTTAAGTAACAGCTCCTCATGATTCAGCACTTTCTTGTTTTCCTCAGTGGAAAACAGGAACTGTGAGGAAACACAGGATTTTGCTGCTCAGCAAGTTTTTATTCATGTTTTCTCTGTGTCTCTGCCAGTTTTTGTTCACACCTGATCCTTCCTCTCTTCGTCTCTCGCCCCACCTGTCCGTCTGCTGTCGGCTGCATTCCTAATTCCAGACCCCACCCTCCACTGTTTTCATCTCTTTGTGTCATTCATCTCTCAGAGAACAAAGACACGTCTTTCTGTTGGTGCCAGGATTCTACTGTGAAGCATTAGAACAGATCAATTCAAGCTTTGTTTCCACTGTCAACATTCAGACATGAGGAAACGTAGAGAGGCTGTTAAACACAAGGGTTACGGTGTAACCCCTGTTCTCTGAGTGAAGAGACTGCCTCTCCGGCTCGAGGCCGCTCGGTGTTGGGTTCCGATCAAACAATCACTGAGCTCACGTCTCCGCGACGGTTATATACCTTATGTAGGAGGCGTGACCGGAAATTCCGGTGTGTCTTAAAGGACTCTCCAAGCGCCCTGACACGAGAGGTCATTATCCCCGTACATATGGAATATGTAACAGGGTGGAGAGGCAGTCTCGAACGATAGAGAACACTAGTTTGCATGTTGATACTGATAGTGTTGCTCTTCCCCACTCGTCGGACTGCTCATGAACTGCACCCAGAGTGGAGGTGGAGGTCCACTGTTGTTAACAAACTGCTCATCAAAGCCGCGTCGAAGCTGTTTCAAGTTAAAAAAAGTTCCAAACAGGAGCTGCAGGGAAACGGCGTTCCTACCATCAGTTACAGGCTCCGAACAGACTCGAGTTCTCTCAGACAGGCTTGTTCTGCGGTGTCTGCAGCACAGTCGACCTCAGGCTGTGTTACTCTGAGCTCCTTCGCCTCATTCCTGCCATTGTTTGGCAGGGCGGCACTTTTTCCTCAGGGGTTTGCTCTGTGTGTGTGTGTGTGTGTGAGGTTTTCTCTGAGTCAGAGGGGTGTGTTTGCTAGTTAGACTAGAACTAAGGCAGCAGTGGGTGGGTTGTTTGGTTGTAATGAAGTAGTAGTAGTTTCTGGCTGTGCTCTATATGTGTGTAAAGTCAGACACAGGTAAAGGTGGAGTCACTTCATGTGTACATCAGGAATCTCACTCTGTTTCAGATAGAACAGCAGAGCTGTAACCCCTGATCATCCAGTTCATTCCCAGCTGCTTTCAGCTACAGTCCTCACATCAGCCTGTTGCAGCTTGTCGTTCTGTGTTTTTGTCATGTGCAGCGGTTTAGAAACCAGAAAACTGTAACATAACTCATGTCTGGATTTAGAATCTTGAGATGATACATTTGCTGTTTTGTTACCTCTAAATAAGTTTGTCCTGCTCCTGTGAAACTGGACTTTATCATCCTCCTTTCAGGCCTGGACTCAGTCCACCACAGAACGTTTTCTGTTCAACTTAAACACTCATGTGAAGATACAAGAGAACAGAGTGCTGTGAGAGACTCTTCTCTTCTGTGTTTTGGTAACAGGGAGCGTCGCTATGAGTCAGAAGCTGGAATAAAAAAATAAAAAGAGGAAATAAAAGGAAAAAGTCTCAGTTTGAGTCAAGCTTAGATCAGCTGTGACTCACTCTGACTAGTGTGTGTGTGTGTGTGTGTGTGTGTGTGTGTGTGTGTGTGTGTGTGTGTGTGTGTGTGTGTGTGTGTTGACAGGACATGGAGGTGAGCCCCAAAGAGCTGATGGACATCCTCAACAGAGTTGTTACAAAACGTGAGTCTGGTTTTTCTTTTTTTTATGTTTGGAACTGAACTGAACTGAACTGAACTCAAAGTTCCTGATCCCGTGTTTCAGATGGAGGCTTGAAGACCGATGGCTTCAGCATTGAGTCCTGCAGGAGCATGGTTGCTGTTATGGACGTATCCTTCCACAAAATATAGAGCCAACACAAACCAGCACTGAGTACTACTGTACATTATTAGTACGAGCTGTACTAACAGCAGTGTTAGCAGAATTAGTAGTGACAGTAACAGAAGTACTATTAGTGACCGTAAAAGTAGCAGCAGTAGCTGTAACTTTCGTAGTACTTGTTGTTGTTGCAGTAACACCAGTAGTAGTAGCAATAGTAACAGTAGTAGTAACTGCAGGAGTAAGTGATCCAGAAGTACTAGAAGTAAAGTGGCAGTAGTACTGATAGTAACAGCAGTAGTAGTAGTCACTATAACAAAAGTAGTAGTATACTAATAATAATATTAATACAACATTGAAGGTTTACACAGTGGTAAATAATCCTGTGTTTGACCTTTGACCCCGCCCCCATCAGAGTGACAGCACAGGGAAACTCGGCTTCCATGAGTTCAAATACCTGTGGGACAACATCAAGAGGTGGCAGGTGAGTGCACTGCTGGCTCCCTCCCCCTCCACCTCCACATCTCCCTCTCGCTGATCATTTGCCCGTTTTTCTTTCAGGCTATCTACTTAGCCTATGATAAGGATCGTTCAGGTACGATCGGTGGTGATGAGCTGCCAGGTGCCTTCAAGGCTGCAGGTGAGAAACGCTGCTGCATCATCAGGAACCCTCTCAGTCCGAACAGAGTTTGAACTGTGTTTGTGTGTGTGCAGGTTTCCCGCTCAACAAAGAACTCAACAAGCTGATTAACCGTCGCTACACTGATGATAACGGCAACTTGGACTTTGACAATTTCATCGGCTGCCTGGTGCGACTGGACTCCATGTGCAGTGAGTGTCACCCTCTCATGATTTGTGAAAAGGTCTCAGTGGGTAACAGATCTGGACAGTTTAGCATCCAGACTTTTTTACTACTGAGCCATGGTGGAACACGAGTGCTTCCCTGACGGAGACGACGTCTGCGTGGCAGCATGTGTTGGCATCAGATTCAGAATCCATCAGAAAACCACTGTAGACGTTGTTAGTGCTGGAAACGACAATGATAACTTTCTTTACCATCTGTTTTCAGTTTAAGCTAACATGTGCAGTAATCAGCATTGGTAGAGCTGCTCTGTGTTAAACAGAATAAATGACGTGTGCGTGTTCTGCAGGAGCCTTTAAAACCCTGGATAAGGATAACAACGGCACCATCGACCTGGACATCAAGGAGGTACTTCACTTCACTTCTCTGCTTTTTCTCTCTCTCAGTCCATAGAGTTGAACCACCGACTGGCAGAAGGTTTGGGATGTAACGTAAAGTGAAAAAAGATCAGATCGGTGTTTGTGTAACATGCAGGATTAGCCTCTTTGTGATAATTGTTGTTTCTGATAGTATTTCATATTTACTACAGTTATTACAAAGACCACTGTAGTTAACAATCTTAGTTTCAACTGATGCTCACTTTGACCATAGTTTACTTTTCATCAGCCCTGACCAGTGTCTGCAGGTATTTCTTTCAGGTGTATGTAGCCTGAGAGGCAAAACCCAGGGAGAAATTAAAACAGATCTCCTAACACTGATCCTGCAGATGGGGGCTGAACTGTGTTCAGAGACAAATAAAAAGATTTAGAGAATTAGAAGTTGTGGCTGTAAAACACTGATGTAGACATGTTGTGTTCAGGTGAAGTTTGATGCCGACTCTGTGTCTCTTTCTGTCTTCAGTGGCTTCAGCTGACGATGTATTCGTGAAGCGACGAAGAGAAACTGCTGCTGAACGTCAGATCTTTTATCTCACCCCCCTCCCCCCCACACACACACACTCTCATTCAGCCCTTTACGCTCGTATGTGCAGTTTGAAACACCGTCTCCATGGTAACGGGACCAAAAAGCCAGCACTAAACTAAAATCCCGCAAAAAGTCAGAACCGCTGACAGCGGATGCTGGTGCTGCACCGTCCTGCGGTGGCCAGGTGGCCGCGCTACAACAGATTTCTCTACTTTATATTTTAGAGCAAGTGATGAAAAGCTGGAATTATTTGTACAATTAACTCTGCTTAAAAGAATAAAGTGAGACGACTGACATTTAAACGTTGTTGTGGTCAGTTTGTGTGTGTGTGTGTGTGTGTGTGTGTGTGAGACGTGCTGGGAGCTCAGGTTGCTTTAGTCTCAGAGGAGGAATCAGTTGTTTCTTCCTGCGTGACTGTGGTTCAACTTTCTAACCTGTTATTCTCTAAGAGCTTCTTAGATTTATGGTTTATCGCGTGACGTCTTTCAGTGTCTAAAAGTCTAAAATGCTTCAAATAAAGAAACAGTATTAATACAGATAATGATCATTCCTTAGTTTTAAAGATGGTTCAACTGATGTTTTGCATGTTTGGTGGTGAAAAAACTAACTTTAGTATAAAGTCAGTCATGTGACTAAATGTTCAGATTTAATTAAAGATAGTTAGAACTGAGTTTATACTATATGATAACGTTTTTAACGTTAACGTTATCACACACAGGTGGTAAGTAACTAAGTAAATTTACTCAGATACTATATTAAATTACCATTTTGAGGTCATTGTACTTCACTGGAGTATTTCAATTTCATGTTACTTTTACTTTTAGTTCACTACACGTCAGAGGAAATAAGCTAAAGTTTTAAATTCATACTTAAATTAATACTTTAACATTTAGCTCTTGTACTTTTACTGCAGTAGAAAAAGTAGTGGAGTATTTTTCTAGGTAAATACTTACACTTACTTGAGTAATGTAAATACCTGTGATCACGGCAGCACGTTACAGGAAGTTGTAGGTGTGTGTCGGGGCGGGGCCGGCGCGGTGGGAGGGGCGGTGCAGAGGACCGAGGAGAAGCGGAGATGCTGAGGAGGGATGAAGAGCAACACGTCCGGACTCCGAGCGCAGAGACACGTTAAAGAAAGGTCAGTGACCGTCTTTTCTTTTTCACTAACGTGAGAGAATCCACGTCATTATCCGACAGATCACAAACTTGTCAACGCGCTGAGTTAAGAGAGAATCTGTTTAAAGTGACATTAAATCCGCGTTGATGTGACTGTAAAAGAGAGAACATGTGAAGCTGCGGGTTTAGTTTTAGTTTGTCTTCTGTTTGTGTGTGAGTGTGAGTGAGTGATTCATGACATCCTCAGACATCAGTGTTTCCTCTATAATTATACAAGACGGTCACGTTACTGTAATGTAATTAGATTTTCTGTACAGCAGCAGATCTCATTAGAAGTGATTTCATGTTCTCTTTCCTGTAGAACAGGTCTGTACGTTGGGTAAGAGGGGGGCAACTCATGTCCTTAAAACCTTGTTTCTCATTCGTTTCTCATTTATACCTAAAAATTGTCTTTGTTTTCTTAGAAGAGATAATGATGCAATAAATAGTTTTAAAGTTTGTTTGTGGACTTTTTGTTGACTTCATTTACGTATAGAGGATTTTCACAGAATTCACTAAGGAGGTCCAGTAAAATGTTCTAGATCCACCACTGAGGTGACCACAGCGCTGACAGTAAATTATATTGTGAACTTTTCCACACCCTGTCCTCGAGCGCTGCTTCAAGTATATCATACCCCCCCTTAACATTGTAAACCTAGGGGAAACACTGAACATCATCAGTCTCACTTCATGGATACTTCACCAGCCTCTCTCCTCGTGAACGGTACATGTGTGTGGGGGGGGGCTGTAATGTGGACACAGAGGTTGAGGTTGTGTGCGTCAGGTGACAGGAAGGGTTCATTGTCAGACTGTTGACAGTGTCATATGTCACGTCCTCATGACTTGTTTGGACATCATTGTCTTACCGGTGAAGCTGAATGTGAGTGGATGTGCAGAGGCCTTCAACTCACAGCCTGCAGCTGCAGATGCTTTGACTGCAACAAAAAGAACAGAAAACCCATCTGACAACGTGACATTATCCGGACTTTGGTTGTGCTTCATTCTCCATTTTTTTCAAAAACAAACAAGAAACAGTTCTTCAGGTAACTGAGATGTTTCCCTGCTGGTCGTACGTCAGCTCTACTGTTCTCTGGAGAACATCAGGAGTGTTTCATCTCTGCCCTTCTTCCTTCTTCTCCCTGCTTCCGCCCCTTTACACCAGCAGGTGCTGATTACTGGTTAGGCCTAATTATGATCCTCCAACACGGTAACACAATGTCTGAAAAGAAAAGTGTGTGTAGGGAGGAGCTGGAGGAGGCACAGAGAGTGTTTTTCTGATGTTGTGAGGACCCAACACCTGGTTGGACACTGACACTGTGGGTGCATCAGGTCATCTAATCAGAGAGGAGAGAATAATCATAAGAGAGAGAGAGAGATTCATATTATCATGCCGATGTTACCTCTTTATCAACCTGACGTGACGTTAAAGCTGCCTGGTAAGACTGATGTGGTGAAGTTCATATAAACCCACGGCCTGTACCAGCTGAGCTTGTATGGTTTGGATCAGAAGCAGATTATTTCCTCCATCAGTCCATAAATCTTTGTTTCAGATCACCTGTGGCTCAGTTTTTCCAAATTCTAAGTTGGCTTTCGGATTCTTTTTGCTGATGTTTTGTTCAGGTTCAGAGGTTTTAGCCTGATGAGGTTTTCTTGGAGGTCACTGACTGTTGCTGTTTTCCTTGGTTGACTTGCTCCGTGCTGGTCGCTCAGTGCACCAGTGGTTCTTTCTTTTTCAGGACATATCGACTCATCGTATTGGCTGTGGCCAGTGTTTGACTGTGTTTATTTAACAGACATCTCTCTGGTCTTCATGTAGATTTATCATTTTTATCAGCCAATCTGATTCTCTTGTCTTTCTGTTTTCTGCAGCCTAATCTGATCGCTGGGACTGAACACACACACAGACACTCGCACACAGCGAACATGGCGTCAGGCCCGCCGATACTGACAGAACAGGAGGAGCTACAACGGAGAGCCAATCAGATCACAGATGAGGTAAGTGATGTCATTAGATGAGGAGTCAATTTCAGCTCTTTGGAAGACAGCAGATCTTATTCGTTTATTATTAGTTTATAATAAGTCTGCAGTCGTTAGTTAGCTTCTGACAGGAACATGTTACTTTTAGTAGCTTTTCCTGGTTATACTATAAAGAACAGGAACATCTCACCTGGAGTTTACTACCTGACCCGTGTAAAGCTGTTTTAAGGAAAGCCAGTGTTTGCTGTGGTTTTTAAATTCAGAGAAGACAGAAAGGAGAGAGACTTCGAATGAAGCGGTGCAGTAAAACAAACAACGTAATCAGAATCCAAATCTGTTTATCTTGTGATTTATTTCATGATCGTGTCTTGGTGTTAGCTCCACGAATGCAAGCGTGAAGAATAAGAACATAACATTCAGTCTAATACAGAAACGTTAAAATAAGTTTAGAGCTACTGAAGAAAGTTTCACCACTGACCCACAACCTTAGCGCTCTGCCTGAACACAGTGTCCCTTTAAGGACACCTGGCTCACCTGGTTGCCATAGAGACACCTGGTCTCCCAGTGCAACCGTCTGCAGAGAGACATCAGTGTATGAGGTCATAGCCTGAGTGTAAGGTGGTGCTGATCACTCACACACACACAAACACACACCCTGGGGTGTAATGTCTACTGCAGGTCACAGCCATTTGTCACTTCATCAGCCCCTCGGTGGGGAAGTCCCCGGGGATCGACACAGTGATATTTACACAACGCGGGGGATGGGGGAGGCACAGGCAGATATCATTTCCACGTTTGACAGCACAGCAGTGTAAACTCTGCTCATCACAGTTTGTGTGTTGGTTTTCTAAAGGTCCGGGGGCCATATTTGTGTCTATAAACCTGTGTAACCACACACGACTGCTTCTCTTTCCTCTGACACAAGAAGAGTTTAACATACAGCAGATTCTCTATGCTGATCCTAACTTTCTGATTTCCCATTTTACCACTGACGTGTTTGGTTGCAAGAGTATTTCATTGGAATTAATTTGTGTGTATGTCGATTAGCTGTGATGAAGTTTTTTTCCTTTTTGTGTCTTTCAGTCCCTGGAGAGCACGCGGCGGATGATGCAGCTAGTTGAGGAGGTACACACACACACATAACCAGAGATGTAGTGAGGACAACAAGCATGAGAAGCACTGGTGGTGGTGTTTAGATTTCTTCTATGAAATCAACTGTGTCTTCTGGATGTGAACACGAGCTGATGGGAAATGATGCATCATAACAGTTTGTTATAAGTAATGTGTGTAATTCATTTCTCTTTCTCCTCCAGAGTAAAGATGCCGGGATCAAAACTGTGGTGAATTTGTATGAACAAGGAGGTAATCAGTTCCACCTGAACACTTCCTCTGCAGGGTCAATATCAGCCGTAGACTCTGTTCATTAAAGAAACAAGACGTGTTTAATGTCTGTGAAGATTCTCAGTCATCCAGGTAAAGTTGTCTGAGGATTGAGTCATGGCAACTGGACTTCTTTCTTCCAAGTCTTCTACTCCAAGTCTTCTACTTGGAAGAAAGAAGTCCAGTTGCCATGACTCAATCCTCAGACAAGACGTGTTTAATGTAGTTTACTTTACATTTACACTGCTACACTACAGCAGAAATTACTTTGAAGAACAAATTGTGTTTGTTTGGCTTCACGTACGCTGGAAGCTTATTCTGATTCACGGGAAACGTCAGCATCGGGCTGACGCCCTGGAGTCAGGTGAACCCATGTGTTGTACACTGTCCATCTCTGCTGCTGTTACACCGTCAAACTCCCGTTCTTAACAGAGCAGTTGGAGCGGATTGAGGAAGGCATGGACTCCATCAACAGGGACATGAGAGAGGCAGAGAAGAATCTGACAGACATGGCCCAGTGCTGTGGTCTGTGTATCTGGCCAATGAGGAAGTAGGTCTGCTTTCTGGGATCAGCTGGTGGCCAGAGAATCTCATACTGGTGCCCACCTCCATCCAACTCGCATGTTGTAAATACTGTAGAGACGTCATTTCCCAGTCCGACTGTCCCAGTACGGCTCTTTCTACCATTAAACATAGAACTGACAGAGAAAAGATAATGGAACTGGGCACCGAGGCTGCAGCCAGCTGAGCCCAGTATGGTCCTGTCTGCTCCAGTGTGCAGAGCGATAGTTTGTGCAGAGGGACGTTATGATTTGTTGTTTTTTTACTTTTGGGTGACCCGTGTTCAGTTGCTTGTGGCTGTTTCAGTGCAGCTTGGCGCTTTGGAGAGATAGTTGGTTGATTTTTTTCTGTTTTGCCCTCCTCCACCGTCATCTCCCTCGATTCTTTCTACGTCTTTCCTCTCTTGTACATTTTATCCATCACCTCTACTACGTCATCTTCTTCCTCCGGACTCCTTCTCCTTTCTGTCTCGCTCTTCCACTCTTTCTCCATCTCTAAACACCCCACCCCCTTCACCTCCTCTCATAGAGCAGCTGGAGCGCATTGAGGAGGGTTTGGATCAGATCAACTCTGATATGAAGGAGGCCGAGAAAAACCTGACTGACCTGGGCAAGTGCTGTGGCCTCTGCACCTGTGATAAGTAGGTGGAGGTGTGCGTGTGTGTCATGTAGGCAAGTGTCCTTAACTATAGAAACAAACAAGTGTTAGTTCAGAGGTAAGAAGCACATTTTCTGTGAGAAGTGTGCTTTAGAAATAATCTTTTCTGTTTGTTGTGTTGGATGACGTACATTCAGAAGCATTTGCTTCAGTCAGTTTGTTGCTTCAGCTTTTATTCGTTGCCTGCTTGCTTTGCTGCTGTTTAGATATCATCTTACAACATGTTTGACATCTCTGCTATATGAATGGACCATGCTGTAGCCACACTGCAGTCACATTTGAAGCACTGCCTGTATTTCTGCTCAGCTGGAGGACCAGTGTGGGTAAACTGTGGTTTTCCTGGATCATGTTTAACAGGCTGTAAAACATTTGTTCTCTCTATCTGTCAGACTTAAGGCCTTTGAGGAGAGCGGGGCTTCCAAGGCAGTTTGGGGTGGAAGCTCCAGTCAGGATGGCGTTGTGTCCAATCAGCCGCCGTCATCTCGAGTTGTCGACGAGAGGGAGCAAATGATCATGAGCGGCGGATACATACGGAGGTAAAGCAGCTGCGTGGTGTGTGAAAGTGTTTGCTCACCTGTGGAACTCACTGACACGTGCAGCTGGTCAAACACAGGACATATGCACAAACACACACAAACTAGCCTGTACATTCAGATACAGTTAAAAATGTACATTGGCTGTGATTGATGAGGTTTCTCCTGCTTCATCTCGCCGTGTCTCAGGGTGACTAACGACGCCCGCGAGGATGAAATGGAGGAGAACCTGGCTCACGTAGGTAGCATCATTGGAAATCTGAAAAGTATGGCTCTGGACATGGGCAACGAGATCGACACCCAGAACGTCCAGATCGAACGCATCCAGGGCAAGGTACTGCTGACACGTTACAATCTGTGTGTGTGTGTGTGGTCATACATACAACAAGGATCCTGCTGAGCAGTGTGCAGGGTTACAGACACCAATGATGCTATTCATCTTCAACAAGCAAACAGAAAATAAGTTTTCTTTTGCAAAAGCAGCACATATTAACTACCACAACCCGTTTAGTCTCATTGTGATCCATTCATTTTTCCTGCACGTGCATTGACTCACACTGACCAGCAGAGGCAGCACAGCTATATTCCACCCGTTGTAACATCAGCATGATGAGCTTTAATTTAAGACTCATCAGCCCACAGACAGAGACATGGAGAAAGATTAGAGCTGCAGCGGAGGATAATGACGCCTTTTTAAAAGAGAGAGAAGAAAATGCAGAACCTCACTTTCTACCCCACAGAGCTGTAGGTGTTTGAGACGTTTATTTGGGATATTTCAGACATCTCACAGTACGGCAGAGGTCGTGTCTCCTATGATGTGCTTGAAGGCAGAAAGACGAAAGCAGCAATATTAAAGAGTTTTTAAAATATTAATGCTCTACCATGTAGTGACATTTACATGTGCTTTAAGAAGGCTGCACTTAATTACAATAAATCTGAAATATACGCAGAACTCAAATGGTTCTTTCCTCCAGGTTTTTCATTAACATTTGCTGTTTCTTTTTTCTTTCCCTCTCTCTCTGTAGGCTGATCTCAATGTGTCCCGCATCGAAGCTGCCAATCAGAAAGCTAACAGCCTCATGAAACGATAGACGGAGCTCTCTTCCATTTTACTGTTTTAACTGAATTTGCTAAGAAACAATGTTTCTGCTGTGCCAACGTTGTTCTCTGCCTTCCTTAAGTTATTTAAGTAGAATTTTTTATTATGAAAAGGTCCTGTTTTATTGTCGTTCTTCTCTTCCTACAAGCATCAGGCCAATATTGTCGGTAGTGAGGTTATATTGACCTACGATGTGTCAACGATCTCTTATCTCGTGTTGTTTTCCTCCTTATGTCTGTATGTTCTGCTAGAGTCAGGGTTTCGCTGTGACATATAGAATGTGTCACTTTACATTTCACACTGTGTATTTCCCCACTCGTGGTGGCCTCTGCGGTCACTCAGCACAGTCCAGGCCACAGGAAGCTTTGAGGAACCCTGTGTGGAAACTAGGTCGCTGCAGCAGCAGAGAGCAGAATCCGAATAAAAGTCAAGAAAGAAAGTCAAAAGATGAACAATATGGAGGTCAACACAGTGAAGAGCGGCTCAGTTGGACGGGGTGTGCACCTAAAGCCTCAAGCCCCTAATTGATTGACTGTACAACACACCCTTCCTTTCCTGCAGTCTGAAATGTTCCTTATAGTAGTTAAAACACGTGCATGCCTCTGCAGGCCGAACCGGGAACTGCACACAGGAAGGAAACACGCACTTGTTCCCAGAGGAGAGTCTCTGGCGACACCCAGCGGCTGAACACGGAACCTGCTCTTCCTGACTTCTCCATCTCTTTCTCCATGTTGATTTAAGATGGTGGTGAATTTATTCCGTTTGTCTCATCTTGTCCCATTGTAAAGAAGGGGTATCTGATCTAAAATGTCTTTTACTGGCACTGTTAAAACTCATAAGAAAGAGTGAAACTAGAGTGGGACTTTGTTTGTGTCTGGTTATAATTATAGGTCATTCTTTTTTGTTGTCCATTAGCTGCCACAGCCATGGTTCATGTTGCGGTGTGAACAGACGCATGCTGGTACAATAAAGCTGACGACCTCTGTTGACCTGAACAGGCCTCCGTGTTTGTAACACAGACACGCGGAGCACGCATGTCGTTTTCCACGTGATTAAATGCTTTAATGAGCGTTACGAACAAAAGCGTCAGGACTGTCTGCACCGCGGCGGGGATCATCGGGCCGGTTTGCTAATTAAACACCGCGTGTGAGTTAATTGTGCAGAATTCGGAGGTTTTCTGTACGAGTGGTGCAGACTGGGGGGGCAGGTGGGGGCGCGCGGTGGGCTCCAAATGTTGCGCGTTCAAGGGAGAGAAAATAATAGCGTCGCTCTGTGGCGCATGCGCAGTTCCGTTGTTCTCGTCAGTCCGAACTTTCGGGAGAACCGCGGAGGAAGGAGGGGAGAGAGAGGGAGAACAACGCCATTTTTCCTGGTAACCGTTTTCTACACATTCGGCGTTTTGCGCCGCACATCGCGATTACCTGTCGATAATAATCACGCCTGTAGTTTTACTGCAGTTAAGCGTGCGTGGCTACAATACGTAAAAAGAGCGTTCGTACGAAGGAGCTAGCAGACATATCGCCCTGTTCGGCCACCGATGGTCGCGTAACGTTAGCGGCACTTAAGGGTGTAAAAACAAAAAAACACACAAGAAACCGCAGAGCTTTGAAAACGAGCAGTTTACATCCACGACAATTCAACATATAAACGCCGATATCCGGCGGTGGTTACGTTCTTTGAAAGAGCAGCGTTTGAGCCCCGAGCTGAGGGAGAGCTAACAGTGATGGCGGAGCTGCTCTCTGTCGTCAGGCACGAGCAGCAGGGGGAGAGGCGGCAGGCACGAGCTCAACAAAGGCACGGGAAGAGCGCCGCTGATTGGCCGAGACGCGTCACGTGGCCACAACAAGCGCAACGCTGAGTAAACTGAGTTTGCGGTGAAGTTTCAGCCGATGACGCTTCGGCAACACGTTAACGTGTTATTCCTCATTATTCTAACACAGCTAGAGAAAAAAACAGAACCTCAAATACATTAATCCGAGAATTAATTTGTTTACTCAAAGATATTTTACCTTGTTTTGAGCTGAGGTTTGTTTGTCATATATATATTTTTTCGATATGTGATCACACAAGACAATGAAGCTGATTATGAATATATAGTCTTTACTTTAGTTAAGAGGCAGATTAATCACAAATACTTTGGTCATCTGACGAAGACAAACAGGAAACAAATCACAACAAAGCAAAGCTTGACTCGTCTTTGGGTGTAATTCTCAACATTTAGAAATTCACCCAGAGGCGTGCACTGTGGGGACACATGCTAAAAACCACAACTAGTCGTGAGAACCACGTTTTCTTTGTACAGCAACATGTTATTCTGCATTCTGGTTTGGACAGATGTGGATATTGTCATCTAACTGCACTGGCGCCAGCGAGCTGCTCCAGTATTGGAACTGGATGTTGAGAGTCTGTGACTCAGCTAGAAGCTTGTCAGGCTGCACATTTGCATCAGTCGCACACATCTCCAGAATCATCCATGGTACATCAGTTTGTATAGAATGAGCATAACTGAAGTCATTTGTTGTATGATATGTAGAGATGGAGCTTGGAGGTCATCACTTTGTGAAGCCATTCGGCCATGAGCTGCATGAACAGTGCACAGGCTTGTTATAAGAGCATTGTGCAATGCCATTATTTTGTTGACTTAATTTATCTTTTCCCCTGTATTTTGTGTTTTCTGTCTTGTTCTAACTAACTCTCCCTTATCTCTTTCATTGACTGACTCCCTTTATGTTGTTGGGTTTTGTTATGTGGCAGCCTGCAATGTTTCAAATCCATTTTTTTCTTATTAATCTGAATGGCAGAAAAACCTCTAATCCAGTCGTTCAATGCTTGTCACATCATAGCCAAAAAGACTTGAGGCTCCTTTAAGAAAGTACTGAGTAAGTGTGGAGTGTAGGTTAATGAGAAAAAATGAATTTAAACAACTGTAGTATCAGGCTGTAACATAACACTGAATACTTTCTGAACACACTATATTGCCTCTCAATCCTCCCGCTGTCACTTATCGTTCTTTATCCATTTCCTTCTCTTTTCGCAGGCTCTGTGCAGCCAGACGGGTGTTTTTTGTTCAGACTCTCAGGTGGGCTGTCACAAGAAGAGGAGTGGACGAAGCACAGCTGGAGCCATGTCGGCCTCGTGGCGTGATGATGATGAAGAGTGTAGGGCGGCCGGAGTAAAAGGAGGGTTGAGAGCCAAACCAAGGTTCTCCTTTACTGAGGTCAGAGTGCTGCTAGAGGCAGTGAAGAGGAACAGATACATCATCCTCAGTGAGTAGGCACAAATATCAATCACATAGACTTCAGTTAAAAACCACCAGATTAAAAGCTCCAATAAATAAATAATTAGTACAGCTCAGTGTCTGCTGGTTACCTTAGGTTTAAGCTTCTTGTGGTAGGTTGAAATTTAGATGTCAGGATAAGCTGTGGCATCATTATTAACAGATGTTAATAATCTGGTTTCTGATAATGCACTGTGGTATCTGTAGACTGTACATAAAGGTTTTTACCAGCTACCATTGTTACATGTAACATCAGAGCAGGACTGATGTCTTGTACAAAAGCCTTCACTTTACTTTATTTTACATTACTTGGCAGACGCTTTTACCCAAAGCGACTTACAAGGAGGAGACACAGGCAATTACCATTCAGGTTCTGTAAATTCTGAGTTACTACAAACAAAGAGCCCATATAAGACCCAACTTGTCAAGATAAAGAACAGGAATAGTTAGGAATTCTAAAGTGGTAGTTTTTTTTTTTTAAAATACATATGTATATATATATATATAAATATATATATACGTATATATATACGTATATATATATTCATATGCATACATATATTTGTGTGTGAATGTGTGTGTGAGAGAGACTCATTCGAAATACTCTCGGCTAGTCGAATGGAGCAGGGTAAGTCATTCCACCAGCCAGGGACAACAGTGGAAAATAGACTTGACTGGGATCGGAGAGCCCGTGAAGAGGGAATTTTCAGTCTCCTCTCATTAGCGGATCTGAGAGGGCGTGCAGGAGTGTAACTTACCATTAGCTTGTTGATATAGGAACCATTAACTTTGTCTTCCTCTCTCTAGGGAAGTTTAACCAAGGTGTGTCAGCTGAAACCAAGAAGCAGACGTGGACTGAAATCACGAATCAGATTAACAGTCTGGGAGAAAACCACAGAGAGGTTTGTTATTGTGATCATCATATATTACTGATGAATGGGTAACATTACAGGTTCAATCTGAGTCTTTTTTCAGCAGCACTGTAAGTCTGAGCAATAATTTCAGTCATATTTTGTTACATATAGAAAATAATTAGTTGTAGTTCTCACTCCTTTCCTTTGATGTATATTACTTCATTAGCTCTCACATTTTAAACCCTTAAAAATGTTTGTACTCTGAGCTTCAGAACGAGCCTTACAAACTGAATTCCTAAAAAAATCTATTTCTTTACTTAATCCATGTGGCGACAACAGTCCACATCTATTTAGTACGATGCATGATACAGTAGATTATATGATCTTAGGTCTACAACTAAGGATTCTGATGTTTGAGTTATCTGATGAAGACTTTAACAGGATTTGTTTTATCACAGGTGCGTCAGATCATGAAGAAATGGGCGGACCTTAAGTGTGACGGAAAGAGACGTATCGCAGCCCTGCGCGGCCCCAACGGCACCAACCTGAGAAAGAAGAACCTGGGCCCTGTGGAGAGGATGGTCCACAAGATCCTGATGATGAGTCCAAGAGGAGGTGAGGAGAAGAAGAGAGAGGGAGTGCGACACACATTTGACAGTTAAGCAGAGTTCAGTCAAGTGAAAAGTGTGTATCGAAAACAGTTTGTATGGAAACGGCAGACAATTATAAAAAGTGTTGTATTTCTTTTTAAATAACATGTTTTCATTTGATGGTTCTCAGATGACGACAGCGACCTTGCTGAGGATGATGATATCTCTGCGTTCTACACTAAAAACTCACTGACCAACCCTCTTGCCTACTCCTACCTCAGTCTGAATGACAGCTCCCACTTGCTGCCCGGTGGAGCCTCCTTTGACTTTTCTCCTCTCTCTTCACCAGAGAAGGATCTTGCTGGTATGTAGAGTTGGATGTAAAGAAGCAGAGCATAACAGTGCAGGGAGTTCACTTGTGTTTCACATTGTCCAGTTAGTTTCTCTGTAAAGCCAATATCTAGCTGCAGTGTTGTCATGTTTTGCAGACGCTTTTCATTCCTCCTCTGACTTTGACGTAGACTTTGGAGACGACGGAGGTGAGATTCTGGTTTTATGCAACTGCACTTTCTCAGATGTCCACTTAGATGGAACCTGCCACTGTTTTTAGCTCAGCTTCAGGTTTGGTTTGTGTCTCAGACACCTTTTATTGAACAGAACAGGAAGTCAACCATCCCGACGTGTCTCTGTTTTCTAGAACGAACCGTGGACTTTGATGTAAATGACGACTCCTCCCACCTCCCACATTCCTCCACCACACTGGACCCACTGCCCGACAACGCCCTAGTGAGGGTCAAGCCAGTCCACACCTACTCCCGGAACAACAGCCAGGCTCAACAGCCAGCCTCCTCCAGACCTCCACCTGGACCCTCTTCTTCTGTGGCCTCCACCTCCTCTGTTTTTCCTTCAGTGTCTGATTCCCCTGCTGCCTCCTCCTCTGCTGCTCCACCCTCATCTGCTGCTCCACCCTCCACAAGCTCCAACATGACTGCCTCCTCTCTCCCTGCCCCCTCCTCTTCTTCCGCACCCCCTCCTGCCTCCTCCTCAGCATCTGCTCCAGCCTCTGGCTCTACCTCCCACCCTGTTGCCGCCTCTTCCTCCATTCCACCACCTCCTGCTCCCCCTGGTTCTTATGCTTATACTTTTACAACTTCTGCTCCCTCATCTTCTGTTCCTTCTGTTAACTCTCATGAACGTCCTGCCTCTTCCTCAGTCATCCCACCCCATCCCCCCACCTCAGGCTCAGACCTGTCTGATCCTCTCCCGGGTGGAACGTCCAAAACCAGGGCCCGGGACCGTGTGGCCCAGGTGGCCTCTCAGAGCCTCCAGCAGCAGCAGACCAGCAGGATGCTCCTGACCTCGGTGTCTCAGTCACTGGAGATTTTGGCTCAGTCCGTACAGCTGCTTGTGGAGACGCAGCAGGAGTTTGTGCAGGAGTCTCTACTGCTGCAGAGAGAGACAGTGGACGTCCTGAGGGATTTCTCCAACACCGCGTTGACTATGCTGAGGGACAAAGCCAACAGTGGACATCTGACAACACATCATCATCACCACCCCCCTTCACATTTCTGAAAGCGGACATGAACATTCTCGAAAGGAGACCAGAAATGTTGGCAGTGGGTAGTTATCTATTGTGGACTTGTCTTGTTGGTAAAATCATGAAACGTGGTGATATTTGACTACAGGAGCCTGAAAATGGGACAAAATATTTTCTGAGCTGGCAGCCGAACACATAGTTTTACACCTGGATGTTTAATGAAGTGTCTGACTCTTGTTCTTTGTTCTGTGATGGGAAACTGGCATTTAAAGGCTATGGTTAAGTCTAATTAGCTCTGTAGAGGGGGCATGAAATATTTTTAAAGATCACACTCCCACAAGGTTCAGAACCTCTGCACTACTGACCTATTGAATTGAACAGAAACATGTCAGTGGAAGATTGAAACAGTAACCCTGTGTTGCATCCCCCTGACGACCGTCTTAATGTTTCCAGTGTTAAACTGGAGAAACACCTTGTTCTGAGACGACAGCTGTTGAGACAAAGCAAAGAGCACATGTTGTCCTGTCCAATTCACACTGGATGTGGTCATGGTGGTCCATGCATGTATGTGATGCAAGAGCCAGACAAGTGAATTAGATTAAAAAGTGTTTCACCACGATGTTTTGTTGAGGTTACTGCTGCTGATCAGTGAGTTAGATTCTGTGTGAGAGTAGTTTTTTTAATGGACAATTCTCTGATGTTCCTGTGTGATCCAATATTCTTCTTCCAAAACGTCTTCCCACTTGGTCTCAGTAACATGACGGATATTTTTCATTTATGTAGTGCTGTGGCTCAAAAACACTGAGAAGGGTGGATGCAGGTTCCAGTTAGGAGCCAGTCAGAGAAATCATCCTTTTACTGCAGGAGCTCAGACCTCAAACCCTCAATGCAGCACGACACATTTCCTTCAGACGTCCACTGTTTTGCTGATTTAATTTCCTTCTGGTCGTCTCGGTCTGTAAACGAGCGCACAGAGGTGACATCATGTGTCCACCCCTACAACAGTTTCTTTATACAGAAGTAACATACTACATTCCACTGGATGACACATCTAAAGGTTTCATTAGGAGTTTCCAAGTGTAACTGTGTTGTTAAAGTGCTTTAGATGGTGCTGCTCTGTCTCTCGCCATGCTCACAAATGGTTGAGAAATAAGCTGGTTTAAAGACATTAAATATGTTTATTGTACTTTCTGTATAACAACAGAAATGAGTTCTAATATGCAGTGAATAAAAGACAAATATTTTATCATATTGAAAGCTAGTAAATGAAATGTCACTGTAGGCCAAAGGTTAAATATTTTTGCTGTTGCTTGTTTTTGAATTCAGCTTGTGACCACTGCACAGAGCTCCTCAAACAGGGGAACTGGCTGCTAAATTCTCAATCTGTTGCCTGTGACAAAGTACATTTTCAAAAATAGATTTAATCAGAGCGAGCTAACATCTGGAGAAATTAGTCTCACATGTGCCTCTGTGGTTTTGGAGGAAGTTTGTTTTTGCCTAAATTAAATTGTCTCATCAGGACTGGTCTATAGTTCTGTCAGAATCAAGTTGATTGGGTTCTTTAGACTCCAAATGCACTAAAGTTCTTAATGAACTGTGCCATTATTGTATTTCTGTTTAAAAACATTATACAATATATTCTCAGACCAGGTCCTAACATTGTATTGAAGATATAGTTTCCTCACTTGCAGGTGGCTCTCGCTGTCTGACCAAATGATTTCTAAGTGTCTGCTGTAACACCGGGCTCTGTGATGTTTCCTACAACCACATCCTGAGAATAAAGGTTTTACCAGTAAAAGAAGACTATTCAGATCGACACTGCTGTTGACATTTTTTTAAATAGTCATAGACATAGTTTAGATGTGATGGTTCCTCTTCCAGCACGTCTTCAACATCTTTGTGAGAATCAGTGCTAATCACTGAGTTACAACATATGATGCTTCAGAAATTAATTGGTTCCACTATGGGAAAAAGTACCTACCAGGTTTCTCTGGAACTCCAGAAAACCACGATGAGAGCCTTTTTCCACAAATGGAGAAAACTTGGAACAGTGGTGAACCTTCCCAGGAGTGTCCGGCCTACAAAATGACTCCAAGATCACAACAACAAATCATCTAGGAATTATAACAGAAACCAGAAGAACATCTATATAACTGCAGGCCTCACTTGATTTGGTTAAGGTCAGTGCTCATGATTCAACAAGAACAAAGAGACAAAGGACAAAAATAGCATCATGGGAGAGTTCCAAAGAGAAAACTACCCCAAATAATCCGTGGACTAATCAAACAAAAGTTGAATTTTTGGAAGGTGTGTGTCCTGTTACATCTGGTGTAAAATTAGCAAAAGCAGCATTTTAATAAAAAGACCATCAGACCAACAGTTAAACATGGTGGTGGTAGTGCGATGGTCTGGGGCTGCTTTGCTGCTTCAGGGCCTTGATGACTTGCTGTGACTGATGGAACCATGGATTCTGTGCTCTACCAGGTTTGTGAACTGAAGCTTAAGAGCACTCGGGTTCTGCAGCAGGACAATGATCCAAAACACACCAACAAGTCCAGACTTAAATCCAACTGATATGCTGTGACGTGACCTTAAACGGGCCTTTCATGCTCGAAAACTCTCCAATGTGGCTGAATTAGTCTAAGTAAGTCTAATTAGTCTAAGTCTGCAAAAAAGAGTGAGACAAAATTCCTCGACAGTGATGTGAAAGTCATCACCAGTTATCACAATTGCTTGAAATGCAGTTGTTACTGCTAAGGGTGGCACCACCAGTTATTATATTTTCACATAGTGTTTCCCCCTTAATAAATGAAATCATCATTTAAAAACTGCATTTTTTTATTTACTCTGGTTGCTCTGGAGATTCTAGGTTGAATTAGTCTAAAAATATAACATTTAGATATTTACATTAAGTTAATAAAACATATTAGTTGATTTGACATGATTCCAGAATGACGATTGAAAGTGTAAAGGTTTGATTTGACATCTCCCTCTCACTTCTGGGATGATCTTTCTGGATGGTCTGTTTGAATGCTTTAAACATCTGATTAGCAATGCAATTGTACAATACTGATATATAAGGAATTCGACATTTCAATGACTGCTCCCTAACTGATTCAATCAAGCACATTGTTTTTGCAGGTTGCATTTCTTGAACTAAAGTGAGTCCTGCTTTTATACTGCTGCATCACACATATGACATTAATGGATGCTAGTGCAACTCTAAATATTAGAATAATACTGAACAAATGTCATTTATAAATGATAATAAATAATAAATGTGGATCAGAAATTTTCTAAATATTACCCAACATATATTTCACAACTCATCACTGATGATGACTGCACCGAGTGACTACTAAGTTACTTACACTATAAATTCAATGACATGAAAAAGACACATTTAAGTTATTTTTGATCAATTACAAATAACTGATCAATTAACCTACTAGTCCAAAAATTAAAGTAAAAATAGAAACCCCTTTCGCACTGTCTAGTCAAGGTGGGAGGATTGTGTTAACTTGAGGTGTGAGCAGTAAATTCTCCTCCTTGAAGTGATAATGATCAGTTTAATTTCCAGCTGTTTCTGAAAGATTTAGGTTCAACTGCATGATAATTTTGAAGCTTGACGTTTGTGTAGCATTTTACAGGGATCTCTTTCTGTCATTTAGCTGATATAAATAGCAAAAACCTTTCACAAATTACATTTTGAAAAACCTATATACTACTACAGGACTTCTGTATTAGATAGTGTGAGTCTTAGCTTGGTGTATGTATATACAGGCTATGGGTGTACCTAATAAACTGGACCGTATGTAGCTAAAGATGTTGCCCTCTGCTGGTTATAGCTAGACATACAACACCATTATGCTTTATTGTAGTGTGAGACAAACCTCGGGAAGGTAGTGGGAGGTCACAGGTCAGATTCCTTATTAGGGGGGCACGGCACGCATAAGCTTCACTTTGCAGTGGTGTCAGTAGCTTTCCTGGTTCAGTGTGGCTGCGTCACTTTTAATGCCTCTATGCTGACGGCTGCACTGGTCGGAGGCTTTACATTTTCAGGTAGTCCGCCCCGTCTTGTGAACACTCAAGTATGCTTTGAAAGAAATGACTATACTTTGGTTCCCAAACGTTAAAAGGTCAAGGACTTGGTAAACTCATATTCATCACATTCTTATGAACGAAATTACTTAAACTACAGCACAAAGCGTCTATCTGGACTCAACTATGAACTCACTAGCTTTTAGAGGTCAAAGGTCAAAGATCAAGGTCATTGTCACCTTGTGTCCATCTCATTCTTGTGAGCAAGATATCACAGGAACCTTTTATGGGAATTTTCTCACATTTGGTCCATTTAGACTCTGAACCAATTAGATTTTGGTGGTCAAAGGACTCCTGAGGCTTCATTCATTACAGTAGAATTCAACATTTCTCACATTACATTATGAACTTTAGATGGTAAAAAGACCTAAATTATTTTGTGCGTTGAGGAATATTCTTTTTTGAATTCATCTTGATTCTTGATTCTCAGTTCTCTTACAAAAGCAACATGTTTTTGGCCCCTAAGGGACAAAGAAGGTATTTTGAATTGATCTAAGTGAGATTTATGTTTGCGCCATGAGCCTGTGAGACCTCAAGCTGTTTTGAATACTAGACTGTGTTATAACTCTGTGTTCTGGTCTGCAGCAGGTGAAGCGACAGGTATTCTGGAGTGAAGTTGATGACCAGGGCTGGGACCTGAAGTTAGCAGATTAAGTTGTAGACAGATTCTGTTTGTGACTGTGGATAGAAAATAGATTACCATTACAGACTAATGCGGCAGATTGTACCAGCTTGTCTTCAGTGGGTCTGCAGTTAGGGAGTGCATACTTGTTAAACTTACCAGTTCCAGTTACAACTTGGAGATCAACTGCTCAGGTTACGGTTGTACCGTCTTCTTACATTGATAGTTTTTTTGTCCAAAGCACCCTACAAAACAGCTCCATAAAAATGCCATAAAACATCAAGGAGAAATCATCAACAATAGTTGCTAATGTTTTACATTCTACCTGATACAAGCACCACATGGCTGGAGTTAGGCAGTTCCAGAGATGGCAGTAGTACACAAACTCAGTACTCAAGCAATTGTACTTATCTAAAGAGTACTCCACTATATGTACCACTTCAAATGTTGTACTAAAGTTCAAGAACATGCTGTAAAATGTTCTTTAAGTACAAAATTAAAAGTACTACACAAAGAAAGTGGTATCTCTGAGCATCAATCCAAATGAGTTACTGCACTGGCGAGAAAGTATATTACAGATAAACTCTGTTAACTGTGTCTGTCACGGTCTTTCTCCAGACTCCGACTAGTTAATGGAAAAAGTCTGTATTCAGGCAGACTGAAGGTGAAGTCCGGCCAGTCGTGGTCCTCTGATGATGACTTTGGCCTTCAAGTACTCTCATGTTTGTTCAGAGCCAATAGAGGTCCAGTTCACTGGAGGAGCCAGCTGCTGTGAAGGTGAACCTGAGATAAAACATAATGAAGAATGGAAACTGGTGACTGGTGGGCAGTGGGACCTGATGACTGCTTGACAGTATGTAGACTGCTGGATTGTGGCTCTACTCTTTTAATAAGTAAAGATGGTCTGAACAGATGCAACAGATTCATGGGTAATCTCATCTTCCTGCGGTCAGTCTGAGGCTGCAGTCAAGGAATGTGCCACAACACGGCCTCAATATAACTGTAATAGAGTAGTTTTCTATTTTATACTTTTTTCACTTGCTTTTCTTGTATTTCTGGAAGTCTGTGTTTTGCTATTGGAAATTGAATTTCCCGGAGGAACCTTCCCGAGGGATTAATAAAGTTGTAAAGCTGTTTCTATCTATCTATCCATCTATCCATCTATCTATTAGTACAACCTTAAAACCACCTGGTAGAATATTTTTAGAAGGTTTTTTTTTTATAATATATAATTATATTATAATTAATTAATTATAATATAATATAATATAATTTTACTGTCATGTATGACACCGATCACTTGATATCACAGATCTGATTGTATAACATTAGCTTATGGGACTTACAATTAGTAAGGTGCCATAATGCTTCTGTCTGTCTTTAAAGTCACTGTACCTGCTTTGTTTTAAGCCTCAGCAAAATTTCACCAGGCTTCATCTACTAATCGCTACGGCACACAGAAATGTAACTTAGATAGACAGATAAAACTTAATACCTCCTAAAACCCTCATATTATTTACACAGGTCAATTCCATGTAGCTGCACATCTGGCATCTTAAATTGTCCCGTCTTCGTCTACTGCAAGTACTTTTCAAACTTTTCTCTGACATCTTTTGCCCACAGCCTCCTTGAATGTTTAGCTGTCACCTGAGTGTTTGGGCTGAGATTGAAATGATCATCTCCTTTTGAAGCTTAAGATCTTGTTGAACTGAATTTATAGAGAGCGATATTATATCAGCATCCTCCACACTGCATCAGCTCCCATGAAGGAGATCAGGGCAGCGCTGGATGATCTGTCTTGAGGAGTAGAAGAGTCGTCTTTACTGTGCTCATACAGTCTATTGAATCTGTCAGTGGAACAGGCTGGATCATTGTTCTCCACCGTCTACTAAACATCTCCTCACAGTGACTGTTTCTTCCTGGTTTTATAGCTTCTTGCTGTTGTCTTCTTGTCATAGGGTGGTTTCAGTTCCTTAAGTGTCTGAATTCTTCCCTTGACTGTTGTAGTTTGTCCTGTGAGGAAGGATTTCACTGTTAAAATAGCTTCTGCCAAAGTCTTCTCTGCTGCTATTTTCTTTGACTCCTGAGAGGGACAGTGGTGCTCAATGATCCTCCCTCCATCCACTGAGGCTTGTTGGGTGACAAAACAGAGGTAACCTCATAAAGTACCTCAGTCTCTGTAGCCTCTGTCAATTGAGATGAAATACCCACAGGAATGTCTGCACCAATGACGTCATGAACAGCCTGAACGAAGGAACTTTCCACACATCTTTGGATGCTGCAACTCAAAAATGTCATAAGGTGCTCTGACGACAGTGGGTCCAAGGTGTCAGGTGTGTGGGATGACTGGTGCAAGGACGATATTAAGAAGTAAAGGAAACTCAGTACATCCATGGACATGTCGATCTGGTGCTCTTTCACATTTTTACTGTGGACACCCTCTCTTAATTCTGTCCACTGCCTAAAAGAGCAGAAACAAAAGGTTTAACACGGCAATAATGTACATAAATGTTGTAAAAATATTCCGCGTACACTAGAGATTTAATGGAGGATAGAAAACCTACTCTTCAGATGTCCAGTTGCAAATGAGGTACTGTGACTACCATAAACCTGAGGTCTTGAATCTTGGCGTATTTACAAAATGTATTGTATGTTCATTAATATGCTTTGTCCCGTTTAAAAAAACTAAATGAAATTGAATTGAAATTGAGTATGTATGTTACTAAGTACGAATAAAATGTTATGTAATATAGGATATGCCTAAAAGAAAAATAATACTTGGCTCAACTACATATGTAATGAGGCAAAACAATTTCCCTCTGGGATTAATAAAGTTTTCTTTGAATCTATCAATAATGTGATTGCTTGCTTGGCTGTTTAAGTGGTGGCATTGTTTAACATGTAGTTATTAACTCAACCTGTAAACTAACCCTTTACTAGCTTAGTATTTTCACTACAGCGGAAAAGAAAAACTGCATCATTTCTTTAATCAAAAGTGGAATAATGCAAACTTGACCCTAAAACAAATTGCTGCATTATTTTTACTAACACCAATCACAGCAGAGCTATGTTAGCATCTCTAGCAAGATTATTGGCATGCTAATTGGCATGCTAAGGCGCTAATCAAGGTTAAGTTCAAGTTCAAGTTCAAGCTTTATTGTCACTTCAACCATATACCGTTAGTACACAGTGAAGCGAAACAACGTTCCTCCAGGACCAAGGTGCTACATACAACATAAAGAGGTCTAGTCAGCTGGCCAGCAGAGACAAGACAGATTGACCTAATCACAACTAACAGTACTACATTATTATAGGCACATGTATTTAGCTTATGGACAAAGCTATAAATCCTAAAACAGGACTTTACACTGATATTAACCAAAATCATAAACTGTTGAATACTCAGATAGTCAGCTAGCTAGCTGTGGCTACCAGTTAAAAGTATTCGTACAGTGTACAGTGTACAGTGAACAGTGAACAGTAAAATATTTTTGTCCCTAACCTTTTAAAATATTCAAGGTGTATTCAAAATAAAATTAAACTTGACTTGATAAATAACTCTTTATTTACATGTCTACTTTTGGCAGTTGTTCTTTGTCCAAAGTGTTGTTCAATGAGCTACAATCCATATCACAATAATTTGAGGACAAGTCAGGAATAGTTGCTCAGTTTTATATTCTACCTGATACAAACTCTACAATGTTGGAGGCTCATTCACCAAGGTCCAGTATGACAAGAGAAAATTAAATGAAAAAGCTAAATGAAATTAGGTAACTTATTATTAGACTCCGAAACACCATGTTATATACAGTATAGAACTGTAACACACAAAAAATTAAATCAAATAAATCTAGACTTTCCACAACAAGAAGCACCTTTGGGATTCAGTGAATTTTGATTAGAATGAATTTATCATTTGATTAGTTGTGTAAAAGTAACAAAGCGCTGTAAGGTGGCAGAGGTTTAAGGTGTAGGTGTAAGGCATTGTGAAGTGAATAGATATACATATAGTACAGGCCAAAAGTATTCAATGTATTTTGGGGTGAGCTGGACCGCAGAGTGAAGGCAAAGGGGCCAACAAGTGCTAAACACCTCTGGGAAC
>JAUYWH010000005.1:1392545-1414508 GCA_034779795.1 Ctenopoma multispine
ACACACACACACACACACACACACACACACACACACACACACACACACACACACACACACACACACACACACTAACATTTATAGAGCTAAGTCTTGTTGTCACTGCACAGTCTGCTAAAATGTGATTCTGATGGACACGCTGTCAGAATCCTATTAGAGCCTCTGTCAACAGTTGATACCTAGTAAAGGTCCTACTGATGGTCAGTGTCCAACAAACATCAAAGATGCATGTCTCAAAGTGGAGGATGAGCTTTACTTATTCTTGACAGGCCGATGTTTTGGAAATGTTTGTGAAGGGAAACAATGATATGCAACGCTGCCTGTCATCATTTAAAGCTCTACTAAGAAATGGAAGCAGCAGTTGGGACATCTGAAAAACATTTATCACTGTCTAACTGTGACGAAGCAAATCAGCTTTTGTGTTTAAAAATGACAGTCACTATAACGTGTGTGTGTGTGTAAAGCATGACACAAGAACTGTTGTCAGTAAACTGAAACACTGCGGTGCACACAAACTGTGAAAAGGATGTCTCAATGCACATTGTTATTTGGCTTTGTGCATTAAAAATTTGTATCACTATCATGCCATACAGCTTGAACTTTATGTGATCGATTCCTGCTACCTTAAAGGAATTTTCTAAAATAGTTCAACACTCATGCTCTGCTGAGTACAGAGCTGGAGACAGAGATGATTAGCTGGCTCAGAATAAAAAATTGGAAGCAGGAGAAAAATACATATACACCATTCTTTTGAGGTAATTGACAAAAATCCATTTTTAAACTGTAATTAATTTCTGCTGCTTTGGGAAAATTCCGCAAAATTCTAAGGAAGTAAAGTAAATTCACAGTGGCTAAAGAGAAGTAATTCTAAGATCTGTCTAGATTAAAATAACAACACATCAATTTTTCCAAGAAAAATACTTTTTTATTTCTTTATAAATCCACATTATTGTATCTATGAAAGCATAAAATCCCCATTTCGCATGTTGCTGTGTTTTTTCTTCATATTGTGGTCATTTGTTCAGTTATATTCAAAGTAAATCATGGGTATCAAACCATCAAAGACTGTAAGGTGTATGTCACATACAAACACAGACACTGTCAAACGGCAAAAGAAGGAGCCCGTGGGAGGGGAGGGATGGGACAGCGCAAGTTCTGCTGGACCACCTTTTAAAACCGCTAAACACATTTAACGATTTTGAGTACCAGCTTTTAGTAATAGGTATACCTATTGTCAAGTTCACCAGTGTTTCATACACATACAGTTTCTTTCCAGTGCCAAACAGAACATCGGAAATTAGAATTCACTATTTTTCACCATCAAACGTAGACCGGACACGTGCTTTAAGTTTGGCTTTGAATAAATTCTCTCTGGTATTCCTCAAGGCTCTGTTCTCGGGACGCCAAGTTTTTTTTTAATACTCTGAGAAAGAGAGAATCAATCCATCATGGACGTAAACACACTGATTATTTCAACATTATTTAAGTCGCCTGCAGCCAGAAGAGTTAGACTGATAGTACTGGAAAGTATGCAATTCAGTTGTTCATGAAAATGACAGAGAAGGAGAGAGACAGGCAGAGAAAAAGAGAGAGCGAGAGTGTGGGGAGGAGAAGAGAGATCAGTTGAAAACATATGATTAAAGTGCCAGAGAGTTTCACCGTTTAGTTTGACAGTTTGTTCTTACTGATGGTTTGGGACAAGACGTTGACGATGTGCTCATATTCTCAGTCCAAGGCCCAACACGAATTTTCTCTTTGCCTGCTAAGAGATAATAGAGAGGTGTGCTTCCGGAAGTCTGCATAGTCTCCCGATATTGTAATAATGCTGTCAAAATACTGTGATAATCCTTTGGCATATGACTGTATGCTGGGGAAAGAGAAGAGTGGTCCCATCTACCACTGACAAACCACAATCGAGAACATCCTGGAAAAATGCCATAAAGTGGGTATTCCCAAATACACAGCGATGTGTTCAGTATATTCCCAGAGCAGCATTTAGTGTTCCAAATGTCTAATGCAGAGACTAAAATGACTAAACATCCCTCTGAGACCCGTCAGATCATTGGATACTTCTTTCAGAAAAGAGGAAGACATTCCAGACTGTGTTCATGTTAGCCTTTGTTAAGCACCAAACATGAGCAGGCTTCAGAGCCGATAGTCTGACCTGTATCCAACATGTCCAATCCCAGCTGTGTGGAGACGTTTGCATATCAACAGGTTTGGCTGTTTATTCTCTTCCGTCTGCTCACAGGATGTTCACATCACATCCTGTCTGGTTCTGCAATGAGATGGTGTCAGCAGGTGGGGTGTGTCTCTGGGCCAAGTACCTGATCACCATGGGAGAAGAGACAGGCATGTATTGATTGACTGATTAGTGTAATCAAAGATGCAGTCTAGTGGACTCATGTATTAGAGGAAGTTGTATTCTGATGTTTTACTTCAAATTAGCTGTGCTCCTACTTAATTACAAAAGCTTTACATCTTTTTAAGTAAAAGTCATGCATCCAAATATTTGCTTAGGTGAAAATATGAATGTTTTACCAGCAGCCATTAGAAAGCAATGTAAAAGTAAATAAAACACTGCTATATTTTCTTTCTAACATTTCACCACAAAACATTATAGTTTGCAGGTTTCTTGAGTCCTTAGCCTGAAACAGATTCCATATCACACTTTGTCCAGAATCTAACACATACATAAAAAAACCTACACTATCTATAGGGGTCTATAATGTTGTTTCTCAGTACTCAGTGAATGCTTGGCCAACTACTGGCATTTTCTGCCCATATTTTGCTTTGAAACACCCACAAACTCTTTTGTACTTGTACTTTAAACACAGACTGTGGGCAGAGCAACAGGATCATACCCCTTTTTATTGTCTGGTAAATAAAGCAGATGGTAAAGCTGCTTCATTTATTGTGCACGGGGAGATACTTCAGTACTAAGAAAAGGGCATATGAATAACCAGCAGGGGGCGCTCAAAGTGCAGCACAGGAAACTATGATCAGCAGATGATTTATACAAAATCAGACGAGATGAGAAGAAAGGAGAGGTGAAGAGCGGAGAGGAAAACAAAAGGGAAATAATGAGAGAGGAGAAAAGGATTCAGTGAGAGAAGTAAAATTTATTTAAGTGAAAGAGAGAGGAGGAGTAAAGGAGCCACTGTAGGAGGAACAGAAAGAAAAGAGAGAGTGGATGGAGATTAAAGGAGACGAGAGAGAGGAAGATGCAGAACATGGATGGGAAAAGAAGGAATGGAAAGTGAGCAAAGGAGAGAGTGAAGACATGCTAAGCTGAGGAGAAACTAACAAAGAAGTGTTTAATAAAGAGGGAAGAAAAAAGAGAGAGGAGAAGAAAGGAGGAGTGAGGAAGAATGCTTACATAATGGAAGCTTATGTAATTGAGTGACACCAATCTGCATGCTATGGGGGATCAGGCCATTATATAATGGCCCAATAAAAAGGAATAATGTTGTTTACTAAGGCAAGGCGATATTTACAGAGCTCTTAGAGGCAGACTGACTCCAGGCTCACTAATGGCTGCTGACTGCTGCTCTCTTTCCATCTCTTATCCTCCTTTTCCTCCTGCTCTGTCTTTCTCGGTTAAAATATGCTTGGCGTGCTTCCAGCTCGCTCTCCCTGAAGTTGTTCTGTTGGAGCTTCTCTGGTGGAACAATGAGTAGTTACCCGTAGCGCCTTACTTTATCTTTATATGTGTGCGTATGTGTTTGATCTCTCACCTCTCCCGCCTCTTCTCCCTCCAGCGCCGTGAAACCGATAGTAAAGAAAATCTGAAACACACAGAATCAAGAGCAAAATAAAAAATGTAATCAATAACCATGATAACATAAAAAAACATAAGATGGAATAAAAGCTCAGGCAGATGTCTATCTATGTAGATGGATGGATGATGGTTTAAACACCCAAATCATGATGCTCCCTCCACCATACTTCACTGTTGAGATGATGTTCTCTCATGTTCTCTTTTTACTCCACATGTATTGCTGTGTATTCTTCTATTCTGATACAGTTTTCCAGCAGCATTATGAAGTGTCAGGCCAAGCAGTGGCTTCCTTCGTGGTGTCCTGCCACAGATACAACGCCTGTTCAATGTTCTGGATATGTTTACTCATGGAGAGAAATGTTAACGAGCTCCAATGAATCCTGCAAGTCTTCCTCTGAGACCTTATTTTTGGCGGGGCATGGCTCACATCAGTTGCTGTAACAATTGGGGAAAATTTTTTCTTAAACTGCGCTCGATCCATTCACAACCCTCACATGCCTTTCTTTGTTGAAACAACCAAAACATAAAGATATGTCATTTCCAACTGTATCAAATAGAGAAAAGCAGAAAATCCACACATAAAGTAATGATGGATAAATAAATACTGATACTAATTTTCTAGATAGAAAATCATTGTAGCCCTGTCTTTTCTCAGTGAGCTGTAAATCTGGGTTTTAGTTTGCTATTTGTAGACTTCTCCTCATCTTCTTCATGTCCAATCTTCTCCCAATCCCCCTCTCCATCCATCCTCCACCTCCCACTCGTCCTTGAGTCTTCGTTTTATCTCCATCTCTTTATCCCTCCATCTTTTCTTGTCAATAAATGTGTCTCAGGGCTCAGTGACTCATCTGTACTTCTGTCTCTGTTTGCTTGGCTGTTGTTTTTTTCCTCTCTCTGTCTCACTAACTAAATATAAGTCCTTAATCCTCCCCTCTGCCTCTCTCTTTGTCTTTCTTGGATATTTCTCTACTTCACCAACTATAAACCCCCAATCCACCCGTCTGTCGTCTGTCCCTCTTTATCTGTCTTTCTCCTTCCTTTCCACACACACTCAGATAGACAATAAAATGACTTTGACTTTATTTTACTCAAATGGTTTAGACAGCCACTGGCAATGTTATGCTGCAAATTATATTCAAAGACCTCTGTAAAAATAGATGTAACGAAAAGTGTGATTTGGGATTTCACTGCTTAACGTTAATGTGAGTTCACAAGATTTATTTAGAGAAAGCAGTTACATTAGTTTTTAATTTTCTAAACTTCTATCAATTTTTTATTTTTTTAATTTCAACTTTCATTTTGGCTCCTTGTGGCACAAGAACAAGCCTGAGTCACAATTCTATTGGATAAAACACATACTCTCCAAAATAACTGCAGTGAACAAGGTGACACCTCTAAAAGGTCACGTTATCACTGACATTTCAGATTCATTTGCTTGCAATTTCATGTCCAAATGAAGTGGTTTAGATAAGTAGGATTGTTTGTTTGGTCATCTAACTGTTAGAGTTTACCTGACATGTTTCCAGCCAATGTCCCTGATCCCACAAATAAACTTGGTGAGTACAAGCACTAAATTAAAAAATTAAACCAGTGGCTGAAGCTATAAAAAAAAAGCTAAATATTACAAAATACATGCTTGTTGTGTAATGTAATGCAACGTTTAGTGCAAAAGTAGTGGGATATTTAAGGAGCGATACACAGATATTACAGTGTCTTCTATTAGCAGGTTGTGGTTCCGTGTGAGTGTGTGTATGTGTTGATGCGTGGATGTGAACGACAATGTCCTTCTACTTTCCCTGGAAACAGTAATATAAACACGAGTCCTGGATGCAGTGGCCACCAGGTGTCACTGTGACTCTGTGCACTGCTGCTACCTGCCGGCCTCAGCTGAAGCTCTGTGGCAGTCACTAACAGTTTAGTCACTGTGCCATCCTGCTGCTTGGTGCCAGGGTTGGATAATAAAAGCACACTGAATGGGGCCCTGATGCCTCGTGGCTTTACAGAATGCAGTGATGCTATCTGCTTGTGACTGCCTATTCCACGCTCCCCCCTCTCAGTGAGGTGGGACGGTGGGATTGTATTGGATGGAGCAGGCGTGTGCTGAATTAATGTGTGTATTTCTGTGGGCCTTCTCTGTTTGAATAGCTTGTGTGCATCTGTGTGAATGCCAGAGAGAAATCTCGCTCCAGTTTTTTCAAATTTTTGCTGAAAATTTGGAACATTCGTCACATTGTGTACACGTCTTCTAAATGCCTTCACGAACCAAGCTCTTAGGTTAATTCTTACCTCCACTTCCTGTGCCCATCTTCTGTGTATTGTATAACAGGCTTGACAGGCTACTCAGCAGTCTACATTCTTTCCATCTTACCTTTAGATTATTCAGTTTTATTTTATCAACTAAGCTGGAAACTACCATTTGTGCTCTTAGAACTTTATTATATAAGACTGTAGCCTGATGCTACGAATGACAAATCACCTGCTCAAACAGAGGGAAATAGTTTGCAAATTTTCACAAAAATTCCCAAATTCCTACAGTAGCGCTGACAGTGAATGCAGCACTCTCAATATCCTAAATGAAAACCTCCAGTTTAACCTGGACAGTCAAAGGTATGTTTAATCTACAGCAAATCCAAACCAAACCTGTGTGTTTAACTTGCCGTGAGTGCGTTGCTGTATTTAAAGATTACGATGTGCAGAGACTCCTCATATTACGAAAGTAACAGTCTTCATGCTGATTATGTTCTGATTAACTTATGCTTGGCAGCCCTGTCTCCTAAAAATTATGTTCATATACAACTAAACTGCAATCCCGATTACTTTTTTGTAGAGAACACAATTGTGACCTGATTACATTTTCTGTTGACATAATGATCGTATGTTCACAGTTAATGTAAATGAGAAGTCGGCTTTCTGTCTTAGGAAATATCCAGCTTTACAGTTCAGCATCAGATATGTGAGTGTAGCGATATTAAGGTGTTTTATGGTTGAGATCAGGGAAAGACTGTGAGATGGTTAACAGGTAAAAACGTCACTTCACAGACGCAACATCTGCATTAAAAATGAAACCAAAATATGATCTGTTTTTGATATTTGGTCTTCAACTCGGGTCTCCAGCTTGTCAGTACAGCACAGTAAACACCCACATAACTTTCTACATTTAAAAATCGAAAATTTACAAGTGCAAAATCAAAATCTAATCTTCCTGCAAAAGTGACATTGTGGAGGTTTCTGCAGTGTACACACAGTCCAGTAACAGTACAGGGGTCGCTATGGTTGGGTTTTGGCCCACAACCCAGTGTGCACTTGTGCATCCTCAGTGATAAGTTGTGATAGACCTCTGCATGGTTATTGCAGTTGGGTCAAGGATGGGGAAAGCTCATTGTTAAAACTGAAAAAGCTGAACTTTAATTGCATACCCTCCTAACAAAACTCATAAATGCTACACACTATATCAACCACCCAACCTGCACACCTCTGCCACTTGGACAAAACCTTCTGCCTCACTAGACGAGAACAAATTCCTCCACTGCTGCCAGACGTAGGCGTGTATAATTGTTATATACGGGGATACTGGGTTGGGTTTATGCTGTGATAGTACAATACTATCAACATCAGCTATACATCAGGGAGGGTGCAGCAGATGTAGAAATATTTCAGGGCACAAGGGAAGTCTGAGTCAGGAGCATGGCAATCTAACCAAGAAGCACTGAGATATCTAAGTTTGGATCAAGGTAGTGGGCTGGATAACAGAGAAATGGGACGCCACCCGTACAGTCAGGTTGCTAGCATAACAGAAAACATAGATTATGCTTGAGTTGTCCCATAACACATAACATAGGAAAACACATGAAATACGTGGTGAGTAAAGGTTTAACAGAACATTTAGCAACTCAACATTTCTTTAAAAAGTTTTCCACATTCTGTTACTGTATAAAAATGTATTTGCTTTTGCATGTAGTAAGCTTATCATATCTGAGACATACTGAGAAAGACATCTAATGTGAGTGAGTGAGTCACGTCCCTGGAAAAAATCATTTCTGTGTTCATGTGTGGTGGCATTTCGAGGAGCGGTGAGTCAGGCTGACCAACAAACACCAGCTCAGCTCATTTGGTTTGCAGAGGTTTGCTGCTGTTTGTGTGTGTGTTTACTACCGTGTGCCTGTGTGGTAGATATTAAACCCAGAACAAATGGCCTAAGGGCCAGTGGGGCTGAGATTGTTTCCATGAAGGAAAAAAACACATGGTTCTGCATGTGCTAATGGAGAATGTCTGTGTGTGTGCATACATGTGACAAAATGTGTGTTTTCAGAAGGGAGGTGTATTATTACAAGGAGGAAGAAAGAGACAATATGATGAGTGGATCAAAAGAGTATGTTATATTATACGGCAATAGTGCAATAGTGGACTGTGGATGAGTGGAGGAAGAAATGGGCAAAATGTAAAGAGAAATAATATTATGCTGATATTTGTGATTTTGGTTAAGATCAGATCTCATTTTATGTCCAGTTTATGCAGAATAATGTATAGTAACAGTGCTCTGTGGTGCTGTTAATTTTGCAAAGACCTTTCAACTGGTTGGATGGTGTCCATCTGTATATTTTTTTAGTGTTTGTTTTTACACCTGTTGGAGGCAGTGGTGGCTGGTGAAGTCATTTTTTAAGTTGCGCTCTAACCCCATATCACCACTAGTATAAACCAAAGCACCATTATCATGTATCACGCTACTTTAAAATTACTTTACTTTACTTTGCTTGGCAGACGCTTTTATCCAAAGCGACTTACAGGGAGCTAGTGCTGAGTGTCTGGCTCAGGGACACACCTGGTGGGGGATGGGCTAGGAGTCAGGCTGAGACTTAAACCTGCAACCTTCCGCATTCCAGTCTGACACTTAACCCATTGAGCTACCAGGCCACAAAATATTAAATTAACGTGAAAATAGACTGTCTGTGTTTCAATCATTTAGCATTTATAAGTACATTTCACCCGCCTCTCCTTTAACTAAAACATGAAGTCAAGCAGCTCATTCTGCACTGTCTCAGATGTCCCTTAAACACAGTCTGCAGGTACTGCTGCATCCAGGGATCCAACAAAGTCCTACAGCCCTCTGAAAATGCCAGGATTGCTCAAACACACCACAGAATTTGACGCAGTTAACTTAGACAAAATGTGTGGGGTTTTGTCCCCCTCCTCATTATCTTATCTTATTACTCTCTGTCCTGTAGCTTCATTAAGCTGCGTAGCGATATTCACATTGCTAATCATTGTAAGACACATAGCAGTTAGCATTTTTCATGTAGCTGCTAGTCTGTTGATACTTTCTCACTTTATCAGGAAAATGTATTAAATGTGTTTTACCTGTCTGAATCCAGACTTGTTCTTCCTTACAGCTGACAGAGGAGGCAGAAGAAACAAAACTGACTGTAAAACAAAACAAGCGTCGCAGAGAGTTTCCGGGTTTGGAGCTGAGATGTCAAGGTTTGTGTTGGAGGGGGTTACAGTGTGCATGCACCAGCTATAGTGTAGGTCTATGGTAAAGATTTTTGCGCCGCAAAGGAACAGGAAATACGTCACACGACCATAGTGGTAAATGAGCGAGGGAATATTTTTAAACTACACCTGAATACAGATTATACACAGTACTCACGGTCTGTATAACATGTAGATAATTTATTTAAATTTTCATGTTTTTCTAAAATAATTTTATGTGAGTTCTATCTTCTTCTTCTTCATGTGAGACTGGTGGGGCAGCGCCCCAGCGCCCTGTATTGCCACTGGTCGGAGGTCTGCTGATAATGTGAGCCAGATCTCTTAGAAATGTTGGGCTGATTGATGCGGTCACATTCAGACTGCGCTGTCTTCTGCACAGAGGAAGCATCAATACAGATTCCACAGTAACACCACATGAAGATGGGGTCAAAGGCAACTGGCAAGTGTAACACATAACACGTCATACTGACACAGAAAATATATGAACCAGGTATGGAAAACATTACGATTCAGAAACTATAATGTTCTGTCATGTTGCTTGTATAACATTTTCAGAGAGAAGAATGAAAAGCTTATACAGAGCCTGCATGTGGCAGCTCACACAGAGCACGTGAACCACAGGCACAGATGATTTGTTCTGCCTGTTTAGTGAAACAGTGAATGGAGCTGTTCACCCTGACAACGTCGTGTCACGCTCCATCCAGTGAACTACACAGGGCCAAGATTTCAATTCACACAGAGATAAAAAGAATAGAAACAGCTCATAAATTGTGTGAAGGGAAGAAAACCCTCCAGAGCTTTCACAGATACTTCGTGATAGGGTGTACATCTCAATTTGAGAGTGAAATTGGTAGCAGAAATATCCCAAGATAAAGAGACAAGCTATGGTGGCGGGATAAGAGACAAACAAAATGACCTTGAACTCAGAAATAAAACGAGAAGTGGAGAAGAGAAAAGAAGCATCAAAACAAAACAACTCATTAAAATCAAACAAATGACTACAGGGAGGAAGGGAAGAGAGAAGGAGGGAGGGAGAGAGAGAGAGAGAGAAGGAGGGAGCCAGTGAGAAGAAGACAAAAGAGGCAACAGGAGGTAATAGAGACAATATGTTTGCCCAAGGTGGGGAGAGAGAGTGAGACAGGGAGAAAGTAATAAAGGGTAATATGGTGAGAAAGAGTGTTTGTTTTATCGTCAAATAAAGTCCAAGCAGAGCTGCATTCAGAAAGTCTCACGAGAGCCGAAGTAAAACTGTAAAGTAAAAATCACATCAGCAGGGGTTACAGTACGATCTGTGCACATCACCTCATAAACATTTATACAGTTATGTGACAGACGTCTGTGCCACTTTGAGGAGCCTCGGAACTTCTCCTCATGTAGGATGATAAAATTCTAGTTGTAGCTGAGAACATTGACTTTACTCCAGGTCGTGAACGACCTCCTACGATGTCAAATAACTCTGGATCAGACCTACATGTACAGTAGCATCTTTGCGTCATTGCATCCGAATGATCTCAATGCTTCCTTATCAACTCTTTTTTATTGAAGTGAAGCCATTATTTCAGTTCTCTGAGCGTAACAACGGTCAGAATAATATGTACATCTGGAACTGAATGTGAACACTACATGTGTGTAATGATATAACGCATCAGTGAGCATTAACTGCTTTTATAATGAGGCCAATAAGCTGTGGTTTGATATGAGCGCTTTAACAACACACTTGTCCCACATTGATTTTTTTACAGTCGATATTAACACGAAATCAACTAAATCCGTTTTCTAAGCTGGAGACTCTGTGTCTGTTTGCACAGAGTAATATGACGGTAAATGTCTATTCCTTTCAACCTGGACTACCAGCATCACCTACCTGCAACCCTGAAATTTCTGAGCGTTTGTGTGTGCGCCTTCTCCAGGTGAGTGACTGTTCACTAAAGTGTATTTTATAATGGGAGTGTTCAGCCATGCAGGCTGAATGTACTTCGTCTGCATGGTTTACTAAAGCAACTCGCTCTCTGCCTCTCCTCTCCTCTCCGTCACTGTCTCTCTCAGTGGCTGTTTCAGATTTCAATTTCAAACAAACTTCAAATGAAACCCTCTTTCTTTCTTCTCCCATCTCTCCAGCTGCAGGGTGAGGTGTATTATTTTTTAACTGAATTTATTCCTTATGGCTGAGAGCACACCAAAAGTTCCACCTGCAGTCTAGACCTCTAAACCTCACCTTGGAGGTGTTGGACCTGTTTGACAGGAGGAAAACTGCAGAGATTAGTTACCTAAAAATAGCTGGGAGCAAGTGTTAATGCACCTTCAGAGGTTTATTGAGCTTTTTATTTACCTGTATATCAGCTCTTTACTGGTCTGATACTCACCAATGACAGGAGCTGCTCCTCAGGGTGGAGTAGAGACTGGCTCCAGGCACCAGAACAAAAAAAAAGTGGTGTTAGGGGGGACTATTGGTTTGGACTTAAAGATTGGTGGGTTGTGGGTTTGTCTGACAGTTTCTTGTGTGTTATTGGGAAATGGCGTCATCATCACGGGTTGGATTTAAGTCCACTACTGTCGTCCCTCGTAGAGAGACTCCCCCCATCCCATCTGTTGATGCTGACGGTTGGGAGTTTTTGTTAGCCGCTCCACCTGGAAGACAAACAGGACGGAGTCAGATTATCAGAGGTTGGTGACAAACAGGAGCCACTCATATTCCTTCGCTCCTACATTTTTCCTCCTGTTACCTTGCCCTGCAGAGGAGGAGGATGGGGGCAACGCGAGGACGTTGGCTCCCCCTCCTCCTCCTCCGTTGGTCTGGGAGCAGACGTTGGCGTGACGCGCAGCAGCTTTCTGTTTGTAGTGGTTACTGTGCAGCTTGTACTTCATCAGGAGGATGAAGATGAAGACGAGGACTGAGGCCACAATGATCCCCCCGATGATGATGATCATGGTACCACCCAAGAACTGGAGAGGAAGATCGAATAACATTGAAGTTACGTTTTGTTTTCTTCATCAAAAACTAATAATAATAAATACATTTTCTGCGTGCACACCGTGGGTTTTGAGACCGGTACAAATTCCTGCTTGTGGATTTATTGTGTAGTCAGACTGCTGCGACTGTAATGCTGCACTTTAACACACCGACCTGGTCTCGTATAGAGTGACAGCGTCCGTACTCCGTCTCTGTGGTGAAGGACACGCAGCCCACCAGCTTGGTGCCCGTCAGCGCGGTGATGCCATCGTCGTATACGGCCAAAACACACAACTCATAGTCTCGCGATGATGCCAGGTCACTCAACAGGAAGTACTTGTGGTTGGCCGGAATCATCCTGAATGAGAGGAAGACATAGAGTACGATTTTTAATGTATTTAAGTTTTACTAACAAAAAACCCCCAGGGTACCGAAGCAGTCGATCAGAGTCACAAAGGCCAAAAAGGCTGCAATGTCATAACGCCTGCCTCCATACGTGACAGCACGTTTACAACATTTAATGTCCAGCACCCACTAACACTAGTCACATGACTGAAAATACACTTGTCTGCTGGGCTGAATGGTGCCATTAGATAAACACTGCACTCTACATATGTTCTTGTTAAATTAGGTCAAACTAAGGTCAAAGACCCAGAGTCAGATATGTCAGGTGACGGATGGATAAAGACCACAGAGCACATGCAGATCCAACACTCGAGGCTGTCTTTCAGAGACGTCAGCCTCTATGTTCAGTACGTCCATCTGTTGCCACATGAACAAGGCTTCAGTCATCATCATCACGTGTCAGCACCTTATAACGTACTGGAACTATAGAAGAGATCACTGCACAGGTCTGATTAAGTGTTTGATTCTGATGATGCTCATGATTCTGGAATTTTCTGTTTAAGAGTTTAATCACAGAGATACTCACAAGAAAAGTGGATTTCACTTTAGACAAACTATTTTCGGGACTTATGATAAATGAACTTATGAACATGTGAAATCTAGTGTAACTGAATGTTATTATTTGTCTTGTACAGTAGCTGTATAATAAGAAATATGGTGACAATTAACAATCTGACTGCAGTAAAACGTATGTGCGGTCAGACTGTAGAGTGGGGATGAGGGAGGGACTTTGTGACACCTGCTGGCAGGGCTTAAAATATCGCATTACTGACGCCGGTGTCGGGGCGCCACAATGAAGCGCTACGCCTTTATCTTAACAGAAACTTTATCTGCTTGCAATTACATTTCATACATTAATGTATTTCTGCAGCTTGATGTTCTTATGATCAACATGCCAGATTATTGTAGTTATGTCGCTGTGCAGCTGTGTAGTTGCATTTTACAATCAGTTCAACCTTAAACTAATTGCAGGATTAAATCAGAGATAACCGAGCTTATAAACGTCACCTTGCGTGTGTCCCAGCCTTTGAAAATTGTTTTTAATACTATTTTATTCACATCGTTTCAAGTCTCCTTATCTTTGAGTATTTTTTAATCAGATTTTTGCATGTAGACATATTTTATCGTTCTCATTAACCTTTAAACTGAATGTGCTGCAAAGTGAAGACCTGACACTGGTTTTTCTGTCTCTGTCCTTCGCTGTCTAATTGAGTCCTCTGAGCCCTCAGGAACACAGGTTGAGATTCTTGTATTGATTTTATGGCTTTGCTGGTTGTAGAGACTTTTGTTCCAGTTGTGCTGGACAGAAACATAAGCCAAGGTCTAACACAATACTCTGCTAAAGAGAAGAGCAGAGGAGTTTTCCAATAATGAGAGAGAAGCTAAAGTAGAAAATTGAAGTGGATAGAGTGTGTACACACAGAGAAAAGACAGAGGAGCAAAGGGAAGTGGGAACGGAAAGGATGATGCACTTTCAATTTTCTACTTGGAAATCCAAAGGTACAACAGAGAGTGAGATTAAAGGCAGATGGGAGGCAGGAAGGTGGGCAGTGAAAAGAGGAAAGAACATGGGGAAGAGAAAACAAACAGGAAGTGAGGGAATCCATCCAGCACTAATATCAGATTAAAAAAACGATCTCTGATGAAAAGTCATAGAAGCAGGCAACAGATAAAATTAGACATCCATCTGAAGTCTGGCTCCTACTTTGATCTAAGTCATAGTTAAGTGTGTCTTTGTGAAACTGGACCGTTTTCAGAGCACTTCTGATTTCATAAGTGTTTATAGCTGCCTTAAAAGGCCACACAGGAAGGCGTGATGAAAACCCAGCTGTCACACAGATGGAAGATGTGACATACAGTAATTCTCATTTTCAGACACTCAGACGGCTTTCACAGTGTTGCTCTCTGCGGTTTTCTATGGAAAGTGGCAAAAATAGTTAAAAGAGAATGAATAAAAGAGCTGAGAGAGCAATGTTTCCGCTCCCACCTCCACACATCTGGCTGCATGAAGTGGTTCTGATTCACAGAAATTGTCCGACACAGTGCCGCATTTCCAGCATCACCGAGGTACGGGGAGAGGAGGTTTGTGGAGATATTCACCCGTCAACAAGCGGTTCTGATGGAGCACAATGGCAGCTTAAATGTATCAAGCTGAGGATGAAGCCTCGTCATTTAGCCGACAACATGAACTTTCCTGACTTACATCTCGATATAATGAGGTGTAAAATAAACATTTTTCTTCTTCTGTGTTCTTTCATCCGTCTCCCATTCACTGCCCCAGTAGACCAGTATCTAAATCTGACACCATTATCTCTCGACCTCACTCACCTGTTCCAGTCGCCTAGCTGCACACATCAGCAGCCCTGCCATACAACTACCAGTGCTTCCTGAACACACCCACACTCCCGCATGTGTGTAAACCCAACCTGAGGCTGTGCTGACCTTTCCCCACTAATGATGCCCACACTCTCTCTCTCACTGCCACCTTTTTATCTTTCTCTCTGGGTCTGACTCGCTTATTCTGCATTTCACATTTGTCAATCTCTCTCGCTGTCTCTGCTTCAAACAAGCTCCCAAAAAATGTATTTACAGTGGGCTACTATCATTCAGCCAGAACGAGGATTAGAAAAATAGGACAAGCTGATCAGAAATCAAAGGCTGATGTTTCTTTAGGTTTCGTCCATCGTTTTCACTGGGACTATTTCTTCAGTAGGAGAAGTTAGAACTACATGACTTCCTGGTTTTTCTTTAACGTGCGTGTTGTCGGTTGTTTTGTTCTGCACATTACTTTGTTCAGAGCATATTTTAAAATAATCCAATGGAAAAATGTGGCTTCTCAGATGATGTTCAGTTTACGTTGTTTGACTGTGATGTTGACTCTAGCTGGATTTCTTCCACCAAAGACTAGCTACCGCGTCCTTTATCTGTTCTGTGTGATGCCAAACACACACAGTTATGGTGGACCGAGCTGTGAATGCACCATGGTGTCAAACACGTGTGCCTCCTGTTCTTCTAATCGCCTTCATTTCTCTTCCTCACCCTCTTATCCTACATTCATCTCTCTCGTCTGTTTCTCTCTCCTCTGTTCACTTTCTTTCCTTATTGATATTCAGAGTGGTGATGACAATATGCAGAGAAACTCTTACTTTGACCTTGTGGGGTATGAAAGGAATCCTCTACGTATATATTTTGTACCTAAAGCGTCCCGTGGGATTTCCACAAAGTCACAGAAAATAAAAGAGTTCTGTGGCTCTGATGTTGATTTCTTCTACAATTAGTTGTCCAGTTGGATTTAGTTCTGTAATAATAAGGTCCTGCAAAACCTCTTCAGAATTCCGGTTCCATCTTCCATGAGAGGCGATGCGACCAGGTTCTTGTGGTTCATGTGTTTCCTGATCATTCCAGAGTCCAGATCTCATTCTCGAGGGTTTTGTATGCTTCCATTCTTGGCATGATCCCACCAGGTCAGTGTGGTTACATCTGGTGGTGAAGTACTGGACAGGTGACAGGACTGTTTTTAGACTCTCACGTAATGTTGAGCTCAACACATTTATTTTTGAATTCTTGTTTTGCCACTTTTCAGTGTGAAAGTCTGTGCTGATGTCTCGTCGTTACTGTTACTGGACAGTTTTAGTCCCGGTCGAGTTAGCTGGCCAGCTCCCTTGTCCAACCATTGTTTAATTCCACCAGTCTTGGTACATAGTGACTATTCTTCCAGTTCTTCTAGGGATGGTTGGAAAACAAGCAGGACAGTGGCGCCTGAGGACCTGGGCTGAACACTCCTGAGAGCTGGTCGAGCTTATGCTAGGAACATGCTGTGTGCCTGCGACACAGCATAAACTTAACATTATTCATTCCACCTTAGTAATCAGACAAACGCACCCATGCAGGCTAACGAGGCTACTTCATCTTAGCACAATATACACTGCATTTAAAGTTTACACTCCCACATCTGAACTGAGATTTGTTTCCTCTTAAACCCAGTTCAATTAGCACACAATGCACAGTTCTTACACTGGTGGTGGTCGCTATCTCCTGAGGATCTACAAGCAGTTGTTTTCTAAACCTGCTTTCATTTTTTCATTTTTACAGGCAGCATCACACATGTTCAATACACCAATGTCTGGTTCTGCTATAAAAAAAATAACAGATGTATTTGCTGCTGTTTCCACAGGGTTAAGCTCCATTTCTTTCTCTGCTGAAGACTGTGTCATTTAATAATAGAGCATAAAATAAATGGGGGGTACATCTGTTTCATACATACAGAATGTGACCACGGCGTGGTTGATATGAAGTGTAACCCCTGTGATGGGCTGGATTTAGTGTCACGCCTTACATTAAATCCTGAGTGGCTCTATTTTCCATGCTTGTGGTTACTGCATTATTCACCAAGCTGTCATGAACAGAGGGTGAGGAAACATGTGAGATCACGCTCCTCTCTTCATCCCACAGTGCTGTATATGGCATGAAGCATATCTCATGTCAGTGTGAGCACTGCATTATTCAGAGCCTTAAATGATACACGCTGACATATTTAAACTGCAGTCATTTTGTTTCCTGATTTTCATTATGTAGGAGTCTAACGTGTTTTGGGCCTTAGGCAATGAAAACATGAAATATAAAGCTTTAGTATAGAAAGTAACCTTCACTGGCTGGAACTCAACTGCAGCTGTTGTCTTTACTTCATTTCAGAGCATCATACCTCAGTCTGCTCCCACATATAAAGTGGATTTACGTTGGTTTGTTACTCAGAGGAAGTGGTTTGTCTGTTTTCATCGTCTCAGAGAGAAAATATAATTTTTTAATAACACAAGTCATAGAACAAACATTTTTATCTTCAGTTCAGGAAAAAGTGTAAGACACTGTTTCTGCACACAGCTACATGGGAAATTGAACCAGCAACCCTGACATTGTTGCTGTATTTGCTAAGTTCTGTACTGAAGTTTCAAGGCAGAAACATGACTTACCTCAAGCAACGACAGGGCCACAGGCAGCAGGAGCAGCTGTACGTTCACTGTGTGTGTGCGTGTGTGTGTGTGTGAGAGACGGAGCCTAAGGCACAATCAGCCATTAGGCTGCATCACTTCTAGGTCACACACAGAGTGTCCAAAGGGTCAGGTTGGGCTTTGTCTCATCACTTGTTTTTCCCCTTAACGTAACAGTAGCAGTGGTTACTGTGTGCAGACGGGGTAGAAGGCACGAATTTCCTTTCATGGTTCTGAGGAACAGTCTAGTTTTCCTGTCCTTGTGTGGAAAGTGTGCATGTCTGGTCTCTTCCTCCTCCTGAGAGGCATCTCAGGATGTTTCTCTTCACCAGCTCATTTCCAGCTGTGTTAGTTTGCTGGTTAGTGCCGGACGTGCAGTGCACAGCAGCCCGTACGGAGCTCGTGTTATGAAGGAAAAAAGTTAAACACAGAGAGGAACCGGACATGAAATACTGATGTAAAACAAGAAGCGAGTAAAAACAGGCTGAAAAGCAAAGTTGATCCTCTAATGTGAGTCTGTAACTATCATTATTTGTATATAGTACATAGTATAAAGGACAAAAATAGTGATTAAAGGGGGTTTAGGATTTTTTTGTATGGTACTGGGATAAAAGACTAATGTTGGTTGTTAGAACACATGTATTGTGAGCAGAGAGTGTACAGTACTCCCTGCATGTTTCTTATTTGCTGTTTGTGTGTCTGTGTGTAACAGAACAGATGAGTCGGTCCACCGTTAGCAGTAATCTTGGCTTTTCAGAGGGTGGCCTAGTTCACAGCTCCCATGTTTCTCCACTCAATTATTATTCCATCGATAACATCTCCTTCTCCCTCTCTGCACCGCAGAATGCTCTGTCTTTGTTCTTTTTACAAGCTGTTCTCTCGTCTTTCCTCCATCACTATCTGTACTAAAATTAGTTTAAGGAATCAGAACGGGCTCTCGATTATCTTAAGCACAGCAAAAGTGACTCACTGCTGTGTGTGCGCCTGAGCAGCAGCTTTGCTGTAGAAGGTTTGAAGCCAGAAGAAGAGTAGAAATCACTTACGCCACCGACACAAGAGGAAGTGTCTCCTAAAGAACTGGAGTTTGTTGGTTGGTACCAAACTCTCAGAGCTAATGAAAATGAACCAACATCTGACCCAGTGCTACGCTGGGCCTCTTTGATGTTCTGCACAATGGAGCTGGAAAAATAAGATCTAACAAGCGTCTGGATACACACACAAACACACGCACACCACACGCACACGAACACACTGACACCACACGCACGCACACGCACACGCACACACACACGCACACACACACCACACGCACACGCACACACACACCACACGCACACCGCACACGCGCACACACACACAGACACACACACACACTATTTGTTGGTTTGTGTTGACAACGAGACAAACGGGTCACAGATTGAACCTTCGAGTTAATTAGACTATTGATTCCACTGTACGTTATATTTCTCTTCATATTTTCTTAATCACTTGCAGACAGAGCATCCAGCCGAACATTTTCCACATCATCACCTTTATGAGGTTTTGTGAATCAGGTAAATTACATCAGGTAAGTTTCATGATGTGGATTTATTGTGTAATGTGCTGATTACTTTCATTTTTAATAATTAAAAATGAAGACTAAAGTTACTTAGTGACAGCACAGGCAGTCAATTCAAACTCATTTGAAAAAAAAAATGTATGCACAACCAAGTGTTTAATCCATAATCATTATCATTTATAACATAATTGATACTTTATTGATTCTCTTAGAGAAATTATTTGTGCTGCCCGGAAACACTTCAACCACCAACCGCGTTGCTTAGAAAACTGCTGACTTTGTTGCCCCCTCAATTTAGTATTGGTTGTATTTTTAGAAGAATTAACTAAAGCTGTAAACTGCATGTAGTAGAGTAAAAGTACAACATTTCCCTCTGAACTGTGGTGGAAGCATGAAAATAGTCCAGTAAAGCATCTAAACATTGTAGTTAGGTATGTGCTTCACCAAATGTAGTTTTAGTTACACAACACATCAGATTAACAAAATGTTTATCTTACGGTTGTCAGCTCCATTTGTAAATGAGCTTATCGATCAATACAGTAAAAATCAGCTAAGTGCATCATCAGTGCTCCTGAAGCTGCTACCTCACAAGAGAAGCGAGTGGCGACCTTAGAAAACTCTCTGCAGTCGCTTTTCTTAGCCTCTAGCTACATGTCGTCGGACAAAACATGAAACCGCCGTAGCAGCTCCGACATGTGCTGTCTGACATGTGTCCAACAGATCAGTGAAATTAAAAGATTCATACAGGAGGATAACTAGAGGAGAGAAACGAGATGAGAAACAAGGAAGATGACATTACAGTGACTTTTTAAACTGAAAGTAGGAGATAGAGAGATGAGAAAAGGGAGAACAGAGCTGATGCGTCATCATCTCAGCAGAATATGATCAGCTGTCCTTTCCTTGCTCTCCTTCCTTCCCTCCCTTCCTCACTTCCAGCCACCTATCTGTGCAACAGCTGAGTTAAAGAAACACCTCATCTTATTCACAGCACTGCAGCAATCTATCCCCCCTCCATCACTCTGCCTTTCTCTTCTTTAATCTCTCCTTCAAGGAGCAGGCAGGAGGGTAATTAGAAAAACCAGCACACACACACACACTCACATATTTTCTCACACTGTGCTTTATAAAGCTTTTCACGCATGCACACGTTCTCCTGGTGCAGGGCAGAAAGAGAAAGAGGAGCAGGAGAGAATATTAAAGGAGGTAGAATCAATAGATTCATTTCCTGGTGCTTACAGAGGTTCATCTCTCCCTGGACCTGTAATCCTTGGAGTGCATGTGTATTTATTCATGTGTGTGTGTGGGTGAGATGGAGAGGTGAAGGATGAAGCCGGTCGGGTTATTCTTACCCTGGGGCAAAATTGAGAAAAAGGGAATATTGTAAAAATACAACTTCTGTCCCTCCTCATCTCCCTGACCCCCACCTCTACACAGAGTCTGATGGAGGGGGAGAGAGATGAGGAGATGTTGATCTGTTTCATCACTGCTTTTGGTTCTTGACTTTTCTGCCAGCGCAGCATGTTGAAGTGAAACCTGAAACTGAAACCTCGAGGAAAGTGAGACGGAAAAAGAAGGAATCGGCGGAGGAGGAGGAGGAGGTGCTGAGATGAGAAACTCTAACTGAGCAGCTAGCCTCTGTCCGTCTCCCCTCCTCCTTTCTTTTCCTTTCCACTTTTCTGTCTCCTTCTTGCTCTCCCTCACTGCTTCCTGATGTTCTCATTACTCTGGAATTCTTGGTCTTCTTCTGATTCGTTTTTTTTTCACAGCAGAGGTCTGAGGGAAGATGTGCTGTAGCTGCTGCTGGAATGAATAGACACATTCACATCTAACATTATCAGGATGCTGAGTGAAGTCAATGCTTCACTCTCAATAATTAATTACATTTATATATATTTATATATGTATAAGTGCAACTGCAAACAGGCTTTTTTTCCTGGTGAGATAATGTTTGGTGATAATGTTATCATATATCAATAATAAGTGCTACGATCATAAAAGTCGTCATATTAGAGAACATCTATTGATTATGGTGTCAGGAGAAAATGATCACAGATACTGATGATAGTTTAGTGATGATACTGAATGAGGCCTTTTCTCTCTGTACCTTTCTGCTGGTATCTCTGTTGTCTGCTCTTTTTTCCCTCTTTACTTTCCACAAACCCCAACCGGTCGAGGCAGATGGCCGCCCATCCTGCTGGATTCTGTGCGGACCACTGCACTAAAGGGAGTTTAGCTTCACCGTCACCTAGTGCTGATCAAGAGGGATTCGTTTATGTCATTCTGTAAGATCTTAACGCTGTTATATAAAGTGGAAAGAGATTTTTGTTGAGATCTGGCACCATATAAATTAAATTGAAGTGATTTCATGTCAGAGGAGCTCAGAGCCTGAAGAAGAGACGCTAATGCTCATGGGGAGGAAAAAAAATCAGTTGATAGGTGTCCAATTTAAAAAAAACTGGATGAAGAACTTTAACATCTTTTTATACCCGCAGAAATATAATAGTGGAAAGGCTGAGGCAATGCAGGACTATTTCATCTGTAATGCATAATTTGTTCGGTTGAACTGTGCTCCCCTGCGGCATGGGCAGCAGAGATAACCACAATGATGGTCACTGAACTTCACTGAACTTCTAAAATTTTCATTGCCCCATTTGTCATGCCATTATGATAGGGCAGCAGCAGCCTACAGGGAACAGCCGGTGGCTTCGAACTGGACGATCAGCGGCTGGAAAAATGAATGAGTAACCCATCCCCCCCTGCCCCCCCATCCCGCCCCCCCATCCCCCCCTGCCCCCCC
>JAUYWH010000005.1:1414608-1437677 GCA_034779795.1 Ctenopoma multispine
CCCCCCCCGCCATCCCTTGAAAACTTCCATGATGAACCCCAGAGCTGCTGCTCTGCAACCGGCTCACTGCAGCTGCTCAGTTCACACAGTTAATGCAGTTCAGCAGTATTGGACAGCTCCCAAATGTGAATGTGAATCAGGCCTGTGAATAACAGCAGGCATGCTCACCCGACTTTCCCTGGAAAGATAAAGGTTAGAAAAAGGCCATGCACAGTTTGGGAGAGCCATCTGCAGGGAAGCTGATGACATCCAGACTTTCATAATAAAGAGAGAGGGAAGATTTTAATGAGTGCAGGGACAAAGCAGAGACATCTTTGAATCAGAGCTTCGAAGATTTGAGTTGGGAAAATCACACAAGTACGTGACTACAACACAACAGAGCAGCATTTTCAGCCGGTGTGCAGGTACACATATATTCCTACTGCGATACCGCTGCTCTTATTTTTCTGTCTACATGGACAAAGTGTCAATTATCTGTCGGCCAGTAATTACTGCGTACATTTCCCCTGCATCCCAGAACCCCTCCTCTGACTGTGTCTGTTTATAATACACTTTAAAGTGCAGGCTGCAGAGGAGGTTTCAGAGGTTCTACTCCAGACTCCTTCTGGCACACCCTTATCCATTGTTATAAAATACACTAATGCAATATTGTGCACGGCATGTCTCTCTATCATATAACCATGAGATCGCTTTATCTATAATGTCATTATAGAGTCTACTGTACCTGCTGTATGTCAATTTGCTAACCGTCGAAAGCAGCTTCTTAACTCAATTAGCTTTGTTCAAAAATGTGGACATAGTGACAATCCTGATTTCTAAGTCAGATCACGTTCTCACCACAAAGAGCTCCAGAGATCATCTGGGAGCAGACCGAGACTACATCCAGTTAAGATGTTCTACAGGTGTGGTTGTAATCCTCCTTCCTGGTTTTTCCTACTGTTGCCATCACATAAATACATACGCACAAAAGCGTGGTCAAAACAAAGCCAGTAATCGTCCACTGCTTTTAGGATACTGTATCATCATGTTTCTAGAATTGCATCACTTTAAGAAGCACGTCACAACAACGCCATTTCATGGGGACTTCAAAGACAGCGGAGATGAAAGTGACAGTAATTACAACGAGGCATGTGAAGTGCTGCAGAGTACAGAGCACGCCTCAGTGTGTCCTGACGAACAGCTTGGTGCTGAGCGGCTCTGACTTGCCGAGTCTCTGAAGCCCGGGACTAGACTGCAGAGGCCAACTCAAAAAAAAGGGTTAGGGTTAGGGACAGAGAGGGTAGGGTGGGCGTCATGAGTCTCTTCTATTACAGTGTACAGTGGAGAGGCCAGTAACTCTGCCAGAGAGCTCCACTTGTGTTATAAAATGTTTTGCACTTAAAGTCAAATGTATAAGTACTGCCACCCGGAGCTAAAATGGGTCCTTTGACTTGAGTCACGGATTGTTAAAAAAAAAGCTGACTGCCTGTTTTTAATTAAATTCATTTGTTCTCAGAGTGTATGGTGGCCAACAGGGACACATTTCTGTACAAGGGCTGGATCTATTCAAAGAGTTTTGACACTTTCATCAGTTATTTTAATAAATTAAAAAAAATTATATTCACTTTATACAAGTTTGATATATATATATATATATATATATATATATATATATATTTATACAGTATATATTATCAGGCCCATTTTATGAGCCAAAACCTTGGCTCAGTTTTTCCATACTATCACATTTTGTTGTCTCTGAAAGACTGATATGTGCAACAGTCTTATCTGTGTGAACAGATACCTGTTTGCTTCACACCCGTCTCTTATCCAGAAGAATCGGATGAACAAGCTTTTCGTTTGCCACTTTTCATCAGCAAACGGCTCAGTCCCCCCTCAGCCTCAACCTGCTAGCAGCTCCACTGGCGCAAGTGTAGAGTGTAAATGCTGAGCACAAGGGAACAACAACAGCTTATATAAAGGCATGAGAGCGATTTTGTTTCACATTTCATAGTCATGCTCCCAAACAATTTTCTCAGCCAAGTCAAGAATCAAATTGTCGACCTTTAGAGCACAGGAAGGCTACGTATCTGTGCCTTCAGGCGGCCACATGAGAGTGAATGTTAAAGCAATATCTGCTGTAAATACTGTAGATTTACAGAAAATACACACAGACAACCTTTTTGTTTGCTTTGAAGTGGATCAGACACAAGGGTTAAAAAGCTTTCTCAGTTTCTAAAAAGTTTTGTTTCATATATTATCATATGTTACTCACTTACAGCTTGTTTACATTCCATATCCCGTTCTGATCAACCACACCTCCTTAGGTTGCTTCATGTATATAGGGTTGTTATTTGACAGCTTCTTTGTGTATGTGGAAACCTTTTTTGTTCTTACATTCTTTGTTAAAAAGCTTCGTTACACCAAATTTTCTCGTTTTAAGGTTATTGTATTGTATTTTGTTCTATCAAAGGATGTAACTATTCTGCAGGGACTATTATCACAGGGACTGAAACATCATGTCCTGTTGGCCTTACTACAACAACAAGATATGAACAACTGTTGAAAAGTGTCTTTTAAAAGAACTGACTAATATTTGGCTTCCAAGAATTCTGTCACTGGTAAACATCTGCAACAAGCTTCTTGTCTGCAAAACCCTCTAATATCTGCTTGAACTATCAGTCTCTCCCCTTGTGAAGCAAAGGAACCATTTCACATTGGACTACACTTTTAACTGCCTGTTTCCTGCCAATTTGCTTAAACCTTGACCAAGAATGTTTCAGATGATGACGATGGTGATTATGGTGGCCTAGCAATTCGAACCCAAACAGCAGTTTTACTCTGCTGAAATTGGAATTCAATCAGAAAACCCTTTTGTACTTATATGTGTAATTTTGGAGGGCGGTTATGTCATTTAATCCTGTCATATTCCATAAACGTTCTTCACACATGAATGAAGCTTTAACTCAACACACACGTTTGAGCGTAGATAACAAACTCAGAGGATGAAGAGGTCGGAGCGTCTAGCTTAGCCTGCTGGCCTTGGGCTACCTGGTCCTATCGTTCTGCTGTGACTGCAACACCCCCCCAGTCCTGGGAGATGATTAGGTCACCCCCATGGTTCAATGTTAAAAACGATCCATTTGGATGCTCCACACTCAACCAAGTGTTCTGTCTCCAAATGAAGGCCAGGAAACGGTCACTTGAGTGCCTTTGGTTTTCAGTTAAAATGAGAACCGAGGCTGTGGACACATTTCAAAGTGTCATCTGTCAACCCTCCAAATGCTTTGTAATAACACCCAATTATACATTCTGAATGACGTTGCTAGGTTACTGAGCTGGCTAAGTGGCTGATGGGACCATCCAGTGGTCACTCAGTATCGGGGGCTGATAGAGGGTCCGCACTCAGCCATTTGGCAGCTCGAGCCTGAAACATGCTCCGAAATCCACATCTGGTGATTAGAATGTGCAAATCAAGTCATCGAGCGGGTCCACAGGAGACCTCAAGTTTGGAGATGGAACAAAAATTTCCTCCGGGGAAGTTTCCCTGCACATTTTCCTCCTCGAGAATCCACTGTTTAAAGTACATTATATACACTGTATATTAATGCATTAGTGTTTCATCAGTCTGGCTTCCTCATTTGAACTGCTGTAAATGTGATTTGCTTGTATTTTTATTTTTTATTGCACTCTTTACTGGCTAGTGCAGAGTTACTGTAAATCTTTGTTTACAGCCTTGATTCTTTCCCCTGGACATTTTTCAGCATAGTCTGTTTTAAAATAGTGGAAAAGTATTGCTCCACATTAATCTTAATGTTCTGTCTTGTGTGTTGTTTCGCCCATTAATTATTATATTCCTGCTCCTCCATTTTTTATTTAACCATTTAGTTGTGTAACATATCTGTCCTCCTTTCCATGATAATTTCACCATCTTTTTGCTGCTGTAGTGACCTGATTTCCCAGCAGACTTCGTCAACCTTACCTTTATCTTGTTGCTTCACATTTATTTTTCCTTTGTCTCCACATGTCTTTTTCTATGTGGACTCTTGTATCTAACACAGCCTTTATGTGTAATTGGTGGTAAAGAGCATAACTTTACCTCAGTAGCTGTAGAATTTTCCCTCAACAACTCAACCTTTGCGCCTCTGTGAGCCAATAGCTGCCATGCATCACCAGGAATTAAGCCTGTTTTGTTTTAAGATGGATTTTACTTTAACAGACAGATTGTCTAAGCTTCCATTAATTACTGTCAGATACAGCAATATTACCACAACTACAATAAAAAACATCTTTTGGGAGCTAAATAATTCAACTGATTTGACACCTGCTGCCTGAAACAAATTACAGTTTTTCATTTTACTTGTCTTTTGGTGCTTACTAGACGGTTTGCTCACAAAAAACCTAAAACGGCCCAAAAAACCCTGGAACAGCCTCCTACGTGAGGAATATCTTGGTGATAACTACCCACACAGGGATGATATGTGTGTCAGACACACATACTTCCACTTGCTTTTATCGTGTAGAGACTGGAAAGAAGAACAGGCGAAGAGAATCATACACAAACAAAACTAACTCATAAGATACACAAAGGACCAAGAAACACAATGAGCTGTTGAGACCTACATTATGCTATATTCAACACTTACTGTTAAGTTACCTACACCTTTATAAAAATAAACTTGTGTAATGTAACTCACATCTAATGTCCATCAGCCTGGTTTAGTTTATTCATCTGTGCCAAGGGACTCCGTCGTTATCCAAAATCTATTAAAAACCCTTTCTGCATTTCAAAACACTTGGTCAAGAAAACTTTAAATTAATTTTGCCCCATATTCTTTGAATAGCCATTACTTTGGTCTGACATAAGCCCATCAACTGTGCATGTGCAAAATCTCCCTTGGAACCACGGTGATTCACAGCATTTGGAGCAAAACGTGTGTCTTTGTTGAAAATACAGTTAATAAAAAAAACTGACCAAAGTTATACTTTAAGATATAAAATAATGTATTTCTGTGTTTGAATATGTAAATGTAAACATTGGTGGAGGTCTGGAACAAGATGATAGAGAGTATTTGAATATTTCTCCTGGACCTGAACCCGGTGTAATATTTACAGGGATGCCAATTTAAAATAAACACCATTTGTCAAAGTGTTCAGCGTCTCCTGCTACCAGGCAGCAACAGAAATATAATCACCGAAAGTCAACAGCAACAATAACGCCTTTTTTAGTCAGTGTAACAGATGACATTTTGTCCTGATAACTGTATTTAACTATTGTGGCGGCTGTGGGTTAGGAAGCAGAGGGGGCCATACGCTAGTTGCAATGTAGGCGGTTTGATCCTTGACTCCTCCTGTTCACGACTTAAAGTGTCCTTGAGCACAAATGTAGAAAAGCGCTTTATAAGTGTGGTCCAGTTACCATTTTCATTTCTATAAGCCAGACAGAAATGTTTGCTGGGGAATATGTGCCACTCTCTATTCTCCCTGCAACTCGTCGTCATGTTTAAGTCCTCTTTACCTCTTTTGCTCTGAGTGGTTTATTTTTTGAAAAGGCTGTGTACAGCACATGTCTGGACTATCCTGTTTACTTACTGGAGCATCTGAGATGGTTATGTGTATTATATTGACAGAGTAACTGTATGATCACCAAGTTGTTGCACAGTGTTCAGTTACTCCATGTCAAATAACACAGGTTGAATCACACACTACTACAAAGCCACACTCATTCTCTCTCACCTGTATATCAGTATGTCGTCTGTGGAGCTGTTATACTGGATCTGGTACATGCGGACACCTGGTATATGGTTCTGCGGTGGCCACCTGATGGTAGCAGAGCTGGATGTTAAATCCGACACGCTCACTCTCTGCTGATCGGACCGGGCCTGGCCTCCACTGATGTTGGATTTGATGGATGTGGGGATGTCCGAAGGCCCCGGGTCAGGGTCCAGTTTGGGGTCAAAGTGTGGAGAAGGGTTGACTACCAGCTCAACAGGAGCAGTGGCCTCCCCAGCCGCATTGGATGCTATACATGTGAATTTTCCAGAATCCTAGAAAAATATTGGAAAAGAGACGTAACCTTACAACAAAGATAGTGTTTTGTTCTTGCTAATGCACTGTTAAAGAAATATAAAAATATATTCCATGACTTCCTTTTTATGCAGTCATTTAAACATGCCAGTCTTCAGTGTTACCTGCAAGTGAACACAATACTATCAGACACAAACAATGACTTCTTCTTAAAGTGCTGAAGGATAAATTTATTTTGTTATTAGAGTTCACATGAAGAAAAGACAACAAAAAAGTAGGGCATATGAGTTTTACAATAAATGAGCTGTGAAACCCCATAACCACAATTCTTGAAAATTAAACACTTCTCTACCTTGACAGAGGCCTTGAGAATGTCGAGTGAACCGTTCTCATAGCAGACAGTCCTGGATGTGTTTCCAATCAGCTTTCCATCCGGGCTGACCCAGTGTGTCGAAGGTTCAGGATCCCCGATGGATTTACAGCGCAGGCTGACCTCCTGACCCTCCATCACAAACATCTTGGATGTGTGACGAGTTATCATCGGTGGCTCGCAAACAAACTCCTCCTGTTAGAGGGCCGAAGACCAAACAGTGTAAGTGACCATACTTTTCCACGAACACAACAGATTAGAGTCTGTGGAAGGCATTGCCACTGGGAGTTCGCCCCCCCAAACTGCAGCTGCAGTAGGAATAGAGTACGGTAGGAACTGCTATATTAATGTACAACAACAGATGGTACAAGTGACCTAAAAGATTCAAAGGGTTCAGAGAAAACATGCCACGTCACAAATGTTTGCATTTCATCCTTCCACAGAAACACAATACATTTTCTCTGTGCATGGACTCTGACTGACTTCCAGTGGTATGTTCTTCCAACAGTGGAGTTTTTCGGGAACAGTTCAATTGTTTGCACATGAAGATTAAGTGATCTCAGAGTTTTTCAGCCCTTGCATTATTTAAAACCCACCCACTGGCACCTAAGCCTGTGTAAAGCCAGGCAAAACCCTGGTGGAGTTTTACTGCAAGGCCAAGCAGATACAGTCGAGGATTACCGGGGCTTACTCATTATTCCTATCAGTCAGTGCATCTCCAAACCTTTTCCTGGGTCCTTTGTGGGCCTTGATACCAGTAGAGATGATTGCTGACCTGATGACCGCTGGGCTGTAGCTTCAACATAAACCACTAGTGTCTTTCTGGTTGCATTTCATCCTGACCCTAAATTACTACTCTGAATTTCAGAGTTAAAGGCTGTGAACTTGGCTGCTCCCTGATGTGAGTGTGTGTGGATGAGTGAATATGTGGAGTTGGAAGGAAAAAGAGTATGAATACTCTGATGGATGACTAAAAAAGTCTGGTTTGTCCTGATAACCCTGACGTTTTCTCCTATTCCATGAGAATTTAACCACTTCCATTTTCAAGCCTTTCTGGCAGACAAGAAGCAGTGCAGATGCGATAAGCAGCTCAGAAGCTTTCAACAATTTCAAAGTAGGCATTCCCATGGCACCTGATGGCTAATGTCTGACCTCTGATGGATGCAATGGAAGCTGCATCCTTGTCCTTGCAGTGGGAAAGAAGCTATTAACTCTCTGAGTATTAAAATGCCGAGGCACTTCGGTGTCACAGAGGTCTCTAGATCGACCTCTTTACAAGGCTAATCCTCTTAAAGTGACTGCTCTCAAGGAAGTCCACAACTATTATGTGAGGTGAGGCAAAGGTCTGTACATCACCGTCTCTAAGATGATGCCAATTAATCCTGTGTTTATCTCGTGGTACACCTCAGCTTATCATTGTAACTCTCAACGAGACCAGAGGGGTTGGCTCCTGAAGATCTCCTGGTGAGGCTTCTACAGTATATCATCCTCTTCAAAGTGATCTTGGAAAACCCTGTTTAATTCTTCTGTTCTCACCAAGTATTCTTCCAGGTTTCAATAAAGAAAATGTTTCTTGGTGGCTTCTCCATCTTTAGTCCCACATCATGTATCTGCAATATGCAGAAATATCTCACCTGTGGTGGCGCAGCTTTGTGATCTGTGAGCTGATCTATAAGGTAATTTGTGACACTAATGGACCAGTAACTAAAATTTACCCCATCCACCAAGGAAGGGTGCAGCAGTGTGGTTTCAGCAGTAGTGTTTCTTTGAGCAGCACATACAGCAGGTACGTTTTATTCAGTTGTAATTCATGCAGGCACATAATGACAATGTACATAGTGATGTTCTGTTCTGGATTCGACGAACCACAGACCCGAGGTGAGTCCAGAGTCCTGTGTGAGTTTAGGCAAGAAAAGTGCTTTGGTTAGGGTGTGAGAAAGACTTTTTCTTTTGTTCAACGTTTATTCAACCAAACATAAAGCTTCTAAAGACCAGAGTTGATACTACATACTGTTCAGACAATAAGAGACTCCAGGTGTAATGCTGGGACTGATGGCTTAACTTCCTGGACTACACTGGGTTGTTTTGAGACTGAAAAATCATCTTACTGTAATATTTGACAGTAATGTTTATTGCAGATAACTGTACATGTTAAAAATTCCAATAAAATCAGTATCAGTGAGTAAAAACTTTTTTCTTCTAGGGGCTTAATTTTCACCCGTATTTGATTACATTCACTTATCTTATGCTTATGCTATACATAAGCCTTCAGTGTTTCCTCCAACTCTTCTACTGAATATTAAGTAGAATAAATGTGTTTTTGCATATCAAACGATGACTCTGCACTTTCACAGAAGGTTCAGTCCTTTGTGACACCAACCATCTGCCCTGCTGACATGTCCTTGAGAAGGAAAGTGATTATTTAGGATTTAATGCATGATGGTGTTTTGTATTTGCCATTATATCTTATATTAAATCTCCATAACTATCTGAATACTTGCCAAACACTTTTAGACATGAGCAGCTTTACATAAAAGACTTGAATATAGCTCATATAGCTAGTAACTCAGACAAACCTCTCTAATTGTCCAGAAGTATTTGCCGGCCAGGTCTTTAGGTGAAGCGCAGGTCTCCAGGTCATCTTCCCTGGTCAGCCTGCGAAGCCAGACCAGCTCACAGTTGCAGTGCAGAGGGTTACCGCCAAAACTCAACACCAGTGCCGTTAGGGGAGAACCCTTCATCTTCGCGTAAACTGGAATCCGCAGGAACAGCGGGTCTGGAGGAATTTTCTTCAGCTTGTTGGACGTCATATCCAGTCTGGTGACAGAGACGAAAAGGCAGAGATCAGTTAGGAGTCTGAACAGCATGGAAGTGAATGCACTGTATCAGCAGTTCAGTATTTTAAAGGTTTGTTTGTCAGAATGTGTATGAAGAAAAAAGGTTTTTCTCATTTTTATGTTGAATCTGAATTATGCCCTGTTAGCACAGGTTTAACATTGTGGTGGTGTTGTGGTGGACAGGAGTGAACATGGTAAAAATATACAGCTGCCTAGAGTTGAGTTGCACATTAAATTCAGTGACATGTTGGGTCCAGAGAGGTAAAGTCCAGAAGCAGAGAAAAATGACCCTTATAAATCCTCTGCAGACATAAATGCCTACAGAGCTACAGAGAGCCTGTAAATGACAAACAAGGATTTATTATACTGTTTCCCCCACTTTCACTTTTTTAAATAAAAATGTCTGAAAAAGTTTCTGTTCATAAAAAATCTCTCTCTTTCTCGTTTTGCCTGCAGCTGAGGTACTGATGGGGAAGTTCAGACATGAAAAAAACAGATCAGTTCAATAAATTCTTCATTTTCAATTAGACTTTTTTCAATGCCTGACAACAAGAACATTGGATATTCTACAGCTCTATTCACATGCATGTCGAGTGGTCACAGGATGTAAAAGCAGAACAAGTTTAATCCACAACTCACTGATGTAAACATGGTTTCTGAATTTTTGTGTAACTGAGGACTCTACAGGCTTTATAAACTGGCTGCTCCAACCAGTCAGTCAGAATTGAGAAAGTCCGGTGAAACCAGTCCAGAAAGGTTGATCTATCTGTGAGCTCTGATAAATCCTCTGTAAATGCCAGAAACATCTGTGCAGCAATTAGTAGCTACAGATATATTAGGTTTTTAAAGTTGATTTTCTTTAGTTTCAGTTCAATATAGGTTCCTGTGTTTACAGTCTATTGTGAGGTTAGCCAAAAAGACGGACACTGATGCTCCACTCTGTTGAGCAGCATGTAATTGGATTGACTTACACATGGAATAAACACAGAGGAGCTAACTCGTCAGAGAGAAATAAATGAGAATGATTTCGCCAACATTCAGAGAAAGATTTCAATGGCTGACTGTTAATAGTAACCCTGAAACACAAAGGGCGTCAGACTTAAGGTAAGGATCCACATCACCGAACCTTTTCAGATAATGGTGAGATGCTGATACATTTCAGAGTTTCATCGTATTTTCTTCACAAACGTACCACTGAGTTATAGATAGTTTCAGTTGTAACAGCAGATGACAGAAGCAGAACGCTATGATCAGTACACAGGTCATACCATGACATGTAGAAAATGATCTAATTAAATATCTGAGCTCCAAACAAATATACAAAGGGTTGTTCAGCCCATCATCGTCTCTGGATATTGCACAGTAATTTTCCCACCAAAACACTGTACCTGATATCTGACAATAATGTGGGAAATTCAAGCATTTACTGTTGTTAGCAACAAACAGAAAAGTCTATTTTCCCCCTAAAGTCCCTCCAGAAATATTCGACAACAGCGATGACTTAACAAGAAGTTAATAGCTTTTGAGAGCAGCGAGCATGCTGCACTTTACAAATTTCAATTATGTTATTTCATGGGCAGCAGCCTTGTGGTGTATTAATTTCTGAGAGTGAGCTGGTGTATGTGTGCGAGTGAACGCTCACCTGTGGACATGGACAAAGCCAAAATTACACCAGCTGGCCAATAAGTTTAATGTCTCCAGGGCAGAAATAACCCATTACAGGCTTTTTAATAAATGCATGACTATTCAACTAGAGCCTGGTTGGTTTTTCTTTTTATATGTCAATGACTGTTGGTCATTGGGGTATAAATTGAAATTGATTACTGTTAATGGGGTTCAAATGTTATTCTGTGCCTGTACAGTAAAATGACTCAATGCACACGTGCGGTCACACAGAAACATCTCGTAAAACTCTTTTCAGAGGCCAAACTAAAAGAGCAGAAGCCAAATAAAGGCAGTAACAATAAAACATCAAACTACAAAACTATAAAAGGAAACAAACAAGACCTTAACACCTCATTAAATGGCCAATATCTGAGGTTGCAACACTCATAATTGTGCTTCTGTAAGGGCAAACTGCACAGGGCCAGAAAGTGTATATCATCAATAAACGGGCAATCACTAATGACTATAGTAACTATGTGTCTGTATTTTTGCACCAAAAACTGCTGTGTTAAGTTCTGGCTGCAACGTGGTCGCTGAAGCCGACCGCTGCCACGCTGGCCAATTGTTTTGGGATTCTGCCGCAGCACATTTCAGAAGCATTCGTCCAGTGAGCTCCTCTAAAGATATGAACAGAGTCTATTTCTGATAGAAGCTGCTTCTCGCACACTTTTGAATAAGTTCAATCCACTGGTCAGGGAGTGCTTTCGTCCTTCTGACTTACTCTGACCTACTTAACCTTTCAGGTAGGAGAGGTGTCAGAGTTTTCCTCCTGCTAATCGACACTGTATGTGAAATAGACTGATACGAAATACTTGATAATAATGATGATGAATTAATTATTTTTAACAACTAAAATACAGACAAATCTTTCAAAGCTTTCCAGAGGATGGAGTAAAACTGTGTGGCAGACGGGACGTTACTGATCAGTTCCTGGTGTAATTAAGAGGTACGGGGGGAGGAGGAGGAGAAGGAGGAGGAGGAGGATGTCGTCACTGTCTTTTTCTAAATTTGATGATGGCTCTGTTGTCTTGAACAACAATCTGATCAAATAAATGTTATTTTAGTTGTAGATAATATTCATTAAAATATTCCTGTTCAGTGAGTGTAATGTCTTAATCTCGTCACGGTTTGATATCAAATATAGGATAGATTGTGTGGTTGTGGTCTGTGCCAGTAAACACTTCTCTGTAAGCAGATCTTTGAGAACAGAGAAGAAAGATCTGCTGAGCAGAGGAACAGTCTGAGGTCACTGTTCAAATCCCCATTCTGTCTGCAAGTCAGCGAGGGCTGTAACATTTACCATCATCTCCTATTGATGTGCCCTCAGGCAAGATGCTGAACCCACAGCTCCTCCGGTGGAGCTACACTACAGATCTGGTTGTACTGGGCCTCTCCGAGCTCTGTGACTGCGGAAACAGCAGCTGCTGAACAGCAGTTTGACTGCAAAGTGAGTGCAACGCCTTGAAAGCTCGAACTCCTTTAAGCGAGGTCTGATATGGAAGGATTTGCTCTGTGATTTTTGTTTAGCTGTAGCTTGCACTAGTTTCACATCTAATTGGTTAGAAAATCAATTAAATGAAAGAAACAACTCATCAGAGAGACTGGTGTTGTTGAACAAAACATGATTTGAAATGGTTTATTTTAATTGTGATGCTCCAGTCAAAGAAAATCCCTTTAAAAAGATGTTCTCCAGGGGGACAGAAAAACTGATGAGTCTTTTATTCCTCATCCATTCATTTTCCATTTTGTTTTTCCATTCCTTCCATTATCTGGCTTACTCCCTTTCACTCAATCCCCTGCACCCACCAACCACAGCGACCAGGTGAAGGAGGCTCAGCATCCATCAAGCTATAAACAAGGCTGTATAGCTGCACCCTTACGCAGTGTTGCAGGGTGCTCTAACATAAAGGTGAGACAGTCTATCATGGTGGAGCAAGACCACAACTGCTGAAAGACCTAAATCTGCCAATGGAACATTGTATTGTTCATAATAAATGCATACATATCCCTCTGGTTTTCCAGCTGTTCCTTCCTTCCTTCGTTCCACAATACCCACACATTGTGCTGATGCTGTTATCACATGATCCTGACCTGGCAAGTTTGTGCAGGTTGGAGAAGATTCCCTCGGGGACGCTCTCTATGAGGTTGTGGTCCAGGCTGAGGGTGTTGACGCTGACCAGCAGGGCAATTGTCTCCCAGGGGATGTCTACAAGGTTGTTGTAGCTCAAATCCAAGTCCTCCAGAGTCTCTAGGAAGTCCTGCAAGGCAGGACAGAAACAGAAACAGAGAGAGACTGTGAGCATAATCAAACACAGAACTTCCACTGTTTTAATCGCACAAAGGATTAAGGACAGAAGTATGGAGAGTGAGAAGGAGGATGAGGAAAATGCACAAAAAGTAAGGAGGCAAAAAAGAGAAGGAGGAAGCAGATATTTGGACAGAAAGGTAAAGATGGAAGAGGAACCAAAATGAGGTAAACACTGGGATATGGCAGAGAGAAAGAAGTGAAGATTGATTACCCCGGTCAATGCTGTACACCAAAAGCATTTTGTTTTCTCTAATTGCCCCCATACAACTCTCATAAGAACTACACCGTTGAAATGCCACGAGTCAGCACACATAAAGAGACAGACAGAGGAGCGGGGGGCGGGTAAGAAGTAGGGGTGTTGAAGGGAAGAGATAACAGCCTGTTGATCAGTCAGAGTGCTGTTGTTGTTGTTGCAGTAATTGCTCTCATAATTCACACAATCAGGACACTGTTTGAATATCACAATGCCTCAATTTTCATTACAATGATCCGTGCTTTAATGCTTCATGAACAAAGGAAATCTCATTTCTTACTGACAAAAGAAACATTAAAAGCTGTGAAGAGAACTTCAAAAAGCTATGTGAGCAGAAAATGAGTCCTAAATGGACTAAAGTCCTCTCTAAGTCCTCTCAAGACAATCGACTGTGCTGTTTTTTGTTTAAGCTGCTGAGAATGACTCATGTTTATAGTGTACAGAGCTTTGACACCAGGGAACGGGGTTTCCTGCAAAGTCCTGAGGTCCAAGCTACAAAATAAGTAGTAAAGATCTGTCAGAGATAGGATATCAAACATGGTCTCCGGTGGCGACAGGATGTGCTTTGTTGAACGGATCGTCCACCCTAACCTTTTCCCTACAGGTGTGTTAGGACATGAAACAACATAGTAAAACGTTTCTGACGCTGGTCTTCAGGGGCACACTAACTACTGGACCTTTAATGAGCTGAGGAAGGACATAGAAGAGCGGACAACTGTTTATCATCGGGCTGGGTTATTAAAAAGGTGTCCAGCCGAGCAGTGGAGGGAGGCTGGCTGGTTCTGCTGGTTCAGAGTCTGAGCCAGAAATGTGTTGTGATGTTCACACAGCACTTGACCCTCAGCAGTGCAAATACTCTGAAGAGGTTTAAATGACTTTGCAATAACTTTTCAAACTGAGAATTTTGGCAAATGATGCTTCGTTCTGAATGTTTGGGTGATGAATCATGAGGGTTGTTGGCAGCACGGATCCAAAACAGTTGGATTTAAAATAGTTTGCTGGAGCAGTTTGAGATTTCCCAGTCAAGCAGGTGGCAGCAGGATAAGAATATTTGTAATGCTTTTCAAGACGATTCTGTCCTCACTCGAAACACTGAGTGAGTGATTTGGTCCACTGTCAGGGCAGAAACTATTTTCTCTGTGGTTTTCTGCTCTAGTTTCATGTCTAATTGGTCACAAAATCAATTAATCCCTTTTTAAGTAATTACCAAAGTCATGTTTCATCTAGGAAATTACATAAAACTCATATTTTATATTAGTAAAATCTATTTGCTGCTTTACAAAGATTAGATGTAATTAAGGTGTAGAACTAATGAAGGTTGAGTGTATAAAGTCTAATGTCTTTAGTTCTAATTTAAAATAAAAATTAATGAAGAAAATGAAAAACATACTACTGCTTCTGTTTAATGTTCCAGTTTTGATTTTCTAAAAAGCCCACACTGAACAACACGGTTATGGCAGTGACTTCCATTTCTCAAACATTACCTCAGGTAAGTGGAGGAGTGAAACACTGGACCATCCTACATTTCGTATTGTAATAGATTTGCCAACATTTTGGGAAAGACTGTTTTAGTGTACCTGCGCCAAAGCGTCTTTAGTTGATGTTTGCAGTTGGCAAATTCTCTCGAAGTCGCTTTCATTTCAAGCCAAGAACCTCTACGCCTGCTACAAGTGGAGGAAAGCAACTATAGGGTGTGCATGTATTAAAGTAGGTAGGTGTACTTAAAACATTTTTCATTCTGCATACTTTTAAGTAGGTTTCCATGTACAAGAAATTTGTCTTAGTGGGTTGGTGCACACATAGAATGGTAAAGAAAACAAAAGAGAACTAGTAGTATAACTAACAGCACCAGTAGCATGAGTAGGATTTTTATTGTAGCTGCAATAGTAAAAGATGAAGTAGTAGTGAGAGTTCTGGAGAATCACTGCAAGCTTTAGCAGTAGTGATACTTTAGTTTGCATGAAAGGTTTGTTTGACTAAAGCATGTGACAGTAGTCAGTTTTATTCTTTCTGTCCAGAATCCCAAATTTACCACAGAGTGCATCATTCGTCAACCTGAAAAACAACAAGACCTCCAGAATTTTGGTGTAATTATGAGTGTATTGCTGAATTAGCCTAAGAAATTACAAGGCCCTGGGGCCAAAGCCTATTATTGGAAATTCAATAGAGAGACACAAAACAACTACAAGGACAGCTGCAAGAGGACCACAAGGAAAAATTACTATAATAAGATGCAAATTAGATGATGCTCAAAAATTATACTGAAGATGACAAGTAGTACCACAGACAGACACTAGATTACTGTTTAAAACAGGCACAGAACAATTACAAAGACTCAGAACACAGAATGACCAGAAACACTCAAACAACGACAAATAGAGGCTGCATCTTTGAGTCCATGGGATGATGAGTATGTGTCTGTCTCACAATCTTTCCATGAGCATAGCTTAGGACTGTTTCTGTTAAAGGTGAGCATATAGAATTTATACCTGAAAGGCTCCTTCCGATATGCTGTGCAGCTGGTTGTTGGCCAGGATGAGGTGCCTGAGGTTCACCAACCCCTGGAAATGGGAGTCGTCCAGGATGGTGAGGCGGTTGGCGTCCAGATGGAGCGCGTGTAGATCCTGGAGGTCAGCAAAGGCGTACGGCCGGATCTGGCTGATGGTGTTTCGACTTAGGGTCAAGTGGATCTGGACAAACAGAGAGACACATGAAAAACAAAACAGCATTTTTCCAAAGTACCAGTACTTTGTCATCTACAGTAAGTTACCCACTTTCTTTTTCTTTAATAGCTCTTTTAAATTTATGCCAGCAATAAAGTAAGGTTTCAGTTTTGTCAACTCTCTGTGCTGTGCAGGGAGGTCAGATTTCAGGGTTAGTTGATGAACAACCACCCAGGAGACAAGTTTTGCTTGAAGAAGAGTTCAACAGTTTATCCTGCTCCACGTCTTCAACAATAAAATCAGCAATTAATGCTGGAGTACTGAGAGTCAGTTGAGGCATGGGGTTACAGTAACACATAGTGACAGAATATGTGTGGGCTTCATTAAAAGATAATAAATCCTTTACAAAACACACAACTGAGGTCAGGATTTCATGCTGCTTAATACTTCCACTAGTGTGAAGATGTAGAAATATATTCTATCAACACTTAAGAAAAGGTCAATCAACACCCACAGATTTGTAAACCTGTTTTGGAGAAACGCCACAATCACCAGAGACATCTGTGGCACCCTGTCACGCTCACCGCCAAATGATTGAAACCTCATTTCCCACATTTCCTTGTGTGTGCAAACATCATCGGCACCCTTGAGGCCGTACCAGAGAAGAAACTTATTTTTGACACACTAAGGAAGTCTCCAGCTGTGTCGGGTTTCTCTATTTATTTGGCATTTAAATATCACGATGTTGGTATTTTTCTACGCGTGCTGCTGCCTCTCCACATTGGTTCCATGATTACGATGGAAGCAATTGGTGAAATCTGTAAGATACCAGAGATTTCACCTCAGTCAATATGTTCTATTGGAAGCAGCAGATGTTGCTGAATGTTTTCTGCATTCAGTGTGGATGAAACTCTCCTGACTGCGTTGGCTTCAATTACTTTGAGAAGTTCGCACTTGTCCTGACACCACTGAGAGCCAAACACTTTTATTTATTCCAGCAGTCAAGTGGTGCAATTTACTCTTTTGATGCAGCCTCTTAACTTTCCTACTGTATGTTCCTTTACTGTTTACATGTAGCTCACAGAAGTGTGGGTTATCATTCCACACTTCAGGTGGAGATATAAACATGTTACCTGTATATTTAAGGAGTCAGTGACTGCACCTTTGGCAGACTTCAGTGTGTCCATGTGCTTAAAGTTCGGCTACAGGATGCTCACTTGATGTATCTGTGGTTACTGCAAGAATGGAGTTTTGGGCAAAAGCTTGTGAATCATTAAAAGTTACAACATGGTTTAGGTTTTTTTATAAAGTGGGAACAGTTTACTTTCATTAGCTTATTAGCTGAAGCTACAACTCCTGCATTCAGAGCCAGATTTCACAGTCACTTCGTGGTTTGGCCCAACAGTAATTCAAACCAGCCCAAACTACCAGGCTAAAGGCAACCGGTTTATTCTGTCAAAGCCTGAATCATGTTCAGTATCTATTTTTAAATCCTTGGAGTGAACAACAAGCTTTTTCAGTCTTCGCATGGTGCAGGAACAAACTAAAGTTCAGCTGGATCACATCTTTACCAAACTACTAATTGTCCAAACCAAAGTAAACATGACTGTAAAGGTGATTTGGAAACTGAGCTCTGACCAGGCTGGTCATGTTGGCGAAGTCACGGTGCCTCAACGTTGTGATGAAGTTGTCCATCAGCCTGAGCTCGGCCGTCTGCCGGTCGATGTTGGGTGGGACGAAGAGGAGGCCCGTCTTGGCACAGAGCACAGTGTAGGACGGCAGCAGGTTCTGGCAGGTGCACCGCTTCGGACACAGCATGGACGAGGAGCAGGAGGGGAGGGAGGACAGGAGGACAAGGAGTAGGAGCAGCGGGCAGACAAATGAGGAGATGACGTCCATGGCTACTCTCCTGCTGCAAGAGAACGGAGAAACAGAAGAAGTCATCTTATGTGGCCTGTTTTCAGATACAAATCTAGACATTAACATCCCCCTGAAGACTCACGTCAGAGCTCCTGCTGAATTTAAACTTAAAAACATTCATGCTACATCCACATTACTGCTCCCTGATTAGATTCTTTCAATTATTCAGCTGCAGAACATGTGAAGCTACTGTGTTTTTTACAACATTTTCTATGCTCTTGGAAACTTTTTTTGCAGCTTATAACAAGATGACAGATGTGTATGGAGCTCCAGAAACATACATCATAATAAACGCTTCATAAGAGAAAGTAGGGGAGGATGGACAAAGAGAGGAAATAAGGGAACCAGAGCAAAGGGCTGGTGGCAGGGAGAGAAACAGTTTGCTGGTGCAGCCTGTGTTTGTTTCTGCTGAGTAAGTTGGTCTGAGGAAAGTGAAAGCAAACAGTACTTATATCATCAATTAGGCTCGCTGCAGTTTCATGATTACAATCTGAGGGAACATTAAAGAACACAAATTATGCTCTGCGCGGTTGTCTGTCTCACCTCATAAACCTCATGGATGTTTTTGTGCATAAAAATGAGGCTAAACCAACTTTTCCAGCCGAGGCAATAAAGGAATACATTTACATCGATATTGATTTCTCTCCATTCACTTTGTACATTCAGCTCCGTGGAGCCCTGAATAAATTCATGTGAGGAGAAAAAGAAAACATGCGCAAGCTAGAATGACATAAGCAAAAGGAAACCAATGCACATACACACACTCCCATGCATATGCAAACTCTCACATGTACACAGTCTCTATAAAGTTACCCAGAGTTAAATGCTGAGCAACTGGAGGAAGCTTGATTGCAAATAACAGCGGAAAGGGACACGCGCTCCTTTATTTACGGTGCTGTAACGTACTCCTACTGTGCCTCAACCGTAGCGCAGAATACAGAAGAGGAAGTCTGCACGTGTCCTCGCAACAGGGTCGAGTGCAAGATACGGAGCTAAATGTGAGGAAGTAATGGGGTAGTTGTAATGGAATGAGATAAATTCAGCAGAAATGATTAGAGGGATTCAAAACCCAACTGGGACGACACTCAAATGTCAATAGATAATTGACGAGTCTGCGAGTGATGGATGTGTGGGTACAGAATACAGAAACAGATTTCACAAATTTGTCACTTGGATGAGAATATTTCAAATCTCACGGAACATGGTTAAGTTTTATTGGTGCTTCATTAAAGAAAACGCTTAAATTAAAAGGCTCAGTGTTGTCAGTATGTTCAGTATCAGTGTGTTTGTGAGCTGCAGTTTACATTAACTGTTAACATCTCCTCATCATCTTTATAGAAGTGTGGTCGCAGTCTCATCAAAATATACAACTGAAACTCAATCACAAAAATGTTTGTGTACGTAACCAGATACTGGACCATATACTCACAGTTAATATAAATGACATGTCACAAATACATTGATTCTCAATCGGACATAACACATCTGTCAGGACAACACTGAGCTTTGACACTACACGTTTTTATGCCTTTGTGCCAGTGATAGTCAGAGCCTGAGGGATTATGCAACCCAGTTCTCATGACCATGATCCGATCTACACTTGGAGGGTTTTACTTCACATTTGGCATAAACTGTCACCTTGGACTCAGTGATTAAACTGATTAGACCTTAGTGTTCAAAGGTCAAGGTCACACTGACTTCATCCAGGCGATATGTGAAGCACACGGTTGATTGGTTGGTTGTGTTCAGTCACTCACACTAGCCACTCACAGTAATAGTCACGTCGCACTAAAGTGCTTTTGTTGCCTAAACCCAACCAGACACAGGACTCTGGACTCAGACTCGGGTTTGACGTTTGCATTTTTCCGTCCCATCCACCATAAGCAAAGAAGCGCAGCCTTACTTTCTACAGTTGGAGGTTTGGTTCCACACATAGATCACCTTCAGATCATGTGTTCAGTAGAATTTAAGTGCTATGTGGTGCTGAGTCTCCGAGGAGCACTGGGGCTCTGAGAACAGATTTAATTTGTTTAGTCAGGCCAGCTCAGCGTGAGAAAAATGCAAAGCAGCTCTTTTTTCAGACTACAAGCACTTCTCCATCTCTGTCGCCTTCTCCTCCGTCCTTTCATCACTCTCTTCTCCACTGAAAGTGCTTCTCATTTCAATTGCATTGCTCCCTTTTATTCATCACTCCACTTATCTTTCTGCCTGCATCCTCCCATCATGCATCTCTCCATATTAGTCTGTCTTTCTCTCCTACTCTTTTCGGTTGTTTCCTGTCATACCTCTTCCTCTTCTGACACAGCAGACATAGCTTCATTCCTCTTTTCCGCATGCCTCCATCATTCTTTTCATCTGTCTGAATCACTCTCTACATCCATCCCTCTGTATCTGCTCCTCCATTCCTGTCCCTGTGAGATCATTTATTCCTCCACCTCATTTTTTTCACCGTCATGCATCTCTCTATCCACCTTCCCCTCTCCGTTACCTCACGTCTTCATCTATCCAGACCTTCTCTTACACATTATTTTTTACTGTGACCTTCAGGTCATCTACATGCACCCCCACATTTTTTCTTTCCATTGTGCATCTCTCTGCACGTGTACGCACACATGCTGAGTGACACGTCCTCCTTTCTAAATGAGATGAGACTGAAATATAGAGATAAATGTTGACGTGTTCATTAACATCTTGACCCCTGGGCCTGCTTATTAAAAAGAACACTGATCTCTAAACATACAGAGACAAATGTCTGTTGATGTATTTTCTATTAACACAGCCACACAAGCATTTTTGGCAGCAGAATCCCACATGGAATTCAATTCATTCCTCCCTTCATTAACAGGTATGTCCACTCTGGGGAAGTTAGTAACAGCTTGTGCATCTCAAGTATTATCACTACACACCTGTTCCTCCTAGCTACATGCTAGCAGCTGTGTAAGCTGGAGGTGCTCTGAGCTACATTCAGTTACTGATAATGTTAATGTGTTAATAATGTTCAGCATCTTATCATTTTATAATGGACGATGGACATGATGTTAACTGCTGGTAGAACATCAACATGTATATCACAGTGATCTGGGGGCAACTAGACATGTTTGAGGTTCCTAAGACATTTCACCACAGTAGATGGCTCCTTTACTCATCTTTTAGACCGTTGGTCTTGTCTGGTCAGAATATGGACATTGTGTCGCCTTGTCCTTCAGAAGCAGATGAGCTGAGGAGCTGCCTTGCTGCACTGAGCCTGCCTGCAGTATCTGTGTTGCTATAAAACTGAAACAGTCACAGATCTACAGCTGTCTCTTTGAATGCAGACAGCATCTTCTTAGTCTGAGTCAGAAGCCATAACAAACAGAAAAGGAGCCTGGCATGAAAACATCTGCAGATGCTGCTTCAAGTCAATTTACAAATGCAACAACTTTGAAATCAACACATTTATTACCCGACATGAAAAATGTTACCTGCTCCTGTGAACCACTACTGCAGCTTTAGCAGAGTAGGAACAGAAAATAGTGTAAAAATCTATATAGAGCTGACAGTGGAACAAATGGACTACAACCAACGAGAGGATGCTTACTGTTTACAGACAGACACAACACATCTTATTAACACGGCCTCCCTCACACACACACACACACACACACACACACACACACACACACATCCAAAAACTGAGTCACATACAGAAAAGAATCACCAAAAACATTCCAAAATAATAAGCAGAAACAAGCACACCTCCAGGTAGATGAGGTGCTAGCTAATTATTTCAGCTGACAGGTCCGAGACAAACAACAACAGCAAGGAGCTGGCAGACGAAAGGAAGTGGAAATTAGCAGGGAGACGGTCTGACTGCAGGAAGGGAAAGGAAGCAGAGAGAGCGAGGATCAGTTCTTAGTGATGGAGGAACAGGAGGAGGAAAGGAAACAAGAGAACGTAGGAACAAGAGAAAAGACTATTCAAGTTCAGGAAGTTCCATTTTACAACCAGCTGGTGGGGATGTTGTGCTATAGGTTTAGAAATGTACACACACTGCTATGAACACGCATGTGCATGCACACACACACACACACACACACACACACACACACACACACACACACACACACACACACACACACACACACACACACAGGGGAGCCTCTAAAACGAGCTGTGGACTGCTGATACAGACAGAGACTGACAGAAGCAGCACAGAGAGAGGTATGAGGACTGAAGGAGACAAAGCAGGAAGGGCCACTCCACAATTAAACATTCTGAACTCATGTCTCCTTTGTCTCTAAAATCACCCCCCGCCGTCCTGCACATGCTCCTTACGCCGCATGCTCACAGTGACGATGCATGTGTGACCGTAAACACTGCTCTGCTGTCCTCCTTTGTTCTCCTTGGTAATTAAATTTTTATGTGCCACTAATTCGTTGAAACATTATTCTGTTCATTTTACACATTTATCAACAACATCTTTAATAAAAGTTCTGCATTTTAAAGTATCACAATTTAATCATATAGGCTCAAAAAGCAGCTGTTCATTTATTCTCGTCACGCTTATGTGTTACGATAAAGTTCTTTCATGGGTTGACGATGACATTTCTCTGCCACGGTCTGCCACATCATGCCTGCCTGTCTCACAGTACTGCTGTACCACAGTCTGAACACTGCGGATGCTGCTTGAATGATGCTTTTCAAATGTGATTAGAATCAATAATAGTAAAATAAAAAATTTAAAGAGCCAACTAGCGATGATGCTGCTGCTTTGGAGGAGGATGTCTGAGTTTACCAATACGATTCATTCACATTCAGACAGACTGAGTGGTTCCGTTTATACCAATGACACGGTGAGATGTCTGCAGACAGAAGGCTGCTGAAAGCTCTGCTGTCCTGTAACGAGACAGTGTAGAGCGGTAATGTTTGTAGGAGCCCTGTTACCTTCCACTAATGAAGTTGTTTTTCTCCCCGAACTAACAAAGAACATAAATTCAGACAAAACTGAGGTTATTATATTTGGACCCAAAAATCTCAGAGACATGCTATCTAGTCAGATTGCTACACT
>JAUYWH010000005.1:1439134-1469129 GCA_034779795.1 Ctenopoma multispine
AAGTGCCCTGAGATGACTTATGTTGTAAATTGGCGCTATATAAATAAAGTTGAATTGAATTGAATTGAATTGAATAAATCTGGTCATTAAGAGTTAATTGTATGAGTATAAAAAGTTAAATAACACTAGTAAAATATAATTGAGCAGCAAAAAGAAATCAAAATTCAAAAATAAATGAGTGAATAAACACTTTCAGCAGAATCTGGTTTTACTGATTCAAATAAAACAGATTGTACCCATCAACTATCCACTGATGCCTGAATGCCAACAGAAATATCTGTGTGTTCCAAACAATGGAAACCATGTGACAAAGTTGGTGAACACACCTGCTACGTGGCTTCAAATGCTCTGTATAAAACGTTGTTGACTGAGTTTCAGCAGCAGCCTGCTCACAGCAAACAGCAGCCACATCATGTGCCGTCAGCCAGCGAGCAGCTCCACGGGCAAACGCAGGGTTTCATAATAGACTGAAAGAACGAGGGATTTATTTGAGGCTATCGTCCAGCAAAGCAATCTCCACAGGTGACTAGAAAGCTGTCGCTAGCACACAAATGATTCTCCACAGTTCAAGGCTGCAGCCTGACATGAATCATTTGTCCTGGTACTTCAGGAAATAATCGGCCGTCAAGATGATGCTGTTTGGTGCAAACTTAACGAATGCAGTAGTTATGAAGTTAAATGTCTAATGGTCCTCATCAAAATGTTGTAGTTAATGATATGTTAGCCAGTCGAGGCAGAGCTGCCGCGTGAAAGCTGATGGCAGGGGGCACTCGCACTGAGAATACGCTGATAAATCTATAGGTTTATAACTTACAGGAGGGGAAACCCATTAATGCTGCTCAACTTGATTTGTGTATCGGTGTGTGAATGCAGGAGACAGAAAAAAGACGTTTCAATTAACATCAATCACTGTCATTTCTACCAATGACAGTGGATTCTGCACACACAGCACAGTAGACTGTATGTCATGGAAACTGTCATTTATATTTAAATGTCATTTCATTTCTACACTCATCACCATTACGCTCATTACAGGCCACGCCGGGCAAAGCCGACAGCGTCATAGTTTAACTGCAGTGCTGTGATCAATATCAGTCGTTTTAACCAAAGGGAGGAGCTCATGTGTCAGAGCAAAGCCTGCGTGTCTGTCACATTCACAGTTATCACGGCTGTTATTCAATATTTAATCTGATGGCAGGACAATAAGTCATTTACATAAAAACACAATCAATGTCCAAATCCCACCTCTGCAAAGAATCCAGTCTCAGGCAAAACATCCAATCCTTGATTGTGTGCGATGTCTTGGCCTACAGATGCTCACATTTTGAAATAAGCCAAGCTGATATTGGCACAAGACACTGACCGTCAGCAGGTTCAACCTTGAAAGAATCAGACCCTGATAAAATGAAACTCATCCGTCTCAGAAAAACCGATACAGCAAAACTGCAGAGCGGGTTCTACCACTTCTCTGTAGGCTTTTTTTTAACCAGACTTTCATGTTGTGAAATACTAAATAAACGTAATAAATGCGACACAGTGCAGGAGCCAGGTTACAGAAGCTGGGTGCTGATCTGCAGCATCAAGACAAACCACTGCACAGAAACAAGATGGTGATTTCTCTTTGTGTGTGAAACTGCATGAGTGTTGTGTGTCCTGTTTCATCAAAGGGTCAGTCCAGCACATTTGAGTGTTCATCCTAAACCTATGCTTCCCTAAGCTCTCAGTTGTGTCCGGTGGAGCACTTTGGGTCTCAATGAGGCAGAAAAGCAAGTGAAGACCATTTATCAGTTCATGTACGGTGGATGACAATAAAAGTAAAAGTCCATATATTAAACTCATTTTATAGCACGAGGCTCCGAGGCTCCCATCTTCCTGCTACCGTCTGCTCTGCACAGTCTTTCAAGTATTAGTCACAATCAAATCAAAACTTACTCATCAAACACATGTTATTCAATTTCTCTGGCTGGTTCGAAGGGTAACCAGCTCCAGAACGTTTACGAGTGAATTTCTCTGCACTGCTGCCTGTTCTGTGACTCTAACGTCACTGGAGGCTTTTTGACAGCTCCTCTCCACAACAAGATCCTGCAGCACATTTCTACAAAAAGATTCAAAAAGGTTCCAGACTATACCTTTTATCTCTATGAAGATTTTTAATAAAAGTATTTACAATCTTTTTATTCTGTGGTTGCATCACAACTCACTGCAGTAAGGTCATTTAATGAAGCACAAGCCAATAAGACTATAAGACGACTAAATACTACTTTTTATTTATTTATGTCAAAAGCTGTCAAAGGCCAGAAAGCTGGAAGATTTATTCTTCCTCTAACTGTTTATAACCATCATCATTAAATACGAGTTTTGACACCTGTTTTACTGAAGAAACCCTTCGACATGCACAAAACCTGTGCCTATTATTGTTGCTGCTCCTTTCTCTGCAGTGATGGATGTTTGAGCACTATCATTCATATTAATGCCTCTGCAGCCAATATCAATCACTGTCCAGCAGCTCAGCTCGCTGTGAACACAGCTCATCAGCAGCGTGGAATCTCCCTCAAAGGCTACAAAGATCAAAGTCAAACGAAAATCTGCTTCGCCTTTCATAAAAATTCAATTTGATCATGCACATCGCACTTGGCCAAATCAATGATTTTTGGCTTTTGTCCTGAAAGCTCATTGTGTTTGCTCCTGTTTGATCACCGGATTGACGCAATCAGTGATTCGATGTGAGCGCCTTGTTTTGAAGCAGTTAATAATGTGATGGAAGTTCACAGTTTTACTTGCCAGTAAAAAGTCTCCACGAACAAATCAGCACTGATCAATGCTGGGGATCATCCAGACTGCTTCTCACCAACACCTGACTCACATTCACATATATTTATGAGGCTAATGATCAGGGGAAGGAACATAGCCTTTAGGAGCACTGCAAAGAAGCAACTGAAAATCATCATAAATTTAAAAATAATAAGCCACTCAACTAATCTGACCATACGGGTCACTGGTGGCTGCCCTGGTCTGACTGATAGAAAGTGAAACAGCTCTGTGATTGGTTGGGTTTAGGCACAGAAAACTAGCATTACCTTCAGAGGTACTTCACTATCATGCTTATAATAATATAGTTAAAGGTTGTTTAACGGTCACAGTTAGAAGAATAAGAGATGACCATCCATCCACCCCCTCCCCCTTCATCGCTCTGCACCAATACGGCACAACAGCAACACCACCTGATGCACCCCATCCACCACAACATTAAAACCTCCCGGTGAATTTAACGTTGTGGCTGATTGGTGAGACTGGTAAAAACTGCAGGGTCTGAATGATGATCATCAGTCGTATTAAATCCCACCGCAGGTTGTGATAAGCTCTGTCCACGTTCTGTTCACTTCACCTGACCACACTGAGGATTTACCGTGTGCGTGTCTGCACACGGTAGCACGCTTCTCCTCCATAAACAAAATCCAGTGTGCCGTTGCGCTTGAAGTGAGAGTGTCGGTGGAACTGGTTTGTGAGCAGTATATCAAGTTCAAACTGAAGCGGTGGTGTGACTGTACTCGTGCATTTCATCAGTCAACTTGTGCAGCTGCAGTCCTGCTCTCGACATGGCTCTACGCGCGCTGACGAATGAAGACAGTCGCCTGACAGTTTGTACAAAATTCTAACAGGATTTGTTGCAGGATTAGGGGAACGACGATGACACAAACGATTCTGCAGACACCTAAACAAAAGGAACAGGTGAAGATCCTGATCCTGTTCAAGCAAACTCAGTGGGTCAAGGTGCAGGCAAGAAAAATGTAAGAATCTAATGATGGTCTTGTTTACGAGCATTCTAACACACCTGCGGTAAAGGATTAATGCTTCGTTAATATATTACTGACAACTTTAAATTCAGACTACTTTCCACAATCTCAGAGGCAGTTTGTAAGAAATATATTATCAGGCAGAAAAAAACTCATTTCAAGTGTAGTATTCCTCTCAGCAGTGAAGCAGAAAGTAATCTCGCTAAATTTCTAATAACAGTGTAATCTCAATGGGCTTCAGGACCCCTCTGGTGACATTATCACACCATTTGCATTCCCCATGCTCCCCTGGGAACAGCTCATCTCCTGAACAAACAGAAATACCATTATCACTGCCAGCAATCGGCCCAATCAGAATGAGTTAAAGTTTAGATGGTACCTACGCTGAGCAAAGAAACGTGTTAATGGACCAGAACCAAATAAAACTAAAGCAGAGAAATTAGGGTTTTTTTAGGGTTTAATTCTTCTTCTACATAAAAAGATGTTTTCCCTCTTTAGTTATGTTTAAATGTGGTTTGACGATTCATTTCTTAACAGCAATGTGGTGCCGGCACAGAAAAGTTGTAAGTGTTGTGTTTTGTCTGAAGTGAATCTCATGGAGATTACTCTCATCCATGACCACAGGAACAAAATGCTGACGATCATCCTAATTAATAATGGGGCTGATACCAATACGTCCAGTTTGGAGTCAATTACTTACAGGTTTTGTCTTCAGTCTACAGCTGATGAACGTGAGAAGAAGCGATGTCCTGACGGCAGCCAGAGAATTACGTATGAAGGAAAACATGAAGCTAAAAGGCACAAAACACCGTTCACACATTTAAAAAATGTTTAATCTGATTACACAGCTTCTCAGCAGCATTAATCAGCCGTTAATATTCTTCTCTCTCTTTTCTTTTCTGTGGACAAATCACAAAACTGCTGAACTTTAAAAAGCAGCAAAAACTTTACATGTTGCTTCCTGTTGACTTGTCTTTAAAAAAGAAGCACTTGCTGGCTGCAGAAGAAGAATTGATTGTGCTGAATCTAACCAGTCCTCAACAAACAGCTGTAGGCTGAGGGTCATAGGTCATGGACAGGCACAGCCAGTCCCCCTAATCATCCTTAAAGGTGTTTACAGGTGATGTAAATCAGCACTGTGCAGCCTGATGTGCACCTCCCTACAAATGTGTTCACACGTCACAGCATCAACTGTGACATCATCACCCCATCACATTTTCTCAGCTCACCTACTGACAAACTGCCGCACCATTACTGCTGCCAGTCACCGTCTCAATCAAACAGATTCAGGCTTACAGGAGGCGGGTCGAGGACGCGCACACAGACACACACTCACTCACTCACGCACGAACGTGCCCGTTTCTAACCACAGGGATCAGTTGTTTGCCCTCAGTTTGCCCTGTAAACTAACGACTCGGCTGAAAGGCTTATTTGAAAGATTTCAGATTGTTGCTGAGGTGACTCGAGGGGGTTGTGAAAATTGTGCTCTCCCCGACAGAGTGTGTGTGTGAGTGTGTGTGTGTGTGTGTGTCATGGCTGGATGAAGACAATCAGCGTCAGCAGTCAGATCTCTTCATCTCATCTGTCTCAGTCTGACTGGAGCAGAAGCCACATGAGGTCACGTGACACAACGCCCGCGGGGGGGGTTCTGACTGTACGTGTGTGTTCGGCTTTAAATAAATGCACTCTGGAGAGTTTTAAATCACTGTGGTGCAGCTTATGTGCTTGGTTTTTGTGATTCGAAACTGTTTAATTATATCTGTGAATGTCAATAATGTTTATGGAGACAAACACAGCTCACAATCCAGTCCTGAATGTGTTGGAGACGACGATTTAAATAATTTTACAAGTTAAATTTGAGTGCTACTGCAGTTTATACAGGCGTGTGTGTGTGAGTGTATGTGTGTGATTGTCTTTTGGAGTCGCTCTTGAATAATTTTACATAATCCACGAATGAAGCCAACACGGTGGAAATGAAGCCGACATTTGAAACACCAATCAGCTGTGTGCAGAGGGTGTGCTTTCTGCTGGCCCACACCAACGCGCGCGACTGCGTGGTGTGTGTTAACAGTGTCGTACCAAACATGTCAGATTAAAGAAGGGTAGGACTTTATAATTATGAACATTCCTTTTAATGAACCCATTTAATAAGATAACAATTCAGTCCAACAAACTAAAAGCTGCTGTGTAGTATCACGGCAGACGTTTCTTTTCAGCCCCGTGACACTCATTTACTCGCCTCATAAAGAAACTAACCTTGTAATCATTTCAGATATTCAGTGTTTTCTTCAAACAGCACAGGTATTTTTAAGTCATTCTATGCTGGTATTGGTATTCCAAGAAAATTGTAGTTCTAAATGAATGTGACAGTGTTAAAGTCAAGGTACGAGCAGCAATACTGAGGCTTAGCTAAAGAGCCTGGAGGTGGGTTACGTGAGTTTGAATACTCTCCTCAGTGTGAGCCACACAAATTGAATTTCATGTCGGTTTGAATGTGGTCATTTGTTGTTTCAAATGTATGTGTGAGATCAGACTAAAGTCCAGCTAAAGTCACGTTTGTGGACATAGGATCATTATGTTAACAGGAACGTAGTTTTTAGGAGACAGGTTGAATTTTAGCCACGAGAAATGACAAAGAAATACAGAAGTAGCTGTCATTGCTGTAGTTGGTGATTGTATTGTCTTTTGTGTGTCGAATCAGATGAAGAGTTTCTGAAGCTGATTTGACTGTTAATTCACTGTATGTGTAACGTTTCTGCTGCTTGATTGTATCCTCACCTTTTACACAATTAGGCAGCACTGTCACGACTCGGAAGCTTGTTGAACTGACGGGTCCTATTGAAGTCTGAAAACTTACACACACACAAACATAATAGCAAGTAAAATGTCAGAAACACACAGATGTATGAATACATAATATTATACACACACCTGACACAGATGAGCAGGTCTGCTCACACACAAACTCAGCCTATTGCTGCTTCTTCTAACACAGGCAATCGTTTGCTGTTGACAAGAGGATTACCATGTCAATAAGCAGCAGCAGCAGAAAGGAGGAGCAGAGGAGGAAGAGCAGGGGGAGGCGAAAGAAAGGCAGCGATGACAGGAAAACAGAAGGACAAACAAATGAGAGACAGAGGGAAAAGAAAACCCAGCGTCTTTGTTGATAACACCGGCAGTGTGCTGGTTTCACCGTATCAACGCTGTTGCTTTGCTTGTTAGACTCTGATTGGCTGCTGATGATGCTCCACATGTGCTAACGTGAGCTGCGGGGAAGCTCGGTGCTGCTGCTGAGCAGGAGGAATGTGTCACACGTAGAGGTTATTTTCATGGTTTACAACAGTCTTTAACGTGGAATAAAGATAGAAATCTACAACATGCACGCTCAGTTCGCTCAAATAATAAATTGGTCTGTTCGTACTGCCAGCTACTGGAGCTCTGAAACAGACACTGATGTAATCAGGAAGGGTTACAGTAATGCATTCCCCCTGAGAATCAGAACTATCCACCCACAGTTGTGTTATATTGTCTTCATGTCTTGGCAGTCTGCAGACAACAAACTGGATGATCATTGTTTTCAGTCAGAAAATGACGGTAAACGCTGCCAAAGACGCTTTTTCCCCCCCAAATTTTACCTCCTTTAAAAGTGATGGAACAAACAAGACCACAAAAAAATCTGCCAACATGGATGCATGAACATACTCTCCTGCACCTGCTCCTCATCGCCTCTTCATCTGATCAAGATAAAGTAGATGTTAGACAGGAGCTTTTTTTCATTTATTTGCTTTTTAACTGATCATCTCGGAGCCTCGACCAGTGTTTCTGTATTTCTCAACAGATCTCCCACTAAATTCAGGTTGGGATGAGTCATTCCACCTCCCTTCTCGGCTTCTGATTCATCTGCTCAAGAAAGAATAATCAAGACTTCCAGAGAAATCGAATGTAACACATGCTGCAAAGGCCACGAAAGACTGAATAAAGTTATCTGTGGCTGTTCTTTGTCATCCCTGACCAGCAATCTGGGAATCGCGCTGCTTACGAGCACAAGCGTGAGCTTCGAGTAAGAAATCGTTCATGTCCTGCTTTGGGTTTCTAGGAATGAGTCAAATGTCTGGCTCTCATATGTATTTTCTTATCAGTCCAGTTTTATCCATGCTGCTCTGACCACATTGTCATTAAATGCGTTTAAGGTTCTTTGTTTTTCCAGTAAATGAAGCTTCATTAGTCTTTAAGATATTACGGTAAAGACTCTTTTTTTCCTCATTACGATTAATGCAGCATGTCAACCTGCAGGATCCGACATTGCCATGAACCCGTCAGAGATGAAAGCTTCAGTTTTCAAATAAGTTTAATCTCAGTTTCAAAATGTTTGAACATTACTGAATCAGCGCTCACTGGTGTATAAACTGCTTCTGCATAATGCCACACATCGGTCAGCTGCTTTTAAAAGTCAGTCAAAATGCATTTTGATGTCAGCAGCTCTGAAACACATAAATATACATAACACTTACGGCACAGACTCTAAGCTGATTATCATAAGTCTGCATTTCTGCAACAATAACCAGAACATCCACTGGCTCTCACATATCATCCTTCTCCTAACCATTAATCCTTGTTTTTGAGTTGTTGACTGTAGCGTCTGCTCTTCTCAGCCCTCACAAACAACATCTTTGTCCCACTCCCAGCTCCACCAGGCACGAATGAGAGGAGGAAACTGTGCGGTGCTGATGAATCCACCAGTCACGTTTGACTCTTGTTCTATCATTTTCTCTTTCTCAAGTGCAACTGAAAGCTCTTCATCAGCAGCAGCACTACGTCTCTAGAGTGTCAGACAAAGGAGGAGGGACAACAGGAGAGAACCGAGATCATGGCGAGAAGAGAGTAGAGGGGGGTTAGATAAACCACACAGGAGAGGTGAGGTGAGAGATACAAGAAGATGAGACGAGTGGGAGAAGAGAGGAGAGACATGGGAAAAGGAAGAGCGCTGAGAGAGCTGAAGAAAGACGAGAGAGGCGGCGTTAAAGCTGCAGCCTCAATACTGCTGCGGTACATCATGTGCTCAGAACAACGGTACAGAGAGAGACAGAAAAGAGACAGACTGTGAAACAAAGAGCGATAGACTGTGAGATAAACAGACTGGACTACGACACTAATGATTCAATTCAAGATTCAAAAAACTTTATTAATCCCTGAAGGAAATTATTTTAGCATGTTACAGCAGCTCTTTGTTCAAACAGAAGGAAAGACAAAGACAGAAAGAAGAGAAGAACCGTAACCAGAAAAGAGCAACACAAATACTAAATACTCAATTTACAGAACAGAAATAGGTAATAAAAATAATAAAAATTAACCAGGTTATTTCCGGTCATAATCAGTTCTGTGTGTAATGTAGTGGGGTTATCTGATTATAAATATGATTATGACAGTAGTCCTCCCCCTCCCCATCACATAAAGGAGAGGTGTTGTAGAGTTTTATGGCCACAGGCAGAAATCATCTCCTGTGTCTCTGTGGAGAACTTGATGTTCTTCAGTCTCTGGCTGAACGTGCACTTCTGGTTAGTTTGTCCAGTCTGTTAGTGTCTGTCACCTTCAAGCTGCTGCTCCGGCAAACCACAGCAAAGAAAATGACACTGGACACCACAGACTAACAGAACATCCACAGCATGGTGCTGCAGACGTTAAAGGACCTGAGCCTTCTCAGAAAATACAGTCGGCTCTGAGCCTTTTTATACACAGCAGACGTGTGTGTAGACCAGTCCAGTTTATTGAACACACTTATACTCAGACACAACCTCCACCTTGGCATGGGGAGCTGTATGCTTCTTTTACTCTAGAATACATTAGGTCCAGTGTCTTCTCCCCCCTGGTGGGACAGCTCACAAACTGGCTGAATGTTGGAAGTGTTTTATTGAGGTTGGCATGATTAAAGTCCCCAGAGATGACAAAGAGGGCGTCAGGGTGTCTGGTCTGCAGAGTGGAGGTGAACGTCTGTATGACGCCACACACAGCAGCGGCGTTAGCAGATGGATGAATGTAGACGATGATTAATGTTACGTGAGAAAACTCTCTAGGTAAATAATATGGACACAGTCCCACAGCCAACAGTTCAATATCAGGGGTACAGACATGCTCCCTCACAGAAAAGTTATGATGTAATGTCAGACTGTGCTCTATAGAAACAGTCTCATGTTGATTACCTGCTCGTGAGTAACAGAAATATTTTTAGTGGTGTCATGTGGTGCTCTGGAGTGTACTGCATCCTATTTCCTACCAACAGCTCATGACCTAACCTTTGCAGGCAGTCTCAGTTGCTTTAACGTTCAGTCACAGTAGAAGGAGAACAGAACAGTCGATGTTACAGAGAGTTTGGGCCATATCCTCGGACAAAATACTTATTTAGTCTGTTTGTGATATGAGAAGAAGTAAATGTGACCACTGCAGCAAAAATACAGAAAAAAATGTCCTTCAAATGTGCGTAGACGTACTTTACACTAAAATAAAGATAAAAGATAGATCTAAAGGTAATGGGCTCAGTATTAGTATTGCTCTCCAGAGGGTTCATGGTGTATATTAAAATCAAATAGTGAAACACTAAAAACGGGAACACGAAACAATCTGCAGTTTGCTATGTGTCATGTCGGCATGGGCGGCATGATAGCTCAGTGGATAGGGCAGTCGTCTTCAAACCCAAGGGTGACCGTGTCTGGCGTCATACAGACGTTCACCTCCACTCTGCAGACCAGATACAGGCAGCCTGTCCAAAAGTAATTTTCCCAAGGGGATCAATAAAGTATCTATTATTATTATTATGTCCAAGTGTTCAGAATTTTTTTAAAAACTGGTTCCTAACAGGCCAACACTGCCAATCATAATCAGCCTTAATAACCAGACTGTTCGACCGAGGATGGCAGGTGTATCAGGATGACACAGCGGAAGTAAGGAAACCATAGAAGACCGAGTGCAGCAGAGCATCGATAAACAGCATCGAGGCTGCTTCCTTTGTGTCTCCAGTCACTGAAACAATCCTGTTCTTAAAGCCTGATTATAATCATTTACTGCAGTTACTAATTGTATTTTTAACATTTAAACTTTTTAAAATCTTTTAGCCATCACTTGTTAGCCTCACTAAACAGAATTCTTTGCAAACAACGATGAATTTAAATTATGATTCAAACTGTCTAAAAGCAAATGTAACTTTTACTTTGCACAAGTTTTTCCAATCAAACCGACAAGACGAATGAACTTTTAAAATCTCCTTTAACAACGTTGTTCTTCCTTTTGATGTTGTTTGATCTTTTGACTGCATGAAGTAAGTCAAACTCAGATTTAAAGAGTAAAGTTTCTGACTAAACTTTAAATATAGTAAGAACACCCCAGTGGCTTTAATGCGATGACCACCAGTCAGACTCTAGCTGTAGTGAGAAGACTGCCAGAACTGAAACTCGCCTTTCATATAATTACTTTGCTTCTCCAGCACTAACAAACTTTCTGTGAGCGCTTTATGTATTTGCAGAGTTAAAATATTAACTTCAGTTTCCTGCTTAATACATTTAACTCTCAAGTACACCAGCAAATGGCCGATAAATGTTCTTAAGATATATTGAAATTTTTCCAAGAATTGAAAAAATTAAATAAATTCTATATCACCATAAAAAAAGAAAAAAAGAAGAGATAGAAGATCCTGTTGGATCAACTTTTACAAAAGCTGCATATGTAAATACAAATTGTAAAATGATTTATTAACTGGACATGTAGGTGGATGCTTGTTTTAAAATGACTGCAAAGGCAAATGTCAGCTCACATATTGGACTTGTCACCCTCTCCAAACCACATGTTCTACATCTTCAGTGTCACTCAACAGAAAGATGAGCTGGAAATCATAAAACAATATTCAGCCATTTGGAGCATATTACCCTCACGTCACCTAAAAGCACTTTTACGCTAACTTGACCCCCTGTCATCACTCTTACTTAAGAGATTATGATTTTTTTCAAACTCACTTACCTATGTCTGCAGAAACAGATTAAGTACCCTGATTCAACGGGAATCACTGTTCTGTTCGTTACCTTCAGTTGGCTTCTACAAAAATGAGATCTTTTGGTGAACAACTCCATCAGCTGCTCACACTGGAGTAAGTACTGTAAAGTACTTATTTGATACGTTGCAAAACCATTCTGATTTATTTGGCAGTGATTCGCTTTCATTCATTCGTACACATACAGTATTCTGTGTCCATCACAGCCTCCGTGCTGCCTGTGAAAATACATTCTACTAGATAAACGGTTAAAAAAATGCAAACTGAAGGCCAGTCAGATCCACTTAAAGTCTGCTGTGACAATGACAGATTGGTGCTGCTGTTCCCATGGTGCCCGTCTGCAGAATGGCTTATTACTTTTCACTAATGCTGTATCTGCCCTGAAGAGGCAACGCTGCAGCGTTTATGCCAAAGTGCAACGTTATTTTCACAGAAATGTGAAGAAAGTGGACCGTCAACAATGACCAACTGTGACGGAAGCTTTGTGGTTGCTTCAGCGTTCGTGGTTTCACAGAGAGAGTCGGGTCTGTTTGGGTCCACAGTACTGTAGTGACCTTCACATTCAACTCTTGACATAAGTGCATATCAAATACAGATACAACGACCGCCTATGGTTATGTGCCAGCAAAGGAAGTGATCCTGTTGAGAAACATTCTACAAATAAAACACAAGTTTGATAGAAATGATGGATGGTAACTCTATGCTTAGTTCAGTAGTAGTTTCATGGATTTATTTTCCAGGTCATTTAATTTCCTCCAAGGTCTCAAGGGGATGGATCCTTTTCCAGCATGTATAACTGGGATCTAAAACACACGGACGTGTAAGTCATGACCTCTTCTGGGAAAGTTTGTCCACAGGGTTTAGAAGTGTGTTTATTATGGGAATATTTGACCATTCTTCATGGAGAGCATATGTGAGGTCAGGCACTGATTGTGGACGAGGAAGCCTGGTCTCCACTCTAATTCATCCCAAAGGTGTTCTGCCAGGTTGGGTGTTCCAGTACTTTTGGCAATATAATATAGTGATGTGTTTGTTTCTGCACCTTTAGACGATCAAGCACGTGATGCCAGTTAAGTGTTTACATGGACAGCGCATGTTAATCTCAACATGAAGATACCAAGAGTTAAAAATCAACCACTGCAATTGCAGCAGTGCCTGATATTTCCCAGGTGTAAACACTGTGTGAATGTGAAGGAGTAGAATAGGGCACAGCCACATGATTTTTGTTTGGTTTCATACAAACAAAGTGGAGAAGGAGTTTTTATTGAGGAGTTATTGCGTTAAAGCCTTAGATCATAACACTTTTTCTCTCAGATTCAACAGTAAAAATCATTTTAAAGACAAAATGACATTCGAGCTCAAAGAATTACGTTTTTGTTTGTTACTATCCAGAGAGTTTAGTCTCATATTGTCTCAATACAGTTTCACTGATGTTCCAGTACAACAGAAAAAATGATTATGTGGGGAGCACACAGAGATATCACACATAGCGTTGTTTCACTTTATCCACCCACCATTGATTTAGTGATGCTAGTTCCAGTCAGACCTCAGAGTAGACTGCCCTGCGTTCACCTTTAGCTGCCTCACTGGCTTTGGTTACAGGCTTTAGTGTATCACACTTTATGTTTTGTTGGAGGCCTTTCTCCTTGGCGAGAACATTCACAGGGAAACAGTGTGATTGATAGATGCAACACAAAAGACCAAGTCGGGTTTAGTGATGTCTAAACGCTGGTGTGTACGACTGCCTGCAGACAAAGGAAGTGAGCAGGTGTGTTGCTCCATCTTACATGGTATATATGCCGAACTTACAGCTTAAGAGATGAGCTGCATTCATGCCCCCAGCAGGGTTCACAGTCAAGCACCTGTCAGGAGTCTAGAGTGCAAAGTCCTACAATCACCAAGGTTTAAGCTTTTCAATAGGCTTTTAATGCTAATTTGACAAATTCATTTTCCTGTGGCAGAAGGAGGGTTCGTCACCCTTCCCTGGCTGCTGACGAGAAGCAGAGGGAAGAGCGCCTCATTAGCTGAACCACTTCAAGCACATGACCAGTTGCCAAGATGGAGCAAAGTAACTGTTTTCAGGCTCACTGACCATGTGGCTGCTACTTCTTTGTTCTTGACTAGCAACTATGAATGATCACAAGCGAGAACGCAGCTTCTCACAGGGTTATCAGACCTCTCATCTGTATAATGAAAGCTCGTCATTAAAGTCCCAACATGACAAAGCAGTGAAATGACCACATAGCTTTGAGGTAGAAACAAGAAAGTATGTCTACTTTCTCCTTCAGTTAACTGAGATCTTAGGAGTAGATATCATCAGATCATGAGACATATATAGTTTGTGGTGTGTGTTCTGTACTGTTTGTAAAGGTAGGCACACACGTAGTGACTGTAGAGCTGATTACGAATGTGATTTGGTTGTGACGACTGGTCGCACTTAGTTGGACTGAGCCTGTCCCAGTCCGGCTCAGTTGGTGCTGACAGTTAGGCAGACAAAAATCCTTAAGTGTGCCTATGTAAAGATTGTAGTTTTAAGTCTTAGGATCCTGTCGCTGCCAGCTGTTCTCATTAAGACTGACTGATGATGCACACAACCTACTGCTTTATCTGAAGTTAGCTTTGTTTTATGATCCTAATTCAGTTCCACTCCTCTCTGCAGCCTCGACAGTCTGTGTTGTGGTGTGCTCCGTTCAGGAAAGGAAACGTATAGCGGTTAATTTGCCCTCCCACAAAAAAAAAAAAAACACAATGACCTACATTTTCACTGGATGTGTAGGTCTATTATCAGAACTTCTAGTCCTTACCAACTGGTCTAACAAGTCATCAGGTGTTTGCTCCTTCCAGACTGCGACAGTTGTTGGAGACTTTAAGCGTCTACATCTTATAGTCTTCAGATGTGTCCCCTTATACATATATATGTTACTGTCTTGCTAAAATAAGTTACACAACTTGTACAGCTAAGTTTTCATATCAGCAGAAATGTCTAAGGCTAATTTTCATCTATTATATGTTAGAAAGGAGGGTAATTGTCGTAATGGCCTCTTCAAGTGGCATAATCTTTTCTTCTGGATGAATCTGCAAGAATCCCACACCAGTTTGTTTTGAGTAAACAAAGGCTTTTCATTTTCATCTTTCAAGGTGACAAACATGACAGAAGCATTTTCGCCCAGGTACATTCTGCAATTCACTGAAAAATATTGACCAGTCAATTCAGCCATCAAATATGCACCTATCAACCTTTGTGTCCATTCATTAAAACACCCATCCATCCATTCAGGCAGCTTAATTGCCATTCATTTCCACTCATCTACCACATCTATTCATATATCCATCAGTTCAAATGTCTCTGTCCACACCCATCTATCTATTTTTCTGCTGCAAGGGACATTTGACTCAGACAGAGCCAGTAATAGACGAAGGGAGGAAAAAAAGATCAAATAAAAGAGGCCTGAGATAGAGGGAATTTGTTGGAAGGTTTTGTGTTTTTGTGAGAGGTACTTAAAGAGTATAGAGCAGTGATGAGGATGGTTGGATAATTGTCTCATGGGCTGAAAGTGTTTGTGTTGACTTCTCATCAGTATTCTCCACCTTTTTTCTTCCAGCTCCTGTCTTAGTCTCCTTGTTTCTTCTTCTTTTGTATTCCCGTCATGCCCACCGCTGTTCCTAACCTTTAGCTGTGCTAATGTTTCCAGCGGCATCAGTTCACTTTGTAAGGACTTTATCAGGCTTTACCTCCCAGCTGCCACGCTACTGAGATTTCAGAAGAGCAGGGAGTGAGACAGAGTTCAACCCAAAAGGTGTCCTCCCAAAAATACTGAAAGTATGTAATGAGAGAGTTCTGGTGTCTATTTAGTGCCTAAACCTAATCCTAGAATGTGTCTGTTAAACCAGGTAAGATAAGAGGTCAAACAAAGATCTTAAATGACTGTAGCAGCCAATTTTTATGGATGGATCCTAATGATTTTACTCTCTCTTGATGGTTTGGTATAAACCTTTGTACAAACATTCATTTTTCAAGCTGATGTTACTAAGAATTGATGATCTGCTGACTTTTCATCTGACACATCTACTGTATATATTAAGATAAATATAATCGCACTTTGTTGTGTTTTCTATGAATTCATTTTTAAATTATGAATTTCACTGAAACCCTCTGATGCCACTGATTTGTAATTGCGTTGACATTTGGATAGATAACTGGTAATAATTAGTTCTCATCACTGTATCTTGTATTGAAAAGAGGTTTTCATCTCTTTCTGACTGATCAACATGGTTATTTATTCATTTTCAAAGCATTATTCCACAAATAGCATCAGTGTAAGATCATTATCATACAGAGAGATGGAGTTTGCGCTGCTGTCACTTCATGAAGGAACAGAATGACATCTCACTGAGATTAGATGGCTCACAGCTGGATCTTATGTTTTTTAATACAGCAGCAGCAGCACCATGCATATGTGTGAAGAAGTATTCAAATGATCAAATTAAGACGATACAAAAACACTGACAATGATAAATGCTGTAGTATACTAGGCTCTGGATATTTCTCTTGGGCTTTGCAGCATTTTCTGAAGAGTTGTGTTGAGCTGTTTTAAATCGGATTTTGAAAAACATGTTCAGGTAAATTTAAGATCAGAATGAGAACAATGTTTTTTTTGTCCCCCTGGCGCTGTGATTTCTACCTCACTAAACTTTATCTGCTCTTCTCCTCCATCGTACTTTGTTAATTTCATTTTCATTTCTGCCTCTCTTCTACTTCAGTGCCTCCTTCCTGTTCTCACCTTAGCAGCTCTTCTTCTTCAGTGAAGCAGGAAACTCTGTGTGTGTGTGTGTGTGTGTGTGTGTGTGTGTGGTTTTTGCCTGGGCGGCTGCGTGATCTTTGCTTCATGTGCCTAAATTTGGAGTGTGTGAATATATTCATGCATGCCTGGCTTTTTCGGGAGCCAGCCTGTTTTGCAAAAATGCCACAGGATGTGTGTCTGCATGGACCAGTGTTTGTTTGTGTGCGAGTGTGTCCTTGGGGGGGCAGAGAGCTGTGTTTTACCCAGCGGGCGAGTAGTGGCCAGACTGGCACTAAACCTAAAGGTAAACTATAATGCCTGGTGGACACAAGTGGCACACATACAGCACACAGAGATGCAATTACACAACACACCAAACAGAAGAATCATTTTAAAGTTTTTCGGTTGCATTGTACAGAACAAACGTAGAGAAGGAAAAGAGAGAGTTGGATAAATTAAAGGAGGGGCTTGAGATTCTCATTCATCAAAATGAAACCGCTGAACAACAACAAAACGCAGTTTACTCCATGCGTTGGCTGTTGGTCGCACTGTGTGACTATAGTTTCCTACTCACGTGAAACCTAATTTGGCCTCTTGGTCACAGACACCGGCCTTAGTTTCGGACTCTCTCTGGGCTCGATCCAGCCTGAAGCTTTCAGGCGTGTCACAGTTATTTTCCCCGCTGCCACTTGGCGTATACTAGCATATGACAAAATACGTAATTTATTGGCCAATGGATTTCAGCGTATTAAGTTTCTGACTCAAGTCTATCGCGGGTCTATCCCAGTGATTTAGGAGCCGTTGGCCGTGACAACTGGTTCACCCTGTATTTTGTTTGAAGTACTTCATACAGCAGAGTTAGACTTTAATAACTCTGTGCTTTCACCTCCTGAGGGGAACCAAGTGAGCATGATTTGTTATCTCCAGTTTGTTGCTCCTGTGCTTCAGAGGAAATCTGCAAAAGCTGAAACCTTCCTCAGCTTCCCCAGGTCACAGTGTTAGATTATTTGTGAGTCTTCAGGCAGGTTTTTCTGGGTTCATTTCACGTTGAAAACCATCATCTCCACTATTTCAGTTTGCATTTGTGAACAGAGCGCAACAGTAAAGCCAACTTTGAAATTGGCACGGTAAAACTCATTTGTGCACCCTTGTGAAATAGGTGGGACTGGAAGGTTGGCTGCAAACCAAACCACATTTAATTGAGGACATATTTGCACCATTGGCTCCTGTCGAACAACTGACTACAGACTGTGCCATGTCTCCACAGTGCAGGGGTGGATAAAACAGGAAACTTAGCAAAAAGCATTTTTTCCTGTTCCTGAACTCCTCGTTCCCTCCAAGGCCAGCTAAACGGAGACTGAGTTTATTATTAGACAATGCCACAAATTCATCTCAACTCCATGTGGGAGGACAGAATCTATTTCCTTTTTCACCCATGATGGATTCCAGATGAAATCCACTGGAATGTGAGTTTTTTTCTGTCAACAACTGGATGTTGAGTAATGAAATCCTCACACAGTCATAATTAAGAGGTGAGTATGTTTATCTTTATGCTTTTACAGCAAATGGTCAGTTTGCCATTGAATATATAGAGTAAATGAACTAACATCTGACAGTATGGACAGGACAGTAAAGCATCATAAAGCCATGTTAAAGTCATGCTAACACTGCCCAATACTCATTTGTGATTAATGTTCATTAATGTTTCATCTATAACTGAGCGTCACCATGGGAAAAATCTAACATTGGCCATGACTGACAGCTTATAGTGTGTCTATCCTGAACCCATCCAGCACAACGTAAGTAACTAGGTGATGCATGAGAGAAAGATGTATCATCCTAAACTATTACTGTCGCAAAGAAAAGGCTGTGAAAGGTTACAGCAGCAGTGAGAGAATCTGTGAGAACACAGAAAATGTGCATGTGCATCTTTGTGTTTTGTGAGCAGCAGTGTAAATAAGGAGTGAGAGGGACAGCTGTGTTTGAACAGCCAGGCCCTACAGCTCAAACACACACGCACACACACACACGCACACAAAGCTGTCACTGCAGCTTTACTTGTGTATCTACAGCGATCCAACCTGGCAGACAGAGTGGACAGAGCTGCATGACGTGACAAGGTGAAACAGAGGACACACAGGTTGGTGTGTGCACACACACAGAACCACACGCTTCCTCTGTCACATATATCAAATTTAAAACACACACACACACACACACACACACACACACAAAGCCCAATAACAGACTTCCATTTTAAAGCCATCTTAACCCCATGTCATCAGTCGACTTGTCCCCAGGTCAGTTTGTTAAGACTCCACCTCGTTATCTCTAACGAGGCCTCGTTATCCCTGCTGACCTCCAAAGTTCAACAGTATCTGGAACAAAGAACATGTTCTAGTTCCCAGGGCGATCAGGCTCATTGATCACTATAAGAAAAGTAAAATCCAGTTTGTGAAGCTGAAATTAATGCACAGACGAACCTGCTTCTGACACGGATACATGTCTGCGGAGAGACCAGAAGTCAGTCAGCCAGGTGAAATCTTTGGTGGCTCGTGGTCACACTCACACTCTCTCTGGCTCTAAACCAACATCTGGAGGCTAAAACCTTAAAAGCTCCTATATGACAACAGCATTATTTAGACTGAGCTTCAACAACAGTGGAAAGATCTGAAATGATTGAGATGATGGTCTCTCTTTGGGAAACACCAAGAAGGACTCTGATTACATAGCTGATGACATCTGACGTAACCAAATATATTAACTGTTAACTTCACTGCAGACAGAGACTTTAGTCTGTTCATCATCTCACCATTGAACTATATTTAGACTGTATATTGTATTTCTTTTACTTTTTTTTTACTTTTGCACAGTAACAGACTGCATGTGACGTATAAACCTCTTGAACAGTTTAGTTTCGAAAGATCTGCTCCTTGTTTGTTACATTAAAATAAATTAATGCGTGCAGACATTTTGTGAATTACTCATTTAAAGCTCATTTAAACCGTCATTGTTTTCATTTTCTCTGCCTCAAACACTGATGTGCTAACAAATCGTAGCAGTAAGTGATGTGATGTGCAGTTGTTCCAGCTAATGACTTGATGTATCAACGCTGCTGCAAATCTTCATCGCTTCATTTAACTTTTTTCCAGGTGGTTCTCAGGTAAAGTTCATGCAACAGGCGTCTTTTCCGTGTACTGACTGCAAAGCTGTTTCTAGACCAGGATTTTACAAACAAGTTTCAAACAACCAAATAAAACAGTGTCATCTTAATCAGTGGTTATTATTTTTATGAACAGTAGTAAACATTACACTTAAACAAATGAACATGGTGCTGGCTTCCAACAGAGGGACCAAAAGAAAAACCGGACCCAAGCAGAAGAAAACTGTGTGAGTGAACAAAGAGCGAGGAAGGAGTGATAGAAGAGAAAAATGGGTATTTTCAGTAATAGCAGAGCTGAACTCCACGGTGACTGTGTTGATTACAACCTACTGAAAAGACTCATTAAACCTGAGAGAGGTGCCGCTTCACAATGTATGTGTTTTGTTAGCTGTGTTGTTTACAGCCATCATAAAGGTCTGATTGAGTTTTACAAAGGCATGTAATCATATACCACCGGGGCTCGAATCAAAGCACACCTGGAATAAACTGAGCTCTCTCTCTCTCTCTCTCACACACACACACATCCTATAAACTATTATTTTTCATTCATCATCATTCCAGCCCATTGTGTTTAGTGCACAGCTGTAATTGCTATGTGCAGTTGAGAAAGAAAGTCTTAATGACGAGTCTGTGCCCACACCATTGCTAAAACACTTAGTAGAGACAGATTATGTGTGTGTGTCGTCACAATAACTGTCACAGTGTCTACTCATAAGCTTTTTTTTTTTAAATGTCCATGGACTCCACAGGTTTTTTTTGTCTATCAACTCGTTTATGTGAGTAGTGTAGTGTGTGTTTTACCAAGAGCAATCCAGGAAGTTCTTATTTAAACTAAAACTAACCTAACTGTCCTACAGTCTTTTGATTCTTGCTCATACTGCTAAGAGGTGCTGCTCGGCAGCCAACATCACACGAACCAGTTGCAGTTTGAATGTTGATATTTGTTGAGAATCTGACAGCGAATCCACAAAATGGTAATTATGTACAAAACAAAGTGTGAGAGCAGTGTTATGAGCCACGGCACAAAAACAGGCTCCCCGCACATGCCGACAGATCAATCGTGTTACATGGATTATTAACCAGATAAAATCAGCAGCACAGAGAACTACAGATACACACACGCACAGTACAGCACACAGGCTGTTTTATAGTGTTGTGTTTAGTTTAAAGTCTAATTAGACTGGAGGCTTTAGAAATGTGAAGCCGGCCAGTGAGGAGAATGAGCTGGCCAGTGGGCAGCGTGAGCAGGAGGCCAGTACAGGATGGATAAATATAGTAACCCACAGTGTGAAGTGTCACAGTCAAACTATGAACCAACTCCAGAGAATTCATCCCTTCATTATGGACTGACCACCACGCTCGAGTAAAACCTTACTAGATAACAAAATGCTCCAGTTATGAAAGAACAAAAGTGGATATCAATACTGATACAGAAACACTTACAGTAACAGTACAGCAAACTAAAGGCACCACACGCCGTAGATCATTTAACAAAGTGGAAGACATACGGCGTTCCAGGTATGGACTCACTGGGCCTTTTATCCAAAAGAAACGCACCAATATGAGGCTCTTAATCATCGATGGGTACACACCAGGGCTTTTAATAAAGGTGTAGACAAGGCTATTCATTAAAGGTATGGGCACAGTGGGTCCCTTTATTAAAAAGGTGCTGATGCCTGCTGGTTTCTGCAATGTAAACACGAACACATTTATAGAGTCTTTGTCAAAGGTGTGGACACATACCGAGAATGATAATGAAGCTATGGACATGGACAAGGCCAATAAATTCTACGATAGTGCTAAAGCCGAAAGGTTCAACACCATTTTCTACTGAAATCAAACTGTTGTAAGAGGTAGTAGGTAAGAAAACAGGTATCTTCCACTAAAAGAGGTTTAATCTGAAGTCCAGTGAGATGAGTCCATCTAGAAGCTCTGGTGCTTTTCACTGAAGCCATTCCGATCGTGACTCAGACCGGCAGAGATTTCAACATTTCTTTGACTTGTGTGTCAGGACTTCTGTCTTCGCCAGCTGTCAACGAGCCCGGGTCTGTGAGCGCCAGACAGAGGAGCGAAGTAAAGACAAGAGTCAGAAGGTACTGAGAGAAAACAAGAAACATACAACAACACAATTCCAGTTTTAACCTAATTACCAATAACCGATGTTCACTAGCTGTATGGAGTATACAGTAATAAGTCATTAGTTCCCGTTCATTAGGTTGTCGTGTGCACCGGTAACCAGAACATGACACAAACAGGATGATAAATGGATCACTTGACGTGCACCAACATGAGACGTGATTAAACAGAAAACCACTTAACGACATAACAGGTCCTCTTACAACAAGAGGTATCAGCATATTTATCAGGACACTGAATCATATTTGTCATCATGACTGTTGATCTGTGAGAGACTTCACCATGAGAGAGGTGGGATGTGTCACAGTCATATGTATTTATTTAGGTAATAAACTGTCGTCCATTCTTTCCCTTCCTATCAAAGAAGGCAGTAGGTAGAGTAGAGGACAGACTTGAGTCTCATCTGTAACCTTTGTTCAACCCAACAGTTCATCACATCAAACTACGACAGGTTGTCGTGGTTCAACTGACGTCCCCGTTTCCTGGTATTACTGGTGTTAGGTACACAGAAAACACATGATGAGAACCTACAAACTGCTCCGACATGATGGAGCAAAAATCATTATGGATTTCAGTGATTTTAGATTTGATTGTGAAATGATGTAATTCTGTATTTTTCACAAAATCAGGACCAACATGAGACGATGTCTGCAACGTGTCAGCGTGGGTTTATCTCACTGGTAATCCAGTTATTCCAGTGTGAGTTTGAGCATTTACTTAAACAGAGGATTTGCTCATCTACCTGTCCGTCACTCTAACTTCATCCATCAACCTGCATGTGCAACTTTTATGGAAATTTCCATTGTCTGCTTACCTGCCAGTCCATCTGTCGGTTTGTGTGTTTGCATGTTTTTTTTTGTAGGTGTGGAGGGTGCTGAACATACGCTCATAGAACACAGACACACACCCACACACGATCCACACAGCAGGACAGAAATCACACATGTTGTTCTGGGGAAGGTCATTGTGAATGCACCGTCGGACGGTGGCTGACAGGTGTCACAAAGCGCCAGGTAACAAACCGTTTACTGTTCTTGCTCTGTCAGCTTGACAGCACCCACCACCCTCATGAAAACACACACACACACACACTTAAACATCCTGACAACAGACAGCACAGTTTCTGCTTATGAGGTGTGAGGCTGCTTCTCTGCTGGCGCGTGTGACCCGGTTAAAAAGAAAATTTTCCAGGTGTTTTATCTTCCTGGGTGATCGTGGAGCGGACATATAAACAGTCAAAGCTCAGTTTAACTGATAAACAACAGGAGCAATAAAGACTTTCAGACCTTGGGATCATGCACCTTAAACATTCAGTTTTACTGGAAAATACATAAACACAGTTTTCTAATAATCACAACAGGGGGTTATTGTAGCACTCAGCACTACATCAAAGCACGATAAATAATCCTCACATTATGTTAAACACTGACTTTAGCATGATGTCAACATGTCAAAAAAAATCTTCACTATGTCAAAACGTTGTTTCGTTGCTGATCCCCAAAGCATTTTTAAACATTTTTTACCTTAAACAGATGAATACCAATTAGTCCATCATCAGAACATATTAATCTCAATTTGCTTTGAAGCATTCCAACCCTTGCTTCAAAATAAAAGCCTGTCTCATTAGTAAAGTCAGCGGCCTGCCCCTACAGCTGGTATGACGACTTACAGCATGGGAACTCGCTCACACATCATAAAGACTGAGAGAGCTACACCATCAAAGATAATGGTGAAAACGAGAAGTCCTTCTTTTCCTGTGCATAACCGATCATGTCAAACAATGCAGCAGCAGATACTGTTGTACAGAGCAGTATTTGTTTTTGAAATTTCATCTCTGCAAATACTTAGTTTTATGTGCAACTCTTCTGTAAGCTGAGAGGATACTGACTCATTTACCTTCGAATTAAACAGGCTTATGTTCCAGCAGAAATACTAACTGTATATGTACGTCTGCTCAGATTTATTATTTAGAGCAGAAAATATAGAGAAATGAAATCTTCTAGCATGAAGGTGAGATCTGCATCCATGAATATATGCATTAAACGACACGTGTGAACTGAGCATTATCCTGCACTCGTAAATGATGGAGCAGAACAGTGACACTAATGAACTGACAAGTGACTGATCTCCCCCCAACATCTACCTCTGCCTGCATATATGAGTGATATACGAACCATGTGTTTGATAAATTAGTGTCCTTGAAAGGAACAAAAGCCTTTAGGGATCTTTGAAGTATGGAAGTCATTAGCAACCTGAGAGATGGTGTTTAGGTAGGACTAATGAACGTGCAGTAGTAATTAAAATGTAATTTTAAAAATTACCAAGCAGCCAACATGTCTTATCAAAGTATCTTTGAGTACCACGAAACACTGACTCCCACCTGCTCTCTGAAGCCTGGAAAACTACCCACACTGCACAGAGTCATCGTCTTCTCAGTTTGATTTAACAACAAAGCCTTTTCATTTCAAATGCTTTTCAGCCACCGACTTCCTCCACCAGCCTTGAGTTTTTAAATACAGTCACCGCTCACAACTGAATTACCTAACAGCAACAATGCAACTGCAGCCAGAGGAGGAAAAAATCCTGCAAGTTTGACTACAACTAAAAAAACCTGAAACTGTGAGATGTACAAATAAAAAAGATTCTTCAAACGTGCAAGAGCATAAACAGAAAACAGAATAATGAAATGGAGGGAATGAAAGAAGTGCAAATATAAGACAACATGTTCATCAAACGTTAAAGCACATTTGTTCCTTAAACACCACCTCGTTACAACACCGTTAAAAACATAATCAGCAGATAACAGTGACATATTTTATTGATGCCCCAATTGATAAAGCAGCTAGACAGTACAACAAATTTTCATTGTCCAAAACCTGTAGCCAGGAGGAACCAGGAATCAAACCACTGACCCTGGGGTTCATAGACAACTGCTCTACTAACTGAGCTACTGCCCCCCCGTAAATGTAGTGATTTATCCACTCGGAAAAAATGTTTTACAGAGCAAAGACCAAAAACCAAGGGAGTGTTGGAAGTGTACCGAGCTGAAGAGGAAGAAAGATAAAACTAGAGAGTGTTCAGTGAGTCGCCGGCTGTGGAAGTGTAGTGAATTCAGCTGAATGAATTGTCCCAGGTGTTGTTATTGGCCTCAAGCTACCAGCACTCACCACCATCCTCTCCCTCCCTTTCTGTTTGTGCTGACTGGGAGGAAAAGTTCTCAGTTAAACAACAATGAGGAAACCCTGAGGGGATGACCTTCCACTGATGGATTAACATACTTTACACACTCACATACACTGGTAAACATGTAAACAGGTACACAGAGAGATAACACACACACACCTCCTCCTGTTTCCTTCATCTCCAGCCAATCATCACATACACCATGAAGTACACTGAGAGGATATAAAGAGGATTTAATGGTGGGGGAAGATAGCTTCATTGTGACTGTGGCCATATTGGTCTTTGCTTTAATGCCAGCTAAGTAAAGTTGCATAGACTGAGTTAAAGAGAAAAAAGAGGGACTGCAGTAAAGACGGAACAGGGCAGATTACCAAAACCACTAAGGATGGATTTATCGTTTAAGAGGCTCCAGCGTCGTATGGGAGCCGCTGCACACGGCCACGGGAGGCTAAGCCATAAAGCCAAGACACAACTCCCCAAAAGTGTAAACACGGACTCCACAACAGCTACATGGATAAACTCCATGACCAAAATGATGTGAATGTTAATCTTTCTACATGGTTTTAAAATGAAGATTTCCATTCATCAACTCAACACTTGTCTAAGGATGCATTGATGCATGTGGCCAGGGAGAATGGGCAGTCCAACCACGGTCCCCGTGTGAAACCAAGTGGGACAAAGCCGCCCCTATGTATGATTGTTAGCTTTGTTCCACTTTAAACTCACACAGCCACAGTAACAAGACACTGGAAGAAACACCAGAACAAAGTGACTAACAAGTTCTCTGTTAGTCACAGGCTGCTTCTTATTACTGTGATGCTTTCAGGTGTCTCACTGACAGCCACCATTTAATACTCACAGCTGTGTGTGTCTCCTCCATGGTAGGAGGAGAACATCAGGGTAGTGTTCACCCTGGAAACAAGCTAAAATCAGTGGTTTAAAAAACAATTAAAACGTGTTCATAGTTGATGTGTAGAGCGGGAGATTGTCTCAGCCCTAACAAACCAGGAGTCTTGTTCATTCACTGTAGTTGTGTGTTTGCTGCGTGCTGTGACTCATGCAAGATTTTTCAAAGTTGCTGTTGTAAAAACAAAGTGACATTTCTCAGTCAGCACAGAATCGGCTATTCATGACGGACACAGCGTGCAGGTGTTCAACGAAATCCTGCAGTTCAGACAGAGACACCTGATTCTGTCACTCTTCAAAAATAAAATGAATCAGCAGAAAAGGGCTGAATGATTCCCCCAATCCACTCTGACTGGTCAGGTTGTGGAAGTGTTCTTGTGGGCCATGGTCAGAACACGGCTCGAAGTCTGTTGCTGGTCTTTAATGTTGTTTTATAGTTTAAACTTTCTGAGAGACATATCGACCTCTGCACTAACACTTGATCTAGTGTGAGCTGTGAGGAGAGCTGTAGCAGTAAACTGGGGGTGTGGGGGGGTGAACTTAGTGGGTGTAGGAGCCCTAAACAGATAGTCAGTTATTTGCTTCCACAACAGAGACTGAAACCTGTGTATTTCACTACCAACCACCATAAAAACACACATTCACCTCAGGCTTTGGTCCTCTGACCCAAAGTATAAATGTCAGTTTGCTTTAAATAACTAATAAATAACTTTCTCCCAGAAAGCTATTTATTCCCTAGATTTTCTTTAAATTGTTATTGCAGTTTATCAGCAGTAGCAACAAAGCACCAACTGTGCAAAGGCTCATTTGAGCAACAATAATGACCCAAGACAGGATCGAGTAGGATGTCAACACTGACACACGTCATCTATCATCCGAACCGGAGCAAAACCAGCTGCGTCTATAGGTTCACGTGCAATATTAGAACTTAGCACATTGTCTCCTGGAAGAGAAACTAAACAAAAACTCTCCAGCAAATATAATTTAGCATCAAAACCTAATTACTATGAGACATGATGCAGATTTCTCTCTTGCAGCAGAAACAACATGATGACTGTTGTGTTTTGGTGCATGAAACTCAGCTTTTTAATCTGTTTCTCCTCTAACTCACTTTATCTCCTCAGCTCTTCAGATGTGGTGGAAATTAAAACATGACCAAAGGAAATTAACTTCTACTTCATGATTTAGTTTATTTCCTGGAACTTGAATCACGTCCCAAAGCACACGTCTGTGTTTAGTCTGGATTGTTGTAAACATTGATTTTGACAGCAGTGAGAAAAATGTGTGTGTGAAATCTTTATATCTACAGCTACTGTACATCTCTGTGGAGGTTGTTTCTCTGCAGACGAATGCGCTGTGAAGATATGGAGATGAGAATACTCTGAGTAACAGTGGAAACACATCTTGATAATAAATAGTCTCACTGTTCTATTGTTCTTCCAAGAGCCGTGAAATCAAAACCTAGAGCTACAATACCTGCGCTAATAGCAGTCTTCACAAACTCATTGTCTCCATTGCGTTTATTAAACCCTCCTTTATTTTCCTGCCGCTTCTCTCTCTCCTCTATTCATCTATTTATTCATCCCCTGTGGTTTCTGTTCTAAGCAAGTGGAGATGATCATTTTCTATGCACTTTAGGTCTCTGAGCATTGGCTCCCATTAGCAGCGAGCTAAAGTCTGTCACAGACTGAGAGGCTTTTGTTCAGCATGCCTGCTATTGTTCAATACAGAGACTTCTATCTGTAACCAAAACCATGTGGCTGCATGGTGTTGGAAAGAACAGATCTCAACAGGTTCAAAATGAGAAATGAGAAAAGAAAACAATATATGTTTGAACCTGAGTCTGAACCTGTCCCTCCTCACCCGGATGAGATGTGTCCAAGTCAGTTGAACAGACATCAAATGTACATTATCTTACCAGCTCCCCAGTTCAAAGCCTGAGTAAAGCCTGACTGACCCCATGTGTGACTACAGCAGGTCATTTTCTGGAGAGTTGTCAGCGAGCGACATTACTGTCTTATCAAGGAGTCCAGCTTTCACTCTGCTTTTAGCTCTGCTTTGGTCTTTACCACCAGATACTCTCCAAAGGCCAATTAATGCTTTCCACGTCTATGTGTCTCTTATTGTATATGGGACATAAATTTTGTCACAGTCCAAGTCTGCAAAGGTCGATGCAGCTTCTATAAATGTCTGTATGCAGCTCAAGAATGTGTCTCTGCAGCAGCGGACTGACTACAAACGTGCCAGACAAGTAAAGGAGATGATCGTTTCACGCATATAACGAATGAACTGCTGATTTCTTCTTGCAGATGTGGAACATTTCCATATGTGTGTGTGTGTGTGTGTGTGTGTGTGTCCAACTGTAGCATGCAACTAATGAAAACCCACAGTGGTGGAGTTGGCTGATGTAAGATATGGTTTGGTTTGGTAAGATATGGTAATGGCTAAGTGATTAGAACCCTTTGGATTTCTGACATGACATTTACAACGTACAGAAAAGTGTTTTAATTGTGGACCCTCACAGGAAACATCTGCAGTGGCTTAGTGTGTGTAGCTGTTGTGAGAGACGCACCTCACAAAGGCTGCTCTGGGACGTTGGTTTAATGCAGTTGAAAACCCATTCAGTCAGCAATGAGGGGGTGAATTTGTTCTGTGAATTGAGCAATTGGCACTCAGATTGCCGTGTGTGGATTTCGTCTGAGTGCGCCGCTCCTCCCTGCAGAGAAGACTCAGTCTTTCTGCATCCAAATTGTTTACCAACAGAAAAGCAATCACAGCGTTAAAAAATGAATCCTGTGATACATAATACATGCTGAGAGATGGAGGAGGAAAATCCTCCCCAGCAGACAGAGACATACATACAGTTTCTGTACAATCTTCTCTCTCAATCATCTCCGCAAAGCCTTGCAAGGCTCACTACACCCTGGGGCATTTTGATTTAGGTGATATTAATAAAACAGAAGGATTATTTCTACATGCTGAAGTTTCCATTATGTTCGTTTTAAAGCAACGATTGTTATGTTCTCACCCTGGTTCCCATCCAATAGCCCATCAATGCTATTAGCTCCTGATGGCACCATCAACGCTATAGAAACTATCCACTGTACATTTCCATTGCCTGTAAAACGACTAATATTACTTTATTACTTTGAACTGACGCCCTGCTCTGCTTTACAGCTGCAGACACACACTGTCCTCATCTCTGCTGTGAGAGCCAGCAGCAATGTCCTTGATGCGCTTGTCTTTTGTTGGCAAACAGACATGTCCTTGCACACCAGGAGAGTAAAACTGTAGGTGCCAGCGCAGACACACAGGGCAAAGGGAAAACAATGGACAGGTAGGTCTGTGGTTACCCGTGATACATATTCATGTGTGGATATGATAAAGGACTCAAGTCAGTCAAATGTGTCCTCGATGTTTACAGCATGGAGAACTGAGTTATTGTATATGGGGTTATTTTACACATGCATATTCTCACCCTACACCCCCCCACCTCCCAGAAACAGCTGGTGAGTGACACATACACGCAGAGTACGCAGAAGATCAACATGCCTGTCACACCTTCTTTGTGTACTCTGTCAGTACGACTCTGCAAACACAGACACACACAGCTGTCAGTCTGTTTGTTGAGAGACAGACTGTGTGTGTGTGTGTTGGTATGTCAGACAGCAAACAGTAAATTTCTCCACTCACCTACAAACTGTGATTGGTTCACAACGTGAGAACGTGTTTAAGAGAAAGAGCAAAATAATGTGTAAATGTGACTGTATGGATGTGGGTGTAACCACGGTGTGTGTGTGTGTGTGTGTGTGTGTGTCGGCCTTGTTAAAGATCCATTTCTAACTGTGGCAGATTCAATATTTATCAAATAGAGACGCAGGTGGTCGGAGTGCTGGATCTAAAATTACCACCGGGGATATGAGAGAGGGAGAGAGAGAGAGAGAGAGAGAGAGAGAGAGAGAGAGAGAGAGAGAGAGAGAGAGAGAGAGAGAGAGAG
>JAUYWH010000005.1:1469405-1495065 GCA_034779795.1 Ctenopoma multispine
AGAGAGAGAGAGAGAGAGAGAGAGAGAGAGAGAGAGAGAGAGAGAGAGAGAGAGAGAGCGAGAGAGAGAGAGAGAGACATGCAGTTTGCATGAAACAGCTGAGCCAACAGACAGAATTTATTTCCTCCAACAGTCTTTTTCGCTTCTGCCACATCCGTCAAAACGTCCTCACACCTCTGAATCACCGTTGGCTTTAAGTAGCTTTTGTTCCAGTTTGACACCAGATCAAATCAAGTCCTGATGATCATCCATCAGGATGTTAAGGGCGATGGTTCAGTTTAAAACTGTAATGAAATGGAGCAAACCCACCTTCACTGTTTCTTTATCCAGGGGAGCCGACCAGGACCAAGTGCGTCTGTGATGTGATGAGTGGATTTAAACTGCTGTGACCTGAAAAAGAAGAAGAATTATTGACTGTTACATCAAACTCTGATTTGCCTACATTGGTAAATCTAGGTAAATTCAAGTTCCTGTAAACATCATGTAATAGTGTACAGAGAAAGAATTTTTCTCTCAGCTTCACATTAGGGAGCCGGTAACACACTTATCTCCTTCTTCAAGAGAGAATCAAGACAATGTACAATAAAAGCACTTAAAATGACAGAAAACAGCAAACGAGCAGCATGAATATCATCTCTAAATGAACACAGAATAAACAGCAGTTAGTATTTCACACACATTAACTGTTCACTACGGTCAGGTTCCATGAAATGAACAGTTAATTATCTCAGCTGAAGGTTTTGTCCTTTGTTGAAACTACCTCAACATTATCGTCCTACAGTATGATTTACACTTCACATGCTGACGTTTGTCCACTTGATCGCTGTTTGCACCAGATTATAACAATATTTAAAGGATTATAAATCATGATTCCAGCCTTTACATCTTCTTTGAACCACAGACAAAAGAGCTGATTTGCATCTGATTATGTTGGAAAGCGAAACATGCGAATGACTGTGGAAGATCGAGATCTATTCAGCCATCAGAATCAGAACCAGACTTCATCCCTCGTCTTCACCAGCAGCTCTGTGTGAATAGAAGCAGGACTCCCTCTCTCCCAGAGTGCTGATTACGGATATCGATGATGGCACACAGCGAGGATGTCGACGTTTCAGTGTTAAATGAGCAAGTGTCAGCTCCAGAGGAAGCCCTTTGTACTGCAGAGGCCGATATGTCTGCTTAATGAGATTGTGGTTCAGGCCGGACAGCACGGCCTTATGGGAAGGATGCTGCTGCAGCTCTGGTCTTATTAAGATCGGATGAGAGATAAGTGGACTGGAGAGAGTCAGCCGGGCTGTGCTCACAGTCTCGCCCTCTCCTGCACCGTAAATTCTAATTGGTTAACCTTACTTAAAAATAGAAAGGAAACAGATTCTCTTTAAAAACTATTTTGTCCTAACAGTGTATTTAGTATTGTACTCTTACAGCTGAGTTTGAATAATTTACTTTAAATGTACTCTTGATTTTGTATAGACTACTCAGAATTACCATTCCCAACAACTAAGGCAACTGAACAACATATTTACCCACACTAAGCGAACTACTGTGACGTTTCCTCAAGCGTAGCTGCTGTAGTCGCTGCTAAAGCTTGGACCTGACTAACATTAGCATTAGCCTGGAAGTTATCTAAACTCAAAAATAATAAGTAAATGTTTTTACAAGTCAAACTCAATGAATATTAGTAAGAGTAAAGGTGAGTGAATGAAATGAACTAAAGAAAATTACTCTGTCTTCTTCTCCTCTTCCCACCAACATTCAGATCAGCTGAGGGTTTATCAATAACATCTCATCAATCTGATATTGGGTATATTTTTATAAATGACTTCACTTATATAAATTTATATATATACACATTCATTTCCATGACTGCCTTTGAACAGTCTTGACTTAAAGCAAAAGTTTTGGGTTTTCTCTTCCACAAATGGAAAGTCACGATATGGAGACGGCAGAGTGACAGTTTATTTAAGAAGTCTGCATCATGTTCTCAGCTGAAATTCATTCTGGTCTAGTTTTATGGCATTTTGTGAAGCACTTTTTTCAGTTTTACTATTATTTTAACTGAGCATTTGAATCACATTCGAATGTTGCTGCACAGTGGTGACTCCACAAATACAGTTTTTGTGTCTGAGAGATTGACATCAAATATGAAACAATTTTGCTGTTGTACTTCACTGCAGCTCTGAGAAACAGTTTGACACGTTGTGGAGTTCTTCATATTTAGTGAGAAAAGCTTAATTCAAACCTGGAAAAAAATTATGTTTTAAAGCGTTTTGAGAGATGAGGTCAAAGAGGAACCCTGATCAGATCAAAATGTGATCTCAGTTTAGTTCATTTCACTCGCTCGTCCTCTTCCCTGTTTAGAGCAGGTTCCGTTCCAAAGAAGCTTCTGGCAGTTGGTTTTGACAAGTGAGACAGTTTTCTCCTCTCTCCATTCACTTCTTCTTTTCTTCTGATCTGTCCATCCATGTCCTTCAACCCTCAGCACTAATCCTCCAGACGACAGAGAAGGGAATAAAGAGCAGGAGGAGGAAATGGAGCAGCAGAGGTTGATGTGTGTAAGTGTGAGTTACATTCACTCATCTGCAGGACATGACTGAAACTCTTTCTAATCTCAGCTTCCGTGTGAAAAACAAGCTTTGATATTACACCTGTTGCACTTTTTTAAATAGTTTGCATATATGGGAACAACAGTACTTTGGACACTTGTATTCTGAGAGATGTGTAGTACAAAGACCTCTTACAGTAAAGACAAGCAGTCAACAGAACAGCAGCAATATATGAACCTTTAAAGACACACTACACATATACAACCTAAACCATTTAAATATTAAGCAGAAATAACATGAACAAACCATAAAAAGAAGGTAGAGTCATGCATCCATTATGTGTAGTGGTTGTGAATGACACACACCACAATTGTCCCTAACTTCATCCATGTGTTAACCACAGGTCATCGTGGATGTTAAAAGGTTAAATATCATGAAACATTTTCAGATTTTAAAAGCTTTCTAGAAACCCAAACACCTATTAATCCATATATACTCTATGTTTGAAACATATACAAAGCAGACAAAGAAAGAAAGCTAAAGATTGTTTTATTGTTTAGTGAGACGAGCAGAGTTTTGGAGCTGAGTTAGACTCCAGATGACGCCTGTTTTCTCTCCATGGTGCAGGTCAAACGACTGTAGCTACAGCCAAACAAACTGACTGGAGAACTGGTCATTAGTGGACGGTTTAGCAGGGTCTGTCCAAACATGTTATCACCCTCAGTTCAGGTTTACACAACAAGGTTTTTGTTGAGGGCAAAATCGACCTTCACAAGGTCGCACATTACATCTCAGCATGCAGAGAGAGGAGCGGGGAGTCAGGAAATGATTTCTGTTTTTTCTATTTGGATTTTTTGCAGAGGGATAAACAAACTGTGGTCCGATTGACAAATACCCCAAAGTTATGAATAAAACAGGAAGGTGAATGTAGAAGTACCCACAAAAAAAAGTCTGTCACCTGTCAAATGCAGCAATGGAGGAGAGAAGGAGGGCGAGAGGGATAGGAGGGAAGGGCAAAAGTGGAAGGAGACAAAAAAAAAGGTGAGGACAGCTGATGGAGGAAAGGAAGGAGGGGAGAGAACTGACAAAGAGGAAGATAAGAATGTCAGGGACGGATGGGACTTGGAGTAAAGGGCAGAATAAGCTACGGATGGATTGATGAACGATGAATAGATGATTGTTGCAGGATCGATGCATTAATGAATGGATGAATAGATGTTAGATGGGCTGATGATTTGGTGGGTGATACAGAAAATAGGTACATGGATAAACCAATGAGAGACTGATGGATTGGTGGAGGGAATAACGTGTGAACAACTGGACTCAAAGGATAAACAGGAAAGTCCAAAACCTGAATAAAGGCCAGAGGAGTCAAAAACAGAGAGACAGAAGTCCTCTTACACAGAAATCTGCAGCTCAATAATAGATAAATTCCAGGTCCAATGTCCAGAATAGACAGAGAGAGAGACCGTGAGAAGGCAAGTCCGGTGTCCACAGACACAGCTCGGGTTCCAGAGAGTCACACTAGTGATCAGAAGATCAGTAGAACTGAACAGTAGCTGGAGTCAGGAGTTTGTTTCTTCTAATAAAAGGAAAAACAGACCGAGCTGTGTTGAAAGTCACCGCACAGTGGGGGTACACAGGTCCCTTGACAGGTGTTATCACCTGATTCAAGTCAGAGAAACAGGCGGAAGTGAAAAAGATGCTATGTAGGGGATGTCAAAATAGAAGCGCAAATGGCACACTAAATACACAGATCAAGCAGGTCTCAGGGCTGAACCGTGACCGGATGAATCCTTCCGTTGTGGGACTTTAATGTGAGGGCTGTGTAATAATACAGTGCTGGATTAATGGATGTATGGATGACTGGATAAATGGACCGATCACAGACAGACTATTGGATTAAAGGACGGATGAGTGAGTAGATGGGTTGAGAGCTGGACAGATGACTGGATAAAAGGACTGATGCATGGATGTGCTTGGTTAATAGGTGGATCTGACTTATAGATCACAGTCCATCTCACTGCTGAACAAACACCTTATGTGCACACAGATGGAACGAGACGCTAGATCACAGAAAAAAAGAAACTCTCCTCAGTGAAATGACGACTCACTCTGATTCTATTAATAATCATCATCTATCGCTCTGACTGAGGCTCTAATCCTCTCTGCTCTCTGCCGTTAGCTCGACCGATTAACACAGGAACATGCACAGCGGCGAACCACAAAGTGTTGTTTCCAGTCCTCACGTGGCGGTCCTGGCCACAGACGTACACCTACAGTACCTCACACTTGATATTCTTCCTGGCAATACAGCAAGAATCATCTGATACGTCGCATCCTGCAGGATTTTGCTGTGATGTTGTTATATGTAGCGTTCCTGGCATCAAGCAGGGGGAAGTAAGGGAAGTAAAACACAGGAAAGTTTGTTTAAATGAAGTGCTATGATGATTATTCTGACTTAATTAGTTTAAGTTAATGTTAAACGGTTAATTAAACGTGTGTAAATACAACCATTAAAACCATGTAGTCACACAAACTGGATGTTGTGCTGCACTATCATTATATTATTTGGCAGGAGGAAAACGTTGTCTGGGAACATTTTCAGAGATGTAGTAGTAGCAGAAATGGTAATAGAGTGGAGTGCAGTATGAATTAAATACTCAACTCCATTCATGAGAGTTTTTACACTTTAATAAATAGTTGGACGAATAGACTGAAGAAGAAGGAAAGAAAGGAGAATAGAGAAGTGAACTGGCAAAGGATTATTTTATCCTGAGAGACGAGCATGAATTCAGCAGGGAACTGACAGAAGGGCCAGAAACACACACACACACACACACACACACACACACACACACACACACACACACACAGCTGAATACATTCCTGATTGAATACACACCTGAGATGCATCATGCATCATTTTCGCGTGTGAATGTGAAGGCATAAGGAAATGTGCATGTTTGTGTGAGTGTTGGCAGAGGCTGAAGGCTGGCAGATGGTCAGAGCTGAGTCTCTCTCCCCCGTGGGTCCCTCAGCTCTCTCTCACGCTCCCTCCCTCCAGCCCCACCTCCGGGAGCTCCCTGCCCGTTTTAAGCCCCACCAGAAAATCTCCCGCCTGGGCACAGACCTCCACCACCTTCTCCATGCCTGGAGCTGAATCTGCTGAACTTTCTTGGATACGAATGCTGTTTTTTGTTGTATGTTTCCATTTGATTTGTCCGTGGATTGAAGTCTAGTGCTGCGTATTAAACCCTGAGCAAAAAAAACATATATTAACCAATAACCATGAGTATCGGTTCCAAAGGAAATCTATTCTCTTTGACTCCTGAAGATCTGGTTCATAATGGAGACTTAATTTTTTATTTTAGCTCAGAGCTCACGGGGGCTCCGTGTCACGTTCAAGGACCCTCAGCTGTTTAAATACACAATGTGCAGATATTATACCCACAGATTTTCACAATGTGAAATGTAAATTAAAATCATAATCAATTTGAACTTTGAATTTTTTACTTTGCATTTCCTAAAGTAAGGATCAACTTCAATATGCATCATATTCTAATAAAAAATGTGTGCTACAGAAATTCTGTTTACCTTGTTTATATTGCACTGGGCTGGCAGCCAATAAGGCTTCTTTTTGCTGAGGAAGGCAGAACTACAGGGTTATCCTTGGGTTTGCTGCTCAGCGTAAACTGTAAAAATATACATATATTAAAAATGCTGTGTCAGTGACAACACACAGTCACACCTGGGCCAGTTCACTGGGGGCGACCCCAAACTCCTGTCCCACAGCAAACAGGGATGCAAGGTATCAGAAATGATGGCATATCTTGCTTTGAGTGAGATTTTATTCTACTTTATTTTGTTGAATGATAAAATCTATGGCAGTCAGGTACACTCACTACAGTAAACTAAATGCACAACGTCGCTCTAACTCCATCACTTCCGTCATGTGATGTTGACTGACGAAGGCCACAAACACCCACAACACTACAACCGTGTTTGATGATTTCATAATGATGTTTACAGTGCAGGAATAGAATTATCAATATTCATCCATCTGCTTTGATGTCAGATACAGAAAGTTTAAACTGAAACCAAACAACTCAATTATTGACTAAATGGCCTTGATAGCAGTGGAAGCAGCTGATGGGGGGGTTGAAAGGAAGTTGAACAACTATTTGAAGATTTAATAAGGTGAAATTAAGGCCAGAGAGAAGAGATTAAAAAAGCAGAAAACAGATCCCATTTTCTTAAATTCTCACTTAAATGTTGCATGAATGTTACTTGCAGGTCCTGTGCGTCCAGAAGCAGCGACCATGCACTGAGCTGTAATATCAAGCTTTCAATTCAACTTCCTCCTGTCGGTGGGGGTTCTTCGTCACAGAGGAAGTTTAATCACCTAAATGTTACTCAGAGGAGGTGAGGGGAAAGGAGACAAGGAGCCACAGGTGTATCCTGACAGGTCTGAGACAGAAGAAGTGAAGGAATCGAGCTGCTGCATTAGCTAAACAGGAAGCGTCCCACTTTCATGTTTGATCACAGTCGGAAACACACTTGAACCTGCACCTGCACTTCACCCGCGATGACTTGAAGGCGTCTGGCTGATTGACTGGTTTTCTCCACCAATCAGACGCGAGTCCGTCAGTCAGACGAGTCTATTTGGTGCGAGCCTGAGGTGAGTTGTGGGTGAGTCTGTTTGATGGGTGATTTCCTGGCTGACTGGTGGTGTTTTGAATGACTGATGAGGCGGATGACTTGGTCGAGTGCGTCTGTGTTCCTGAGCTGATAGACCGAACCCCTCCTCAGTTTACAGGCTGAATATCAAAGTGGCCTTCTCTCTCACTTCAGTGCTCCACTTCTCTTTTGGCTTTAGTGTCATTTTTTTTTCTTCTTGTCAGGCTGCATTGCCTTTCACTCTTTTTTTTTTTTTGTTCTTCGTGCCTGTGTCTGTTTTTGTCACCTTTCCCCTTTACCTCCATGTCACTTGTGCTTTTCTTCTCTGCGACACCTTTCTACTCTCACTTTATTCTGTTCTTTTCTTTGTCCTCTTCCCTATAGCCAGGTACGAATACAAGGACAGTTGTTGATAGTGAATAAGGATTTGACATTTGTTTCTGTATTTTTATCAGTGGCAGCTGGTGAAATTATTTTTTTGGGGGGGCCGCACTTTTTTGAGTCAGTTTTAAGTTGCGCTCAAATCACATATCACCACTAGTAAAATGATCTGAGATAGTATTATTTTGCACTCGGGGTTTGCTAGTTCGTGAAAACAAATGTCCATACCAAGATATATTTATACTTATCTTCCAGGGAATGTTGTAAAAGCCCCCTGAAGCACATACATTGTGATTTTGGCCGAAAATCGAGACTTTGGATAAAATAAAGATAAAAACTATCAGGAAAAAAGCAGGATTACATTATCTCTCAGTTCACCAACAACTAAAATCATCATATTCAGTCCTAAGCCCGCGCTGAATGCATCTTGTGATGTGAGCTGTTAAAACCTCTCACAAACCGTCCATGGTGAGATAAAATACTGCTTCATGCTGCAAGTCAATAATAATGAATATGTTTTCACTCAAAGTGCACTGGAGTCTTAAGGATGTTGAATTGTTTGTGAATGGAAAATAATTTGTTCACACACATTTTTGGCTTTGTTATCATGTTCTGTGTGTCTGAGGGGTGCTGGGGAGCTAAATTTAAATTTAGATGCTGATATGAAAAAAAAAAAACTACAAAAAAAAGTAAAAAATGTATTAGCGTTCCCAATCCCAAAGGACACATAAGAACACGACAAGGACATCGAGCAGAAAAAAACAAAACAAACAAGAATTAATCTGTTTTCTATCATCATCTTCTTTCACTACAGAGAGAGAAGCAAACTATAAATCTCAGGTCATTGCCAGTGTGTTCGTTTCTATAAATGCTCAATGGAAATCCATCTCAGAGCTACAGCAGCTCTACAGGATGGGTGGTCAATAGAGAGTCAGAGGGAAGATGGAAAGAGACAGAGGCGATGAATCACAGAGAGGCCTCTGCTTTGAAATATGTAGCTCTAAATCAAATTGTTAAATGCTGACACGATGGAAGAGGAATAGTCCGGAGATAAATGAGAGACAAAGGAGGGGAAGACAAAGATGTAGTAGACAATCACTCTGTTATCAAATACAAGTGACTTTTAACTAAGTGTCATTACAGTTTAATTTGTCAGAAACATGAAATGGTCCCATTTAGATTTAGTTTTTAATACAGTCTGTTCAGCAGGAGAACGGCATCATTAAACCTCGAAGCTAAAGATGGAAAAGTCAAATTAAGCTCAGACACAATGTATGTTGCTTGAAGAAAACTTCAAATGTATGTTCTAGAAGAAGAAGGTATATGTTTCTGTCTCATAAGGGAAAATGATCAGACGCAGATTTAGCAGAGATCAATCTGTAGAAAAGGTGTGTCCTGTCTGTTACACAATAAGCTTTGGGGAGGGATTCAGAATCATTTGGGTTTGCTGTAAATTAATGTGCCACAAACACAACTCGCATCTGAGTCTGAAATGGTACCAGCAGCAGCCATTAAGGCCAGGACTGACAGGCACAGTTTGTCCATCATACAAATAAGAGTTGCAGTGTCACCAAGGTGCCACCAACAGACACATGAAGAATTTAAATGAGCTGGACCCAAAATTTCTGCAGCAAACCTTTGGGAAATCAAAGCTATTCAGTCCTTCACTGCTTTCTGGTGGTGGACAGCAGCTGCTGGGACGCTGCTTTATTTCAGTCAGGTTTTGGTGGAGAACAATGCACAACTTGGCCTCTCAAAATAATTATATTGTCGACTTATTGTACGGTATCTGGACCTGACTTCAAACATTTCTGCTGACCTCAATGCTGTGTTTACATATTAATGAATGTCATCAACATTTTGGCCAGTTGTGCTTCAGTGTCCTCCTCTCTCATGTCTGTATTTGTGAAAGTGTCGAGACACACAAGACAAGCTTGCCAACACATGCAGTGTGCGCTCACAAAGGGGGTGGCATACAAATCAGGTCAGCTGGGACATGCTGCATGTCTTCTCCTCCTACTATGCCACTACTGCTCGCCTGCCTCCTCTCTCTCCTGTAGCTGTGCTTCTTCCTCTCTGTACTTTTCTGCAGGTATCTTCAGCCTAGGAGCTGTATGATTCCAGTGTGGAGTTACTGGCCAAAGCCATCTGCTTCTTGTTGTTCTATTCTCTCTTCACTGTCCTCTGACCTCAGCCAGTTGAGGAAGATTGCCGCCCAGTCTCAGCCTGGTTCTACCGAAGGTTCTTCTGTCACCTATCGCTGCTCAGGGGGGATTGTTGGGTTTCCTGGATATTTCTGTAAGGTCTTAACCTCATAGCGTACAGTGTGTGGAGACATACAGATAAAAAGAAGTTGGCAGCAGCTAGGTTTCACTACAGAACAGTCATCCTCAGAGAAGACATACGCTCTCAGTACATTCTGACCAATGACTTGCTGATATTAATAATAATAATTGATACTTTATTCATCCCCTTGGGGAAATCTGATGTGGACAGGCAGCCCCCTGTGGGGGCGCTGGGGGTCAGGGTATCGGTGTCTTGTCCAAGGACACCTCGACATGTAACCTGGTGGGACTGGGAATCAAACTCGCTCACCCTCGGGTTTGAAGACGACTGCTCTTCCCACTGAGCTATCATGCCGCCCTATTATAGCTAAATTATTAAAGCCTTATTTGGTGAAATGGAATTAAAAAGACTTCTCTCAATACCACAGCTGATCATGAGATGATGAAGCTGGTGGTTTGTGTTTCCTCTGCAGAGAACAGGGTGCAGTAATAAAAAAGAGAGGCCAAAGGGCTCGAGAGAAGGAGTAAGACAGAAAAGATGAAAATGAGACATTTCTACTGGCTGGGGACAAGACATCGCCCACAATAATAACCCTGCCAATAATCCTAATAACAATCCTGATAGCTGTGTTTACATTCAGCAGCTCTCTGGCCTGTTGTGACTTACCAAAGACAGAATCAATGTTATCAGCAGAGGATATGATGAATATGAATGTGGTTGGCCAGCTGTCGAGACATAAACAATGTTCTGTTCTAATTCAGCTGCTCCAATTAAATGCAGCCCTTCAGTCTGGTGAATATTTTCATCATTTCCTTTATCATGCAAACATGCTAAATGATTTTCTGCAGCCCGAAGCGTCCTGTTTCACCGGCAGGAAAACAAACTTAAATTGTCGCTTTGTCTTCCAAACTTAACATCTACTTCAATGATTTTACAAACACAAATGTGGTCCACTGTTTTATGTAAGCCCTGTAAATAATGAGCTTTTCTAATTGATACTATTGACTTTGTGCTCTGTATTTTATCCCACTGACGTAGCTCACCTCAGGCATAAACAGCACTGAGCAGTTAAACGCTCAGTGTCAACTGTGGATGAGCGAGTTTCAGTCTGCATGTAGGCATTCAGTGCAAAATCATGGCAGCAATCAATAGTGGTGATCAACCTATTTGGAAAACTAGACTGGGATTTACTGCTACACCTATTAGCTCTGTTCAGTGAAAGTTACCCTCAAAGGACGAGTAGAGTACATGAGCAGTGAAGATGTATTAGTATTGACTCTGATCAATATTACAAGTGGTTGAGTTGAGAATCATTAAGTGATCAATTGGTAACGTCAGTGTTCTTCCAGGAAACCCAACAAAGCGTCTTTGATGGTTTTTCCAATGATTTTATCCAAACTCTTCTATCAGTACAGTCCCATAGAGAACAGTGTTTTTATAAATCTGTAAGAGACTTTCACTGTAATAGAAGCTTGATTTTACAGAGGCCTCTGTAACATCTCCACTGAATAAATGATAAAATAGTTGAACTTTAGCAGAAATTTATTCGTATCATCAGCCCAAAGTCAATGGGAATGATGAAAGCAACAAACCAAGAAATAAAGAAACAACAAGCGGAATGAAAAGATGCCAGCTCTCTGATCATCACAGACAGAAATTTAGCTTCTTTACTGTGCGGGTGGAGGAAAAATGTTGTTTATTTCCCCACTCTGTTTCCTTTATTAATCAACATAGTTGTTACTTTACTGAATGCATCTTCTTTTAACTGTAAAAGTGTTGGTACGTTCCACTGACAAGCCATTATGAAATCTACTAAAGAAGAACAAAGTCCTCAGATTAAGTGATGGTTTATCACTGCGTGGCATTTGTCAACAGACGTCCTCCCAAACCAATGGGACAGAAAATTGATCCACAACATGAAACTATTTGACTTGTCTCTAAAAAGGTACTACTGACATTTGTCTGGCATTTAATCTGCGACAACTTTCCAGTTAGGGGAACTCGCACACTGAAGTGAAATAAAATGAAATGACATTCACTTCTCAGTTCGCCAATATTGTATCGCAGGCGACCGATACTGCGTCTTCTAAAATATCGATGTTAAGGGAATATTTTAAAACTTAAGGACTGTAACAGAGCTTCTGAGACAGAGAAGGTGAAAAGATAAGTGTATATTAGGGAAGCTGGGTGATATGGTAGACAGGATATGATGAGGCCATGCAAGTGTCACATTTGCACTGTGCAGATAATGAGAGCAGGGTAAGGCCAATAAAGTAGACTGACAATGGAGTTTTATTTAATATGTGGCCATTAGACTCGTCCAGGTGACAGAGATTTCTCTCCGACTGCTAGTTCAGAAAAAAACCTGACAGTGATTGGGTTATTCTTTTACTTAATTAAAGCTATGTTAATTTCATGTGTGACTACTTTAGGCAGAGGAATACCACAGCTTTAAAGCTGTTTTATCAAAAAGTAAAAAAAAAAAAGAGAAAAAATCCCATTAACACAACCGGCAGACACAGGACTTCACCAGCTGCTGAGAAGAAATGGGATCTCTTCAGCTGCTAGATGCTCCGGTTTCTTCACCAGCTCCTCTCTAACTGTGTCTAACTGCTGTTTGATTCATTGTGCTAATAAGAAAACGTATACATGCACATATACTTAAACTGGAATAAACAGAATCTGTAGGAAGAAAGTTGACTCCTCACACAGTCTATTTTCTAAAGGTGGGATAGAATAGGAAATTAAATTAGACATGATGGACTTTGGGAGCTGTAACACCATCATGGGTGGCCAGGGTCACTGCTGGAAACCTCAGCAGCCACCCCAACTTAGCAGCGTCTCAATGCACTAATTTCCACAACGAGTGAGATTTATAAAGCAGAACCAGTATATAAACAGGTGAGAGAACTTCTGCAAAGAAGACAAATATAAAAGACATTTTCCTTCAGAAGAAACACTTCTCAGGTATGTAAAAGAACACATACCTGTAGTAATACTAATGCTTACTAATTCAAGAGCAAAGGTGGAATCCTTGAGAATGATTCTGGGCTCGAAGCAGAACATGTTCACAGAGTAAAAAAAACAAAACACTCAGTACTCAGCACTGACGGGAGCACACAGCAATTGAAAGTAATGAGAAAAATAAATGATCCCTGTGAGGAGTGGTTCTGGGAATACTCACACCCTCATCAATATGTATGCAACAGAGTCCAGTTAACTCACTGGACCTACGTGGTTGGATTGTTATTGATGAGGAGCCTTTTTTATCCTGTGGGGTGTGTGTATGTGTGTGTGTGTGTGGGGGGGTGTACTGTCCATCCACCTCCAGCAGGGAGTATCATCTAACACTGTAATCCAGAGACAATCCCAGTGGCTGAATATATACACGTACTGCAGTTAGCAGCCTGGTCGACGCTCACAGGGTTTCAAAGCACCTGATCTGTTCATTGTTTTAAGTGTGGACACTTTCAGGTTTACAGTTGAAGAGTGAATATCTATCTAGTGAATAATACCTTTGTTACATGTCCTCATTAAACCATCTCACTCTTTTTAGCTTCAGACTCGGGTCTTGGTTGAAGGTTAATTGTTCATTTAAGCACAGGAAACAGAGGAATAAGAAGAAAAGCAAACCACGATGCAACAACTCAAAGATCTGAACTAAATTATCTGCAGGTGAAAATGAAAATGAATCCTTCTGAATGAACGCTACAGTGGTAGCTAAGGTAGGTCAAAGTTGATGAAACGTCTGTAGCGGCAACATCTAATCAAAATTTGTGACCAGCAATTTGGATAATTGCTTTTAATAGAACTTTTCTCTTCACTGGACGCTTATTTCCACCCTGACAGTGTGCTGCTGTCAAACTCAACTCTTGTAATTATCAGCTCCCAGATCTCAGCTATTAAGATACTGAGGGAGGAAAATGTTCAATACTTTATAACCAATTGGAAATAGGCCAAAAACACACAAAAATTAGACCCACGATCCGTGTTCTCAACAAGCTTCGTTCCTCATGCTGGGAGGGGTGTTTGGGATTTTCCCTGGCAGGATGTAGCAGGTGGAGAAACAAGTGCTCCGTGTGGAGAGAGGAGGTAGAAGGTGGATAATCAGGATCAGACTTCAGACTGTGCTGATGAGAGGTGAAAAACATGGAGGCAGCAGACGCTCTGTGTGTGTGTGTATGTGTGTGTGTGTTGTGATACAGTGTGAGAAGGTGTGCATCCTTTTGTCATCCTCCCACGCTCCACAGATCCCTGGAGGAATGTTCAATATCAGCCTCTCTCAGATTATTGATCGACATTCTGGCTTCTCTTCCCGTCTACCTCCGTCCTCTCCTCCACTTCTCTGGCCCTCATGCAAATTTCCTTTCCCTTCGTGAAAACATCCATCTTTCCTGTCCTTTCTCCTCTTTCATCTCTAACCCTCACCAACGTCTTATCATCCGGCTTTTCTCCATCCTCTCAGCTCACAACATGCTTGTAGTCTTCTGCGTTTGAGTGACAGATATTTCATCATCATCAATAAAGAAACAGCATTGAATACATTTTTGCATCAGTTTGTTGACTGTAAAAATTACTTTGCAACAACGAACAACGGCAGAAAGTGTGTTGCTGATTTAGCTACTTTCAAGACAGTCAACAGTTAAAGCAGCAGCTGCTGGGACACGAGGCTCATAGGGGTGAAGTTGAATTAAATTTTTTATTATCAGGGTTAATTCAGTCTAAATTCAGGACACAGAAGGAATCCACAGTTTCTGGACTCAGTGATACAGGGAGATACATACATATATATACTGTATTTAGCAGCTTTGGTTCCTTCTAAAGTGAAGCTGCCTCACTGGTTTCCTCCACCTCTGAATCTCTCAAAAGCCAGAGTGGAGTCTGAACCTCCCAGCATGCCGAGGGTATTGGAAACAGCATGGAATTACTTCTATGCAATTCTCCTTCCTGCTAGAACCCAGATGTAGACACAGTCCAAATCAAATACCCACAATCCTCTAGGTGAGGAGTGGGCTCTGGCAGGGTTGGATTACATGTAGTCATGTCAATAATACGACACTCGCACCGGCGGTAACCAAGAAAATGAATCTGTTCACTTACTGTAGGTGGTAATAGCTGGTAAATATTTACCAACCTGATAGAATTCCATTGAATTTTGAATTGAAATGAGAAAGAACAAGAATAGATCTATGTAAAGAAAATAGGTAAATAAATCAAATGTCCAGCACCTAAAATGCCAGTGGTCATCCAGACAAAATAGACTTAAATAGAAACGGAGCAATAAAATCAAGTAAAGAGACACTTAATGAGGCTGAAGAAATTGTAATCAAATAAAAAATTAAAAGAGTGGGAGGCCGAAAGCAAAAGATCAGAAAACATTAATTTACCGTTGTACTCATGAACTGGATAGTGAGAAGGAGAATGGAAACTGAGGGAATTCATTTCTGAAATGGAAAACAACATGCTGAGATGGAGAGGTGTGATGGGAGGGAATAATGGAAGGAGATAAAGAGGGAGGGGGGCAGAGAGCAGGTGGGAAATGGCCAGAGAAAAAACACACAATGACGTGTTTATTTTCATTATTTCTATTGAAACCATCTCTCTCTTCGTCTATTCTTCATCCTTCATCCAGGACACAGACAACATGAGCCTAATTATTTGAGTCATCTGTAGGTTTAAGGTCTCAAAATACTCCGGTTTCGAAAAATTATGTTCTGATGCAAAGAAACGTTGTAGATCGGATAATTTAACGGAAGACAAAGTGTTGTCTGCGTTCACGGTATCAACGTTCAGTGTCTAAATATTGGAGACTCGTCATTTACCATATAAACCGGCTTCAGTTACGTTCGCTACAAAAACATTTTTCTAAATGCACTTTAGTTGTAATCAGCGTCCAACATTATCATCCAGCATATGTGGGTAGGGTTTCCATTTGGAAAGTAAATCACAGAAGACCATCTCTCACTGTGATGGCTACAGAGAATTTTAGAGAAATACTCACGAAATAAAATGATACCCGAGAGTCTCTACTGTGCTCTGCTTCTGTTCGCTGTCTCTACGCTGGTGACGTGATCTGCCAATCAGCAGCCAGTGTTTGGTTGAACGTTTGTGAGATTGGTATGTGACAGGCTGGATATTTCCTCTGTGGTTTAAGCGTTTTTCATCAAAAGTAAAGTAAAGTAAGTAAATCAGCTGTCAGTCATTGTCAGTGGAAACCGGCATAATCACGCCGTTTTGGTTTCCTGAAGAAATGTTAAAAGGATGTAAGCTACCAGCACTGTAACAAGAATGATTCGTAAAAACTAGTCAGTCATTTAAATGAGCAGATGTATGAGGATCTTTGAACAACGCAGCACGTAACGACGGCCATGTACCTTAAAATTCTTCAACCAATAAAGATTTTATTGCGTTACTTGCATTTAGTGCTCACACAGCGTCCAGGCTGGTATGTAAACATGCAGAGACACGAGAGTAGGGACAAAAATACTCACAAGGGGTACAAATGTACACATACGCTACAGCAGTGAGCTGAAGAAGTCCCACCAAATATCAAATAATGCTGCATAAATAACACAAATAAATACATTTGCATTTAATTATCAAAAGCTGATCCAAAATACTCAAGTAGCACTAAGGCGTTGTGTAACATGTTGTGCAGAAATATGTAAATCTGGTGTCTCGTGCGATGATTTGCTGATGACGCCGTTGTTTACCTCCACGTTTGGACCATTAGGTTGTGCTGCAGGAAAAACAGCCTGGAGCTAAAGAAAGGAGGTGTAGATGAAGAGAGACTCACCAATGAGAGGGAGAGAGAGGGGGAGAGAGGGGACGGTACCGTTAGCTCGCTAGCTATACAGATAAATGTAGGGATGAAGATGAGAGAGAGTAAATGATGGCTACGAGAGGGGACAGCAGGGGAGGGATTGTGGGAATAATACTGGTCTGTTCCACTCAATATTTTAACAGATGGCAGCCTCACACACACACACACACACACACACACACACACACACACACACACACTGTCTCTCACACATATATGCACTCGTGCTGTGTTCACCAAAATAAGCAAATACGCAGTTACTGGCTGGAAAACTGGGCTGCAGTTCTGGAGGAGACGGACAGTGAGTGTGTTTGTTTGTTCGGTGTGTGTCTCTGGGTGTTTTTGTGATTGGGACTCAGTATGTGGACACGTCTGTGTGGGTATTATACATGTGGATAAAACAGCAGAGGAAACGACTTTTACATCCACACTCCTGATAAATCTGCTGCATTTTTAAGATAATAAAAATTATTTAAAAACCACAGTTTTCTAGACAGTGGGCTGTCAGCTGACCCGTGTATACAGTAGAACATGCTGACTGGAGGTGACTGGAGGTGACAGCAGTCTCAGCGGACGCGGTCTGTTCTGACCTCATGTCCGTTGACCTCGACTCTTTGAATCCTCAGTCACACGTAACTGTTTTCTTCCATTTTATAAAGATAGTTCCTACTGCTTTAATGCATGCAGCTGCCCCACTCGTTGCCCCGGGGGGACAAAGTCAGATTTCAGACGTAATGATTAAAGGGATAAGACGCTGGCGTACTGGTGTGGGCGTTCTGACTGTGTCTGTGTTTACTATAGCTACAGACCCGTCTGTGTGCAGCTGTCAGTCACTGAGACTCATCTGTTAAATTAAGTTACTGACTAACATGTAAAGAGCCTGTTATACAAGTATGAGGAGTAGTTCAAAGTAAAATAATCAAGTACTGATACCTGAAAAACGACTGAAGTATAAAAACAGATTTGTATTTTGTATTCTGTGTAACTGGAACATTTAAATCAGTCATGAACAACTAGTTGAATATTAATAACATTTAATTAACAAGATAAATGGAACATCTGGTAAAATGATTAAAACATAAACAACAAATGATTAATAATGTTACTAAGGAAACTGTAGTATTGTGTTGACAGAGGAGAGCTTCACATAATGTTACAGCAGGACCACAGCAGACTTTAGCAGGTTTTACTCACACGTTTACAGAACTTTCTCTCATTGATTCATTTTGAATCCTAAGCCAGAGTTGTGGGAAGGAAGTTGATAAGTGGGGGATTATGGGAGCTGAGTTCATGTGGAGGCATGTTAAACCTTTTTAACAACAGACACGCGCGTAATAACTTTTAATCTTTAAAAAACTCTTCAGCTCCAGCTAAAACTGGAGAATCTGTAGAAACCTGCCGTGATCAGTCACCAGCAGCTCCTGTCAACTACACCAACACCTGTGGTGATTGGGTCAGTGATGGAAGTTGAACAAGAAAGATGTGTTTTCAGTACTTTGCGTTAAAATACCTTTAAATGTACTGATCCTGATGTGCTACTGTAACTGTAACCTGAGAGTAACTGGACCTGCTTTTTGGTGATTTAGTATAATTTGTGAAAGAGAAAGGTGATTTAACTGATAAATAAATCAACCCAGGATTATATTTGTAGGCTTGATGTGCAGCTCTATGATCTATGCATCCACCCAGAAAACACAAATGCTGCACAGGAATGATTTTCAGTGCTTATTATTAGTTTATTGCTGATGACTTTAATGGTGAGGAGGTACAGAGAGCAACAAAACAAGGTCAGCTGCTGTAACAGAGGGATGTTTGTAGGCAGGGGTGATGGAGATCAGGGTGGGAGTGAAAAGGGGAGACAGGACTGAGAAAAGGGAGAGATAGTTGGCAGGCAGAGCGAGACCCTCGTCACTCTCGGCCCCAAGACACTGGCACATCACAGCCTGTGAGCGTGAGAGAGAGAGAGATGAGGCTGCTCCCACCTGCAGGCTCATCTACTGTAGATCAACAGATGGCATCAGCCCAGTGTGTCAGTAAATGTGAACCCATGTGCACATGCATGTAGAGTGTGTGAGTGAATATGTGGCTGTAAAAAAAATTAAATAAGATGCAGCACTGACACTGAAATTCGGATCTTGGGTTCTGATTAATCTCTGGGTGATTTTGTTCACAGCGTTCTCACTGAAAATGTTTTTGCCAAAAGCTGAAGTTGAAGCTTCTCCAGCGGCTTGGCTGCAGACCGCTACAATGCTTTACAGAAGGACTCCACGTTGCTACAAGTGTTGATTTAGATTGTGTCTGTCGTAATTGTAATTTTTCCACGTGAACAGTCACTGGCACTGATTGCATTTTAATCACCGTGATGGTGCTGCTCTGACAAAACTCACTGCAAAGGAAAGAGTAAATACATGCAACAGTTCGATTGCCAACCTTTACTGCAGCTTCATGCTCTGCTCTGCACAGTTTGACTAATTCTTCAAGGAAACGTCCTCACCCTTCATCTTTTTCTCTGCTGAAACCTGCACGGTGATGCCTTTGGCTCTTTCCGACAGTCACGTGACCCTTACCTTGTAGGTCACAGCAGCTGAGTCTGGGAGCTGGCTGAATGTTAGAGTGCAGTGGAGGGTTGGAGGAAGAAAACTTGTTTCTGTTTCACAGACAAGGTGATTTGAACCATACCTGTGGTGTTGGAGCTTTAATGATGACCACCCTGCATATGAGGGACTCTCATTCAAACCTCCCACAAAGAGATGCTTAAAACTCCCCCCACACTCTGCCAATACGCTCCATTTGTCTCCTATCAGATATGTTGACAAGAGAGGGAAACCTCCACTATTAGCTGTTAGAAACTGAGCGAGAGCTCTAATGAATCACCAGGGAATTACGGGCCTTTTCCTAACAAAGACTGGTTGGTTGGCCAAAGACAAAAGCACAAGTGGAGAAAACACACGCACACGCAGACACACACATGCACACGCACACACAGACACACTTTTGCTAATAAACAAACATTCAACCACATGCATTCAAATTCAAGTAATCCAGTCAAAAATCATCAACACGCACATACGTCATTTGAAATCATCTAGTGGATGTTAACACCCTCACAGTTGGGGTTGGATTCTGGAGTTCGAGTCCAGTATGAGATACTGTAAGTATAAAGTGAGTAAAAACTGTCTTTGATGTTATTGTTGCCCGTTATGTGACATGACCACTCTGAATGTCATGTTTGTCACGTCACAAACGTCATGTGACGTTAAGCAAGAAGTAACTGTTGAGGAAAAGGTACATTTTTACCAAGCCTGAGACTAAAAAGATCTTTCCTGCTCAGCCGTCAGCATCCTCCTGACATCTGCAGCTCCATAGTTCAAAATACAAATCGTCTGGTTTGAATAAACCTTGGAGCCTCCATCACAGCCAACTGGAGGTGTGAGTATTGTTTGTTATACACGATTAATTAAAGTCGCACAGTGTCTAGAGGAGTTACAGCACACAGGAAGTAAATATATTAAATGTGTTATTCAGCTCAGACAGTTGAGTCTTTTCCTGTGGCAGCATTGGTGGTTTGTTCAAACACCAATTGTTTGTCTGATTAGTTTCGTCTTGTGGTCATGTGAATAATGACTCATCAATCAGAATCAGTGGGAGGAGGATACGTTTATAAAGGAGCTTCATAAAAAGTTTTTTCCTTTCGTTATATAGCCGTACATTGTAAACCTTGAGAGAGAGGAGTTGGTTGGCACGTCATCAACTTATAAATTCTGTTGGACGGAGGTGGTGAGATGTTCAACATCACAAGATAACATTAGCAAAAGCTAATTCTCATGCCTCACCCTCCTCTCCGTAAATCAACATGAGAAAAAGAGAAAGAGCGAGCGAGTGAAAGGTATAAAATGATAAATGATGAGTGACAGAGATCCGCATCAAAGCAGCATCAGCTCCATCTCCTCCACATATCACATCTGCCTGTTGGTAAATAAACAAAGAAGAAAGAAGAGACGGATGGAGACGAGAGGATTGGACAAAATGATGAATTGTGACTGTTGGAAGTGGTGGGAAGCAGCAATCAGAGTTCACATCGACAACAGCACTGCTCATGTTGCATCTTCAACTAAGATGAAGAAGAAGGGGAACGTGGGGGCTGACAGATGGGAGGCAGATAGACGAGGTGGGGCTGAAGGGGTGGGGGAATAAATCATCAAGTGGTTCTAAATTTGGAGCGATGCATGTGGTGCGAGTCCTCTCCTGTCACATTCACATATCCATCAGGTGAGATGAATGAGCTGATGTGACCAACAGATGGCGCCGACATGACGATTCCTTCTATTTCACAGCCAGTAGCTTTAACTTCTTTATCCCAGAAGTTCATTTGTTTTGCTTTTACTGACCTACTTCTTTTCTTTTTTTATTTAACGTTAGCTTCACAGTAATTAACTAGAAATGATCACCGCAGCCTGTTTACTCAACACTGAGCCAGAGCCGATCTTATTAACAATTCCAGACACAGACCGGATCCTGAACAGGAAACAAATACTCTTCAAAACCAGTCACACTTTGACTGGTTCCACAGATAAGGTTAGGGTCAGCGACGATGTCCTCTGACAGAAAAGAAAAAAGAAAAAGCTGAGCTCAGCCGTGTGTGAGATTAGAACGACACACAGCTGTTTGTTAATTCCAGCTGTTGCATCTGTCTCTGTGCTGGAGACTGATTTGTGATCATGTAACAAATCAGTGTTTTCTACTCAAGACACTAAAGAATGCAGCTTCTTCTACCATCAAATAACAGATTCAGTTTTTGTCAGTGTTGATTTCTGGATTCTTCTAAACTAGTTTGTGGAGAACAAATGATTAAATGTTAGCATCACACTGTCTTTATGTTCTTTTTGTAGAACTTTTGAATCTTTTCACAGCTAAAGCAACGTGTCAGCTCTGGATAACAATAATAATATGCAGCTGAAAAGATTTTCTGATTATATGTTTTACTGGATTTCCTTCTATTCTTTGTCATATTTTGGAATGTCTTCTATTTCGGAAGCCTTTTGTGCACATAAATGAAAACACACACACACACACACACACACACACACACACACACACACACACACACACACACACCTCTTTTTCACTGACTTCCCACCACAGGAAAATGGAAGTTCCCAGCGGAGTACCCACAGTGCATCAGTACATTTAGCTCAGCACTCCCCAGACAGTGGTGAGCTCTGATAGGTCCCAAAGGATCACACAATGCAGCAGTTTTAACCAATAGGAGCAGGCCATTAGCTGAGATGGAGTAAACACACGTATAATGAAGAGTGGAGAAAAATGAACTGCTGTTGCATCTGAGATCCGACACTTACAGCACTTGCTGAAGTATCATATTTCCTCCCCAACAACAAGGACCAATAATAAACCTGGCTCCAGCACAAAACTTTGGGAACTACTTTGGGAGCTATTGTGGAGCTGCTGCTTTTTCCCATAAGTACACCTCTGGTGCTGGTATTCAACCAGTGTCTCCTGAGACATACTGAGGAAATCCTGTCGACGGTGGAGAAGACAGTTTTCCCTGGAAATAACCCAAGATGTCGTCAGTGCAAGCAGCGTTTTAATGACCCGTAGTTAGGTTCCAGCACTTGCAGTAATTATGATCAAATTAGAAAGTCAGGTGACATTTCTGTATGTGGAAATGAGAGGTTGGGGTGGATGATGTGGGAGTGATCGGTCATTTCCATGTTTCACAATAAGCCGAACCAAAGAGTGACCTCTCCTTAACCTTAACTGTGGTTATTATCATAACCAGGGCAATAAAGGGCTGACGTGAGTTCCTCCAGCAGGGGAGCTAGTTCATGAAATGGTTCAAATCACACAGTGACAACCTACAATATATAATGGTTTAAGTTGGAGGACTTGTTGTAGCGGTGCAACATAAGCTTAAAAAAGCCTGGGTCTTATCAGCTCCCTCCCTGCTGCTTGTAGTTAAGCTCTACAGGGGAGCGGATGAGGCTGAGGAAGGACAGACAGAAGAAAGCCAGAAAGTGAAAGAAAAGAAACTATGTTTGGCAGAGCTGGCTTTTCTCCTGTGCTGAGTGGCAGCCATCTTAAGTCTTTGTCTTTCCCTAAATGCTAAGTGACTTTCACACTTTCAACACAACAGTATCCTCTGCTCTTCTGCCTCTTCCTGCACCTGTCACCGGACCAGGACTTGGATCTGGAATCGTTGAACAATGATGTTTCTTTGTGTTAACCTACATTAAATGAACCAACCAAAGGTGGAACAACAGAAAACCCTGACACTGACTAGCTCGTTAGATATGAGGACTAAACGGTGGCTTAATGAACTACATTCATACAGTCAAACGACTGAGTGGCTTAAATAGTAAAATTAAAAAAACACACTGATTTCTGAATGTTTACAGATGCATTTACAGTAAATCAGGAAAATTCCCATGTTGCCTTTGAATCCAGCAGCCTAGAGGAAATAATATACCGTATATGCAAACTTTTCATTGAGTCCCCCTTGGTAAGCTACAACCAAACATACCCCACTACTGGAAAAGTGGGCTGCTGACATCTCTCCTTAATGAGGTGTGTTCAGGGTGTAGTCAGTGTACCAGTAGTGGAGAAGACGTGTGTGTCTGATATCAGCACCTTCTGTGTTTAGATCGTCGATGCAATTTTACTTCCGTTTTCGCTGATCTGTGTTTTCAGCAGATTGGTAATCCCTGCAATACACCCGGGTCAGTCAGTCATGTGACAAACTACCCAGTCAGTGCAGTGTGAAATCCAGACAGCCTCTCAGTGCTGCTGCCACAGAGTCAGCTCACCATTCACTGTATCTCAGTGTCTCATGAGTCTCAAAACTCACACACGTTTATCCAGATCTCTGAGTGTCTGAGCCTGTGTGCTGCTGCTCTTAAAGGACCATTCCAACCGGACTTCCCATTTAGTACATGACACATATACTTTCTGTGACAGTCAGTGGGGGATAAATTAAACCAAACAGATCAGTACTGGCCCTGATATGAAGCTTAATAAGTGTCAGGGAACAGAGAGTGTTTGTTGTTACCTGCTGTTCTTTTCTCTCTCCTCTGTCCACTAACCCCAACCGGTCGAGGCAGATGGCCGCCCACCATGAGCCTGGTTCTGCTGGAGGTTTCTTCCATTAAAGGGAGTTTTTCCTCTCCACTGTCGCCTAGTGCTGCTCAGTGTTGGGTATTCTACATCATTCTGTACATAATACTACAGAAAATTTAAATAATTGGTGCAATTTTGTTTTTGCAGTCACACTGAAGGAAATCTTCTTCTGAAAATAATATTGAGCAGTACAGATCAGACATGCTGCCCATGAGGCTGTAGTTTAAATAAGTGAAATCATCAGTTATCACCCATCATTTTGAGTCCACTCAAGCATAATTTCCCTGTGCCCGCAGATACACCTCCCTCAGCTGCACCTGAAAAACACCTCCGTCATGTACAACATGAGCTCAGTGTTTCAGAGTCAGCGGAAAGACAAGACAAGATGAAATGGTTGATTACAAGCTTGGAGTTCAAATCAGACTAAATTATCCCATCAGCAGTTATGTCAAAGTCATCCTGTAACCGTTTCCATTAAAAACACCATCGATTAGATCGTGTTGCGTTTTTAAAACAGACTTCTGTTCAGATCCTGACGGTGCAGCTTCCAGGTGTGAATGCTTGTAATTGAATGTGTGTGTTCCTGCAAAATAAAGGCAGAAGAAAGTTGTTCTGCTTTCATCACATTAACCCCACTGAATGTCAAAGTGTTTTTCCTGCATCGATTCTCAACAGAGTTTTAAATATTGAGCAAAGATAATTTAGTTCTGCCCACGGACATGAAGAGAAACCTGTTCCTGCAACAATGGCAATGTCACACATCCTGTGGATCTATTGCATCTGATCCATTACTCAGTGGGGTATTAACCTGTCCAGGTTGACATAGTTAGTTCTTCTTTTCCTTATCAAGTAGAGTATTTAGTCTCCCTGCTGTGTTAGCTACTATATCCTCCCTGTACTGCATTTTTCATATTGATTAATTTCTTACCCGTTTTCTCAGCGTGACAAATGGAAAAAAGAAAAAGTGACAAACTCACACGTTGCTCACCTCTGTATCAAACGACAGCCTCTTCTGTGTTATCATTAAACCACAGGAGCTGCCGTCCACAGCACAAAGCTGAATGAAAGTAATTAAGCTGTCCGACAATATTTTCTGTGATCACTGTGGAAATCAAATCCCACCATGGCAAATTACGCCTGTCATTGTATGTTCAATAAAGCATAATGCGACCATGGGCTCAGAGCAGCCGAGTTATATTACAAATGTTCAGCAGCACATGAGCACGGTTAGCTGTCTGTAGGACAATAGTTGTAAAAGTCCACTCAGTCATAACCATCACATGTAGGAATGAATGAGGGAGTGGAACAAGGTTTTGTTAAGAGAAGAATCGAGTGAATGTTTCACTGCAGCTTAGTACGTGTGTAAAAAATGTCAACAGTCTTTGAATATCAAAGAATTACTTTGACTTTCACCCTTCTCTGCCAAGACAGCTGCAGGGATGTCCTGTCCTGTTTCCAGCTATCCCTGCCTTACACTTCCAAATACAGCTTTAGTTGGTCTTGTCTGTCACAACAATCAAGACCCTGATGCAGCCGGTTCTTGGTGCTAAACCATCAAAGTGTTGATGCAGGTTTAACAACCTTTGAACCAGCACTAGCACTAGCACCAGCCCAGAACTAACGCCTGCTTTGTGCTGGACTAAAAAGAATGTGTATATTTACAACCTGAATCATGCCACAGATTTAAAGAAGCCAGCCTCCCGTGTTGCCGTCATACTGCATACCTGCAGGCATTTGCAGCAATCTGCAACTCAAATTTATTAGTCAACCCCAGACCTAAACATAGTTATAATTCATTTGAGAGCCTCACTCT
>JAUYWH010000005.1:1506628-1610231 GCA_034779795.1 Ctenopoma multispine
TGAGTAACGGATGTGATCAGTAAATCAGTTGTGTCAGCAAATGCCCCCCCCCCTTCAAAAAAAAAAGACAGTATGGTCGAGCAGCTGCAGTTTTTAGTCCACAGACAGAGGAGGTCAGGGTGGATGGATGAAAGTGTTGCTACTGTAGATTTTGCTTCCCGCCCCCCCCCGCCCCACCTGCTCAGTCCTAAAGCTGTAACTAGACAATAACGTGAGAAATGTGTCAGACATCACAGGTAAAGTCAGTAAGAGCCTAATGCTGGTAAATACAGTACACTGGTGAAACAGAACAGAACCGGCTGTGAGTGTACGTGGGTTAAACAGAACCTGTGTTCTTTTTAGTTCATTCTAAAGCTTCAACAACCTCCACAGCTCCTTCAGGTTTTGTGTGTCAAACACAGTGACAGTAACTACATCTGCAAACATCACTGAGCTACAACTCTTCACATTCAGAGCAGGTAGAAAAATCATTATCAGACAGTAAGATGAGAGAAAAAAAAGACGCAAAACATTCTGTGTGTGTATCCTGGTTCTCATCGTCTTGGAAACCTCCAGGCGATGACGACCTGTAATAACCATATGGCCGTGGTTTGTTGTAATGGAATAACATTACTGAGACCAATAAACCGAGTTTGTGTGGTGGTTAGAGTGTGTTAGCGTGAGCTAACTGTTTCTGACCCCAACGCCACACGACGACACCTTCATCCTTCAGCCTCTCTCTCTCTCTCTGCCACCAAATCAATTCTCATCGCTGTGGCGGCCGTGAAATCCATTTAAAGCCGCCTTGTCACAAAGGCGCCACATGTGCACGTGCGTGTCTGTGCGAGTGTGTGTTTCATGTTTGTGCAGGCTTTTACGTCGTCCTTGAAAATACACCAGGAAGCAGAATGTGAACAGTCAGAAAGTGCTGCTGCTGCACAGAGTGAAAGAAGGAGCTGAAGAGAAGTGAAGAGGGAGGGGATTTGTTCACGATTAGCAGCTGGTCTACATCTATGTGCAGTTTGTGTGACACTCCCCCACAAACGCACACAACAGGAGGGACTCGCACACCACACAGTGCCTCATTTTCCAGACCTCTGTCAGAAAAAGAAACTCTCCCAGCTGGTTAGTCCAGATTACCAGATCTACATCTCTGTCCCCGGTACCGCACACCGAGGGGCGGTTAGTCAGACTACTCCACATCCCCCGACCCCCCAACTACACACACCGCTCATCGTAAGGCTGCACCTCCTTCAGATGCTGCTCCCTCACTTCAGTTGACTAGTTCCTCAGAATGAGAAGAACAGACTGATGCTGAGCTGAACGTAAAGGCCGGACGCAGTCAGAGAACAGAGGAAATACTCTTCAGTCTGACTGTAACCTGCGTTTCACAGTGGAGGCTCCTCGTCTCACCTGGGTTAAAGACTGACAGAAGGTAACATGAGGTAGAAAGTCTATGATATTATAGATTTATTATATAAATCTATATTTCTGTTGTGTAGCAAATCAACATGTATGACGGGATCGTTCTTCACGTGATGTATTAACATCTGGGTGTTGTTAATGAGTATTGTTGAGGGTTCCAGGTCAGCTTTTGTCCCCAACAATAGTTATTACCCAGTCATGCATATTAAGAACTTCAACTTCACAAGCGCACACACACACACACACACACACACACACACACACACACACACCCACACACACAGTTGCTAAGCTGTAGCAGCCCCTTTTTGAAGTCTGACTCGATTTTGTCACAGAGCTAAAAATCCTATTATCAAAGAGGAGAGAGGGGAGGAAAATAAAACAAAATCCTCTCTGACAGTCTGATGAGGATGACAGGCCAGAGAAGAAGAAACCAGCCAGGGTCTCACTCGGGGTCCTCCACATGTCAAATCATTTCACACATCTATATCTATATTTACCTGCTGCTCTCACATACGCTGAAACCTGCTCAAGGACAGTCTGACAGACCATCCAGAAGAGCTGTCGGTGGACACACATGTTCACATTTGAGGCCATTCTCTTAAAGGGACAGTTCCTGAAAAGTACTCATTTGTATTTATAACCTTAACCAGGTGCTGCTGGATGTTGTACTGCTACTCCTGCTGGAAAAGAAAGAACCTGCTCAAAATACAAAATACACAACCCCAGTTTCAACACGTGACGTGTAAACCAGAACGTTAATGTCATGTAAATCCATTTTACATAACTACCTGGATTAAGTTAAATATTCTAGTTTCACTCTCTCGCTCTTAAACAAGTGCTGTCCATCTTTCAGAACCATTTCTAATAGTGATTAATAGCTGAAGGTTAGAAGCTTCTCTAACCTTTAGACCACTGCTGCTGTTCTTCTATAGGTCTTTAAGATCTAAATCTAAAGATTAACTAGCAGCACATCCCTCCTCCCTCCCACTTGCAGGGAGTTTTTCCTCTCCACTGTCGCCCAGTGCTTGCTGAAGAGGGACTGCTGGGTTTCTCTTCACCTTCTGTGCCTGTGATTTGTCGCTATATAAATAAAATTGTAAAATTGTAAAAATAGAACCGGTAGAACCTGATTTCAAACACACTGAACCCTCTGCAGCGTGTGTGAGACACTGAAAACAGAAACATGGAGGGAGTGACTGCTGCAGCGGGTCACTGAATGAACAGAGACCGAGCAGAGCGAGAAGCTTCAAGGACCTAATGTGAGGATGAAGCGTTTGTTTCAGTGAAGAAGCCTCTCCTGTCCTCCTCCTCCTCCTCCTCTCAGTCTCCATGTCTTTCATCAAAAGGGGGAAACAATCATCTCTCGTGTGTTGCTTTTCACTGTCTCTCTGTCATCACACAGGACAGTCCTTTCACTCTGATCCGTCTACTTCAACTTCAATCCAATCAATTTCTTTCTTCTTTTACTGATTCTCCGTCTCTCTCTCTCTCTCTCTCTCTCTCTCTCTCGACGATCTCCTCTTCTCTGTCTCAGTTCTTTCTCTCTTATCTTCTCACATTTGTAGATTCTTTCTCTTTGACTTTCATTCCTCCTTAATGCCCCCTCCTCTCCCCCCACCTCAGCACATTTTCTTTCTGGCTTACAGACACATCTGTCTCTGCCATGGCCTCATTAGAAAAGAGCAAACTAATATTTGTTTGGAACATAAGATAAGATAAGATAATCCTTTATTAGTCCCACAAGTGGGAAATTTGCACATGGAATCATGTTGTGACATAGCTTAAAATCTGCATCTCCCCAGCTATCACACCTCGTGTGACTTCAGAGTAACAGTAATGTGCAGACCCACACATCTGTCTGACTTTAACAGTGTAACCAGAGCTGTAGGAGAGAGAGAGAGAGGTACCACTGGTTCTTCTGTCACCAGACTGTCTGGCTGCTGACCGGTAATTTTTTTTTCCCTCACCAACAACAGACCACAAAAATATTCTTCTTTAAATTTTGCATTTCAACATCCAAGCTCCTCTTAGTACCACACTGAGGTGTAACCACTGGTACTCTTGTATCTGTCCATTAGCAGCTTTTTCCATCTGTAAGAATGAAAATTGGATCTGTTCAGAATGTTTCTCCTTCAATCTCTTCAAGACTAATATGTATTACCCCACTGGGAAAAGAGGAATAACTCTCTTCTTATTTAAACCAGTTCATCTACACAAAGCATTTCGTAGAAGCACGTGTGCTGAAGCTAGTGTTCAACTTTAACCTTGAACCGTTACAGATATTCTTCATATCTTCCAGGACTCACTGCTCCATTTACAGAGAAAACTGACACTGAGGCACTGAGAAAGAAACTATATTTATCACAGGTGACTAAAGACTTGGAGAAAATGTTAATTGGACAGATGGACACTGAGCCGGTTTATGTGGCAGCAACATGGAAACTGACTGGTCACACTGCTGCTTCGTTGTCACTGCAACAGTTGCTAATTGGCCGTTTAAGTCTTCTAGCTTTTTTCTATGGTGGTACCACAACCTCAACCGGATTCCACTGTGTGACTCTGTGGCTGTGGATCAGTTGGTAGAGTAATCCTTTATAAACTGCGGGGTGAGCGGTTGGATTCTCGACTCCTCCTGGCCACGAGTGTTGAAATGTCTCTGAGCAAAGTTGTATTGGAGCTATGTTTGCTCTTATTTGACTTACACACAACATAAGCACAGGTCCGCGGCCACTCTCGAACCCGTGATGCTGCCGTAAGCACAGACGGGATCAATGGATCTCGAATACATGCTGTTCTTATTCCTGTTTTGCTAGTACGTAGTTTTTTGTCGTAGGAAGAAAACTGTGTTGGTTCAGAAGAGACTTATGGTAGAAAGACAAAAGCCTCCTGAAAAAATAAACTAAACAAATTTAAAAAGGAGAGTCACACTTAGCAGTATCACTAAAAAAGTACCAGCTACAGTCCTCAGCTTTTGTCTAATGGAAGATCCAAACAGACGAGTAGATTTGAGTAGAGCTGATACCGCGGCAGTGAACTGCTATTAGCTACCTGAGCTAAACCTGCGCCTGTGAAATGATACCTGCGTACCTGCCAGCCCTCCACATGTGTGGTAAGTGGGTTAGTCAAACTCTGAGCAGGTCACTCAGTTAATCATCCAGTTAGTCAATTATCTTAGTCTGCAGGAGTCGCTCCGACTGCAACTAGGCAGTAGATCATTCAAGTCAATATTTTCACTAATCTGTCCGTCCCACACAAACACAGTTATTATAACCAATAATTAACTCTGGCACCAGCCCTCTGTCAAACACACACACACTTCTCCTACTGATTGACCTGGAGTGGGCCTCTTCGCCTTCATTTTCACTGCTCTGTGCTAATCAGATGGAGATTACAGGGGGAGAACAAGAGAGGGTGTCACGCTCACACACACAGAGGGAGAAAGAGACACGGAGGACACGAGATGCAGAGATAAATGCAGACACAGACACACGGCACCACAGTGAGAGAGAAAGACGAGATGAAAAAGAAAGAGGGGAAGAAAACAAGCAGCGTGATGTTTGTTGATGGAGAGATAAAGTAGCTGCAGGTTGGATAATGACATGACGAGTGCTCTTTGTGCTGTTCTTAACTGCTGGCTGAGAGCCAGTTAGTCTGGGTGGAAACACTCCTGCTTATAGCTGTGAAGGACTCGCATTTATAGTCAAGTAGACCTCTCTCTGCCTGCCTCTCTCTCCATTTTTAACCGCCTCTCTTTCTTGTTGAGTGAATTTGTTAATCGAAAAAAAAATTTGTTCACGACATGAAGAAATAAAATCTATATTCAGCTGAAATTACAGAGTTAAATTATTTCTTTATGGTTTTGTGGAAACTACAAGAAAAAAAGAAAAAAGTTTTTATTGTCTTCTGTTTCTCAAAACTGGATCAGAAAAACACAGAACCTTGAAATTTAAGATCAGTTTGTACGTATCTCTGCATATCTTCTGTCCACCTGAGCGATGAAATCATCGGCTCTGTGTTTTATCATTTGTGCCGTTTCTTGTCGTCATTTTTTCTCCCCGTGTTTCTTTTTATTTCCATAAGCACAACCTCATCTATCGGTTGAACGATTTAACTGCTAATGATCAAAACGGATCTTAAGATCATTCCACCACTCAGTGCACAAAAAAAAAAAAATCTAAGTACAGAAATATTAGGAAATGATGCCAACTGAAAGATCAGACTGATATTATACCGCTAATTGTATTATGTGATAATCTGAGGAAGAACAACCAGCACAAAAAGAACCTGTCATAAGAAGGAACAGGTCTTTAAATGTGTCACTTCATTATTTAAATCTTTAATTTAAGCCTCAATTGGTTCCAGACTTCCAGTAGAACAGAGGGATTGAGGGTCACGCCTCCACACGGAGATTTCAAAGCTCAGCTTCACTGAGAACGAAGCTCTGATAATGCAACACATCAACACAAAGAAGCGTCTCTGCAGCAGAATGAGCCGAGATGTAGGGAACAAAAGAAAATGACAGCGAGAGACGTCGTTGCTCTAATTCAGAGAGAAAATGAGGTAAACAAGCTTCATGAGGGAGGTGAAGACAGGAAAAGAAAGAGGAAAGAGTTGGATCTCTGCAGAAAGTACTGCCCCCGTTCACATAACTCACAACAAGCGGAGACGAACCCTCCCCTGGTCTGACCTGACACGGTGTCACGTCTACAGCACTCACACGAGAAGCTGTGTTCATGTTGAGCCCCAGCTGATTTTGGTTTTCTCTTTTTCATCTCAACATGAAAAACAGACTGTAAATCGTGTGACAGCCGTTTGCTTCTGCTCATCAGCGCAGAAGAAGCGATGTTCTCCCTCACGTGTCTCTCATCTACTCACATTCAACACGGCTAATAGCTCCAGAGAGCCTGAACATTAAGAGCAGCTCTGTGTGTTGGTGCAGGGTTTTATGTCATGCAAACAGCCACACTGATTAAATGTGGAGAATGACAAGTGACGCGTTTTAAACCAAGTTTAAATTCACATGTAACAGTAAATAAAATCATTCATGATTACGTGACAGCCAACGTAAACTAAATCAACTCAAGGGATTTGGGACAAATTCAAATGTAAATAAAAAAACTGCATATTCACAAACTATTAAAAATGTGACGCAAAATCACATGGAAATGACCTGCAAACACACCAGGATCACGAAGGAAGAAAAAACTAATCTGCATTTTAATTAAAGAGCTCCACCACAGAGGACCTGTAGTGATCGATGGCACTGCAGTCAAAGCTGCACCAACACTGTTGTCCAGCTGAGGCTCTGTCTCACCTCAACAGTCCGTGTAGGGACACCGGACTACGCAGGAAGCAACAAAGACAGAATCATGCTGATCAGAAGACAAGTTTGTTTGAGAACTCAAAGCTCTCAGGGGGGAGGGTGTTACCGGGCTGTGACCTCGTTGGTTATAAGATTTTCAAATGACAGCCAATGACCAGGAGCAGTTTTCCGACCGTTTGTCTCACTGTATAGTAGAAGTCTACTAGGAGTGACTGTGGTGCTGTTGGTAACATTGTATTATACAGAATATCATCCTTCACCTTTACTGAATATCACTGCTAAGGGTTGTGGAGAGGACTGGAACCAGTTCCAGGTATCATTGTCTGTTACGACGACACTCACCACAGTAGCTGCAACCAGGCAAATCATCTCTGCAAGACAGTATTTATGACTATTTGGAAATAAAATTTAATGTAACTGTAATTACATTTCCTCTTTATATCTAAAGCTTAGTATAACATTTATTATAACTCATTTTTCACATTCTGGTCACTCTGAATCAATTCCAGAGCTGTGAAGTAATGGACTTATTACAAGCCAAAGAAGTCATCATTTGCCTCCTTTTCCCTGATGTTTGGTGTTTCATACATGTTTAATCCAGCATAATTAAGCCAGACGGTGTTTATAACCATTGTGCTCGGACTGACGTCCCAGCACAGTGTGGAGCTGATGCTCACCGGAGGGTTTGTGGCCATACAGCACAACGTTCATACAGAAAAAGAGAAAGGGAGTCAGCAGTTCTGTGGAGTGGCAGAGAAAAGAAGACCAAAAATCCTGAAATACAAAAGACTGATGGGTGATGAGGAATATGTTTTTCTGTAAATTGACGTATGATTTGGATGATGTAGCAGCTCCTGAATTACAATCCTAAACCCGCAGTAGAGGAAACTGTGGATCCTGGACAACTGCTCTACCAAACTGATCCAGAGGGTCAGTGGTTTGACTCTCAGGTCCTCTGAAATGCTGTAGTAGCACCATCATATATAAAAAGTAAATCAAAATACACCAGTACATATTCAAAAACCATGAGTAAGTAATACTGGACATAGACTGGACAAATGAGGAATCAGAGCAGATGAAGTCTAAATAAAAAAAAGTCAAATAGGTTTTCTGGGTATATCACCAAACAGAACAAAGCATGAATTAAACAGTACCCACTTCTCAGGCTGCAGAGCTCAGTTCACAGCTAAATGAGGTCTGACTCTTGTGGAAATGAATCAGGCAACGTTTGCATGCGGGGCAGAGATAAGGCAGGAAGAAAAAAAAAAAAATTACCTGCTCACATCTCCACCATTTGTTTAAGCCACAGTGTGGAGCTGAGTGACAGGAGGGAAAGACGAGTGTGTGTCACACTCGTAATGAAAGCTGCTTATTTGAGATCATTCTGACACCTTTCTGACAGGCCCCTGCAGTAAAATAACAAACAGGAAAATTACACATCTTTTAATTAAAGCCATCAGTCACATCTGTTTATAGTGCAGTATTTGTTTATGTCTACTTTATTAGAATTCAGTGGGGCTGCTCCAATTATTTTCATTGTCAATTAAGTTCTTATTATTTTTCCAATTAAACATTTAGTTTATTAAATAAAATAGTGTTAAAAATGCCAATCACACGTTTTTTTCCTCCTTCCTACATTCAGTCTGTTTAATCATCTATTATTATATACTAGTCCTTGAACACCTCACACAAACTACTCTCCTTCATCCCTCTTTGTTTGATCATCACCTGCTACAGTTATTAGTTTAAATAGAGTTCGGTGTAGAGGAACAGCATGTTCCAGATCCCAGCTGGTAACGCACTCAACTTAAAATCATCAGAGTTGTGATATATGACAGACGCACTCAGAGCACACACACCTCCTGTGTGTGCTGTGCAGTGGGGGACCAACTGATGCATTATTGCGTTAATGTGTTTGTGGACATCCTCGTGTCTGTGAGGCTGTGTGTTTGGATTAGATTAAAAATGCAATGAGGAAAGCTACTCTCAGCACTTCTCCAACGATTGTATTGATTTCCTGAGCAGGCGGCTCAGACTAATATCTGATTATATTCAAGTTTGTTAAATATTCATGCTTGCTATCACTTTACATACCCGAGGACCTGTTTAGAGACGCACTTGGAGCCGATCAGTCATGTACACACACACAGGCAGCAGTGATTTTTCACAGATCATTTTAGTTTGGGTACTGTCTCGTTTCTGTTTTAAACTCTTTTTGTGATGACAGAGCAGTTTTATATTGTCCCCTACAATATAGTCAGACAATTTGACAACAATGACTTGGTGCCTCAGCAGCACCAAAGGTCGAACGTCTCCATGCCAGCAAGTCGTGTTACTGAAGTCCTTTTCACGTATTGAGTGCGTAGCTGAACATACTTTTCAGAAGTTGGATATTTCTGCATTAAACACTCATCGTGTTTGATTTTCCATGAGCTGAAAGCCGTAATTATCTAAATTAAAGCAAATATTCTACGTTCCGTGTAATTTGGTGTCAGCGCCATCACCCAGAATGTCTAAGACAAAAGGGAGGGATCATGCATCGCCTTGTGCTTGGGGTTTGTTCCCAGGATATCTCCTGTTGTTTTTCCTACTGTTCTGTTCAGCTACATCTCATTTTTCAGACCACTTAATGCTGAAACGATCTGCCAGCAGAAGTCACATTTCTGTAACCTCTCTTTCATTTGGGGAAGTCTGCTGCTCTAACCGTGAGGCATCTGTTTTCTGCCATATACCAGGGCAACTGAATGGATGTTGACAGTGTTATATTCTCTGTGCTGGGCTGCTCTGAGTGCTCTTAGACGTTTATCATCTCTATATCCTCACACAGCGATCTGGAGACACTTGTCACAGCTGGAAGCACACTTATTGTTCTTGCAGCTACTGTTGCTTGCACAAAAACACAAATTGTATTTGTCAGTTACCTGAGTATGTGTGTTTTTAATCCGAAACAACAAAACAGAAGAGAGAACCATTCACCAACAGTCGGCTGAAATTAAATGCCGAACTTGTCACCACTCGAAAACACGCTGAAGATAAATTACAACTCATTTTAAAGTTACGAGCTCCAGAATATCAACCAACCCGTCATAAACCTTCAGTTATCAACCATGAACTGAAATCTGCTAAAAGTGTTTACTAGGTGATTTTCCAATGCCACTGTTTTAAATGGAGAAACTGTGCTTTTCAAACCTTGACTCTAGTTTTGTTCTGAGAACAGGCCGTATCCTTGATTGCACTTTCTTCTATATATTCATCAGAGGAAGTGATGCAGAACAAAGCAGCCTGATCATATTTCTCCAACATCAGCATCCAGCAACAGAGACTCTGCTGTTCGTCACGGGAAAGATGCCAGAGGCACAAAAATAGCATCCGCTCCAATGAAAGAGAAAAGAGCAGGAGACTGAAGCTGGACAAAGCAGCTCAGCCTGATCTTACAAGATAAATCTGTTCTTATTAGGATGGAAGTACAAACAACTACAACAGTCAAGAAACAACAGACGTGTGAGAAATGTGGCTGCAGGGATTACAGGGCCGCATGTCTGAACATTTTGGTGAAGTGCTGCATAAATTAGCATAACAGTGGAATCAAACATTCATGGTCTCTTTATTATTTTTGAGACATTTCATCCACCACCACCAACAGGTCCAACACTTCACTGGTATTCAGTGAGAGCACTGCTGAAAAGAGTCTGTCCTGAGGACGCCACCCGCAGGTCAAACATCACTGAAGACTTAACAGAACAGAAAAACATCCTTTAATTGTTTCCATCCATTAAGCATTATGTTTTCTTTCTGTGATAAGTGCGTTGTACTCTTAAGGTCAGTGGCGTGGCTGTAAACTTGTCACTTAATTAGGCAAAAAAGTGGTGTCTGACTAAAGTAAGGCTGCTGTTCTCCACAGATACAGAAAAGTGGAGCAACATGTACCATGTAGTAGTCTAATGACGGAGAAGACTGATATGAATGAACCGTCAAGCTCCACACACTTTTAAATATATTTTCTTTTCACTCTTTCAACTCTGTTACTTTATTTGGTGCCTTCTTCAGCTGTCAATCATAACCTCAGGTTAGTTGCCTGTGTTTATGTTTCCATCATTATTTCTGCTAAAACTCACTAAATCCACACATTTTTGTCCTCTGCACAGTGTCACACACTTACAGCTTAATTAATCCCCTCTTTTGACTCAACCACACACACACACACACACACGTCGAGCAGATGGTTACTCTCCTGGACACTTAGCATGCTATCGCTGCTTCCATTTCAAAACACAGACATTAAACATGTTCATAATAATAACCCAGCTACTGATCAGATGCCAGATCAGATTTAACACATCAACGTGAATTTGTGCGCGCACACACACACACACACACACACACACACACTCGCTTACAACATTCCAGTTGTGTGCATGCTACCTAATTAAGAGCGTGTTTGTGTGTGTGTCCTAACATACAAGCCACATGAAACAGTGGATGAAATCATCCACCTTCCTTTCCTCCTTCAGTCAGGATTGCAAAGTGCATTTGAACAGAGATCTATCAGAAACAGACTGTTAGCAACATCTAAACAGCAGAGCGGCCACGCTGGACGACATGTGAAAGAGAGCGGGGTGAGAACCAGATCACACAGCCAACACTTTGATTCTGTGTCCCTGCAGTCACTCTTATCTGTAGAGTTTTAAAGAGGTCGACAACAAAGGCTGCAGCAGCTGGGATCACTCTTTTTCCCCAGTGCAGAAAAGTGAAATGTGAGATGTTTATTCCTTATTAATTATACAGATTTCAAACAAATTAGTGACAATATTCCACACTTTACCTAAAAAGTTAAGTAAAGAAATGATGAGGCCCGTTCTTCCAGACAACGAATTACATGTACAACAATATCACTGTATGTGTCGGTTAAAACTTTTTAATAAAACAGCAGTAGGAATCTAAAATCCATCCTTAATGCAAACGTGGCACACACTAACTTGACCTTTCCAGTCTGGTTAGTCTGCAAAGATCCACATGTGAGGATAAACAGCTGTTGTTGGTGGGTTGAATGTGGAATTTTCACACATGATTGGAGTAAAACATCCCTCCAGAAACAGCACATGCCAAGCTGAGTCCACAGGAAGCTCAACATGAGGTGCTGATATATAATAATTAGTAATTATTAACTTCCTATTCGATAAATTAAAGTGACACCTGCAACTGCGAAATAACTGATAGAAAGAAAGTGGGACCGTTTCTACAGAGTGGACAAAATGTTCGTGATGCTCTGCCGTTAATGATTTTTCAGTTAATGAGATTTTTTACCCTCTAAAGTCAATATACCTTACAGCTCCACAGAAATAAACTTTTCATTTGTTCATTATAATTTACAGCCGTTGTTTTGCTATGTTCATTTCCGGAGCTATTTAGGTCTGTTGCTTTTAATCGATCATTTTGCAGCCAATTTGCAGCTGCTGACTTTGGTAGTTAATTTTAAAAGTAATTTCAAAGTATTGCTTTGAGCAGTTCATCTTGGAACCAATTTAGTGCCACTGATGGTAGAGAGTGTATTTAGCGTTGTTGCTGATTAATTGACTTGAACAGAGAAGGCAGGAGTGAGACTGTATCTGAGATTTCACAGCCACTAAAATGTAAATATTACCAACATCCCCACACATATGCACTTTGCATACAGTGAACAGCATGTGTGTCAATATGAACAGTGAAACACGCATGTTGTACAGTAGGCATCAGCTCTACAGGACCAAACGGAGTTATCCTTTCCCACCCTGACAGGACAGCAGTATGTGTCCTCCGCAGTGAGCTAGCTGATTGCAGACATGGTGACTCTCAGCTTTTATCTGCAAACATATCCTTATTATGAGCTCAAATTATGTTCTGTACAGGAATGCATCTGTATTTGCACTTTAGTTGTAGAGAAGTGTATTTAAATATGTTTGGCTTTAGTTTCTGTGTCCTGAAAACTCATAAAAAAAAACGTTCCTAAAATTGACATACATTAAGATTAGCTTACTCCAAAAAAGGAAAAGATGGAACAAAAAAGTTCCTTTAAGCTCTGTAAATTAAAGCAATCACGTTCAGTAGTATAACAGAATTTAATGCAGCTGTAATTCCATCAATAATCTTTTTAGAAAATGCTGAGTCTGGCTGTAAATGAATCTTTAAGCAGTATCTTTATATGTATGTACCTGTCTGAGCAGATGTGAGTACGCTGTCCACAACAAATAGCAAACATACCACGTATGGTGGCGCAGGTATTTAAAGCTGTTCACCTGCTCTTTTTAAGCTCCCAAATGAACAGTGAGCAGTGAGGTCTCCTCTCCTTCATGTCCACCATCATCTCCTTTGTCTATGTTGAGGGTGAACATTTCCCTCCTGTAGGCCGCCTCGTCCCAGCCACTGATGCATCCTCTCACTGCGGTATTGGCTAGCACAACCTCTCAGCCTAGCGTGGACCCCTCCCCTCTTGCTTAGCTTGTGTTGCCGTCTCCAAAGCTCTCTCCTGGGGTCAGCTTGTTCACCTGAGCTCTCTCCACCCTGGCTGCTGTTAAACTGCCTGAGTAAACTGCAAGTGCTGTTCCCAATGTACAGTCTATATAGACTTTCACATTCTGTACAGAAAATGTGGATGAACAGAATGTTTGACAGCATCATTGAAGCAGTTTGGCGAGTTCGATAATATCAGTCTGACTGGAGGCATCGCAGCCTCCATCTCTCGTCTCTCAGCCATCAGTGAATTTCCCAATGGTGGTTCACCCAGTTACTGTTGTCATTACCTTCTCCACCATCCCTCTGTATGTTTAATAGCTGTGCTGAATAAAGACGTTAAAGATCATAACTGTGTTTTGTCAGCTCAGAAATATTGTGTTTGCTCTTTTTTGTGACTCAGATCACATTTCATGAACAACTTATGCAGAGAACCAGGATAGTGCTAACTGTGCCATTACTTTTCCTTCCTACTGTATATACAGTACCTAATTTCTCAGCATCAGATATTATATAACATATACATCATTTTTTGCATCATGTGTTGCAGATATTTATCTGGTGGAGGATCCAAAAGTTTGTGTGTGAAGTTAATTCCATTAGCATGTGGAGGATTGTGGGAGTTTTGTGAAAAATAACAGCCAGGAGGTGATGAAACACAAATCTTTCTTTTCATCAAGATATTGCTCAGTCATTAATTAAGTAGGAGATAATTCACAGACAGCCAAGTTCTGAATAACTCCATCCAAATATTGTGGAATAAAGTGTCACTGTGACCTAAGTGACTTTGTTTCCATCAGGGGCAAAAACAGAGGCTTAATTTACCAACTCTGGTATAAGTATAATGAGTCTTCAAATTACATAATCGATATAGTATTTAAAGCACATCTGTCCCTTGGGGTTGAAAAAATCTGTTACAACAGCCAATACAAATTGTAAAATACAGTGAAAGGCATTCAAACTCTGTCTGGGTCAGAGATCAAGCCCGAGACAGCCCTTCAGAATAAATCTGAGCTTTCATGTGATCCCCTAGAGAGGACAAGTGTGTCCTTGGCTTATTTTTGTGTTTAATATGTCGAAGCCTTCACCCACACTGGAGGTACAGTAAGTCATTCAGACAGATTTATGACTTTCAGTGAAAGCAAAGTGCAGACCTATTCACACTTGAACTCAGATCCCAACTAGCTGCATAATTTGCACTCCATGGTGGACATGACCGGGGGTTAAACTGGACTGAGTGCACCAGAGCTGAGACCCGCCTCCTGAGATCCAAAGGGCACCCAGCCGGTGCTAAGCTCCGTCTCCTTCAACACCGCAGAACTTTCATTTTTAACATCGTGGCTCTCACAACCTGTCTCACACTCAGGCAAATGTAGAATAGTATGTAGTAGCTCAGTTTCTTTGGCTCCCTGTGGGTGTCAAACTGTTCCAGAATCACTCTCCATATTAAGCAGTGGTAACTTCAGTTAGCTTGTCCTCTGTCACACATGTAGCCTCATTAACCAGCACTGACATGCTGATCTTGCTGTTGTGGATCAAGCAGCAGTCTGTACAAAATAGTTAGAAATAGTACCTGCATGTTGATATATGATAATTTTTTACTTCTTTAGACAGTAAAGGTTACCAACACCTGAGCTACTAGTCAAAAGTATTTTGACCTTTGGAAAATGCTTTTACTACTAAAAACACTGGTTTATTATGCATCGGCCGTACTGTTGCCTTGAGGTTTACTTTAAAACTTAAGCTACATATAAAAAGAAAACACTGAATTAGATTTCTGTCTGTTACTGCAGCAGTTCACCCGCTGTCATTGTTTCCTCTGTGCTTTAATGTTTAAAGAGTCAATTAAATCCACTGAAAAGGTCTGTTGAGATACTTCAGGTGCCTGATGGTGAAGCAAAGACATCGCTGCAGAGTATCATTATGAATGCTTCTCTTTTTACAAATAAAGTAAATCCCAAGCAGTCAAAAGGCCAGAATTTGATTGAACGTTTCTATTCTGGACTTTCTTGATGTTTACCTGTTTTGATCATGTAAGTGGAAATTTTCTGTAATGTTGAACTGAGTGAATGAAGTTAGAGATAATGACAGAGAAAGAGAGAGAGAGAGAGAGATGTTAGAACGGAGCAGGCAGAGAGGTGTGAAAAGATGAAGAGACGCAGACAGAGCTGACTGTTCTTCCCGCAGAGTTGCTATCGATTGTTCTTCCTGGCCGACGCGAGAAAGCTGCAGTGTGACCTATTTACAGCTGCTATAATTATTCACAACTCAGGTCGTATATACACAGCTCACACTAAATTACATAGTAGGAGAGACACAATAGGAGAAGGATGAAAACAGGAAACCGTATGAATGTAAGCAACACATACTAATTCAAATGGCTGTGTAGTATGAACATTGTTCATGGACGTGAGCAGCACTGGGCGACATCACATGAATCAGTCAATTAAAAAAAAAAAGTTTCCTGCTGCGAACACTGATCTGTAGAGCTGCCTACATTCTGTGTTATATGACCACTCACTATTCCACAACAACCACATTTAAAGCTAATGCAGGTTTTCCTGTTTGATTTGTTTATCTATTGGTCTCCAAAGGTCCTTTTTTGGTCCTTTCATATGAGTTCTTGACCTCTCGTTTAAAAGGCTTCTTCAGTTCTTACATCAAGGTGTAGCAGCACCAGGATTGATAAGTCATTACACTAAAAGAACAATATGAAACAACTCCAGTTTCAGAGTATTTATTATTACTATAGTCGGCCTTTGTTTTCAGGATAACAGGCTTAGCTGTGGCTGCAGTGCTTCTGACCAGCCATGCATCAAGCTAACACTGACAGGTAATATAACTTCTACAAGAGTTAGCTGAGCAACTTAACGTACCATCAAATCAGTCTGCGCTCCTCCACTGAAGTAAACACAGATATTTGCACTTTAAAATCACTGCATTATTAACTTAAATTCTATTACTGTTTCTCTTCATAAGTACAGACAGATTGGCTTTGCAGTGAAGTGCCTTTATCAGCATTGGGATGAGTAAATAAAAAGAATAAAAAGAAACAGTAACACATGTGTACTGTGTGTGTGTGTGTGTGTGTGTGTGTGTGTGATGTGTGTGTGTGTGTGTTTAGAGCTTAGAAAAAGTCCTTTATGGAGCATCAAACAACTACATCACCTCAGATTATCCTTAACAAAAAAAAAGAATGATTCACACCAGCATACAGTATGTCTCCATGATTCTTTATGAATCTCTACATGACTCTACTATGACTCAGTCTCTTTCTTGCAGCCTCAATAAATCTGCTTATACACATACAGTATGTAAGAAAACATGCATATTATATAGTGATATATAATCTAAGCAGGACACTGAATGTACCAATACCACAGTGTGTGAAATCATGGGGCAGCTGAGTGTCTAATTGGGGACCGTGTGATGATTTCTAAATAGCAGTAGAATCACTCTGTTCTATAATGGGAGGAGAAGAAGAGGCCAGGAGACAGACAGGAGATTAAAAGGACAGGAGGGAGAAGTTGGAAAAGGACAGGCAAGATTAGAAAAAGTTCTCTAGACAGATGAACAACTGTAGTCACTTTTCTTGTGTCTTCGGGGCAACAGAACTACAAAAGCTACCAAGATTAAATCTGGCCTTTAGTGGTTTAAATGGTGATTCATTTGTATGACAGAAAGCTAAGCATGAATCATCTGCAGGAACCACGACTCTGACCTCTGCACTTTACACTGCTGACTCACATACAGTACAGCTGGATTTGATTTTAGCATCCAAGAAGAAGGTTTAAAGGCAAATAACATAATTCATTTATAGTCAAGACAACACATTTTGGCAGGAGTTCCCAGGTTGGGATCAATTCGAGCACTGATGAGGCAAGAATGGGTTGCCATCAGTCAGGGTTTGACCCAGAGGTTGATCTATTTAGTATTCCAGAGCAAACTGCAGCAGTCTTGAAGACGTTCTTAACACTATAAATATGGACTCTTTACATAAGTTAGATTGATTTGCCAAGAAAGCCTTGGAAACTTGTAAAATGTTTTTCTTCAAGAGCCATGGAAAACACATCTAAAAAAACTGATGCTGTGAAGTTTGCCTTCACTGCATGTTCTCAGCGAAACCATTTTCACCATGTTTGAATATGTAATATAGATATTTCCCTGTATCAGAAGCCAGGCACCAAACCTAGTTCACCTCAGGTTATAGCAGCACCAAGAGACTCAAGAGACCCCTCCAACATGTGACGTGTGTCATGTGACGTCTTCCATCATTGTGTTCAAGGATCTCCACCACAATCCAGAACAACAGATGGACAACCTGGTCCAAACATTATCACATATGTTGTAGGGGGGTGGATTGATGCAAATCATCCAGGCCCATCAAGCTCAGCTTACAAGGGAGTCGGCATCTAACATTGGTTTTGCGTTGTGATTCGCTGCGTGTGAGATAGAGTGAAGAGCTTGAGGCTCTGTGATCACCGATGAGAGAAAATATCGTCGGAAGGCCTGAGAGGTTCCTCTGTGTATTCATTTATTCCTGGTTGATCCTCAAGCATGGAGAACACGCTGACTCACTGGCTGACAAATAGTACACACACATATAACTGAAGATAGAGGCATAAAAGTGTTATGATCAGAGAGGAACTTTCAGGGAATCAATCTGAGGGCAGCTTTCAGAACCACCAAGGAAGTGTGTGTGTGTGTGTGTGTGTGTGTGTGTGTGTGTGTGTGTGTTTTGGGGATGTTTGTAAAGAGAGGACTGAGATACACATCGATAAAGATGAAATGAAAAGCTGAACTCCACAGCACACACGCAGTCATGTCTAACTACACTAGTGATGACACACAGCGATATAATGCATTCTCTAAACTAACCTCAGTCATCACAGCTAAAAACTGAAACCACAAGCATAACCTGAACCTGACTGTAACCTGAAGGGTTACAAACTTATACTTATGGACACGTATGGACAAAGGGTTTGAGCCACACTGAAGAGCAGAGGAAGCTGGCTGCACAAAGCCTGTGCAGTGTACAGTTCTCGTATCTCTCCAAGCAGTAAATGTCTCATAATTATTATTCATCACAGACTCTTTGATCACGAAACTCTCTACAGATATTAATGTTATCATCTACTGGAGAGAAAGAGAGATGGGAAACAGAAAGAGGAAAGCAATCAAAGACAAACTTGAAAGACTGAGGCCCACAGAAAGTTAAAGGATATTTAGAAGAGAGAGAGAGTGGGGGAGGAAGAAAGCGTGACAGAGAAAGAAAAGCAGCGATGGTAAAGTGGAAAGAAGAATCTAGTGTGCGTGACAGAGATACAAAAAGACAAAAAGCAATAGCAGCACCCAGACTAGAGAAAAGAAAAGCTGAGTAAAAAAAAAGTAAAGTGACAGAGGATGACGGAGAGAAAGTGTGAGAGAAAGATGGTGAGAAGATGAAACAAAGGGATAGAGAGATCAAAAGAGAGAAAAGAGAACAAAATGGAAGTGACAGAAAGCACAGAAACACACATTTCACACATTTCACCAACTTAACAAACACTAACATCTAAATAAATATGAAATGATTTGCATGTGGGTGTTGTGTTTCAGAATAAAAGCACAACTGAGTTTAAAGAATTCATCAGTGTTTACAGATCTGTCACTGCTGCAGAGATGAGTGTCACTCGCTGGATATAATAATGCAAAATAAATATTACAACTGTTTAATTTGAATAGTTTTTATCTCCTCGTTTATCGTTCATGCAGCTGTTAAAGTGGAAAATCCCAGATAACATTTGTACAGCACATTTCTATCCATTTTAATGTGGCCTGGATGCTGAGTTGGGTTCTTACAAGTAGAGATTATTCCAACATTATTTAACCAACATTAATCTCAGTTAATTATGGGACCAAAATAATTGAATCAAACAATAAATCTTCCAGGGAAGAGTCGGCAGCAGATCTGGATGTAAAAGCTGAAGAGTTAAAAGGTCAAACAGAGAGAAATGGAGACATGGTTAGAAGGTCAAATGTCGCCCATTTCCTGTTCTATTAGAAAACACAGGTGGAGACGATAAAGATTAGATCACCATCGTCCACATAAACATCCACCACCAGCGGAGATCCGGGTCACAGTGAAGATCAGCCAGTAAATGAGCTGTGTGTCCAGCCTGTAGGCTGAGAGTTCTCTGAATGAATTATCAGTCTTCAAGTTAAACTGATAAAGACTTCAGTGTCAGACAGTTTCATATCAGAGTTTGTTCTCCAGAAGCAGAATTAGGTCACTTTGATGGTTATGCTGGGATAAAGCTGCCAGCACTCATGAAAACAACTTGTGCTCTACATCTTCCAGGTTCAGTCAAAAATGTACAAAAATAATCAGAAACTGTTTACAAGTATGATTCCAGCTTCTGCTTAAAAACAATGTGAACGAGCCAGTAACCAGTAGAAATCAGAGCTGTCCTGCTTATTAAGTTTCCCAGGATTTTTTTATGCAAACATAAACCTACCACCTGGTGGTTTGGATGTTGTGGTGGACACGGGCCATGATGGAAGGTGTCATGATACAGAGCATCACAGCCTTCTGCATACGGGGCTATGTGCATGTTGACGCTGACACCTTGTCCACCACAACATTAAAAATGTCACATGATAATTAGTCGGCTGAGAACCAACGCTGTGAAACACGAGCGCTCTCACAATGGAAAAACTCCATACACTTCCAGAAGTTAATACAGGTCCACATCATGTTGCACAAAGACCAAGTTGTTTCATGCTCCACTGGTCTAGTAGAAGGAAGGATGAGGACAGAGGTTCTGTTCAGAGAGTCATAGTAATGCTATAACATTAGCATGCACGATGCATGCAGCAGGGAGCTAATTTCGACTGCTTCACTTTATTAACTATGGGCAGGCTCACTCTACAGCTCTACAGATGACCAAATGTAGTGGAGTAGATTGTACCTGACCTTCAAGTGATCAGATTACAGACGTGCATTTACTTCTGTTCATACGACAGTCAGGCATAGGGACACGTTCCACACATGTGCCCTACAATTTTATCTACTGGACTGAGACTGGAAATTTACGTCATATATACCGTAGCACATATACGTATGAATTGGTCTTAAGTAGTTCAGTAGCAGTAATGTTGGTATGATTTTGTTTCACCTTGGGACCAGACAGGAAGGACATTATGTACGGCTCAGTGACTCAAACACCTTTTTAGTTGAACTTAAATTTTCACTGCAGTACAATAAATGTGGTCATTTATGTTCCTAACGTCCAAGTCACCAACTAGTTGATCATGATACTGACCATTTGTCAGTTGCAGTAAAAATATCATGTAGTCTTTAGTGTGAAGCATCAGCGGAGGTGGAATTACACTAAAACTGTACATGCACTGGGTGCTTTGGATAAATGGCTGTACCAAATGATGTAGAAAATTGAAAAGGATCTGAAATATCAAGGGACTGATTCTCTGAGAGGACACCATCGCCTTTCACACACACTCAATGATTGGCTGAGAGTAGAGTAGACTCATTCCCCTTTATCTTCCCTGTTCTGCAGTAATCAGATGGAGATTACAGAAAGAGAACACACACACACATTCCCATACTTGCTGCACTCAACCATGGTCTATTCTTCGATGAAAATGGCAGACAATTAGATTTCTGGAGATGGTGTGTCTTTATGTATGGCTGCACATTTCTTTACGGAAAGTGAGTGTGTGTGTGTGTGTTTGCACAAGAGGCTCAAAATAGAGGACAGCAGTGAGCAGCAGAAGTCTTTGGAGACCAGAGGCTCTCCCACCATCCTGATGTGTAATCATGATGATTAGTCTACACACTGAGTGTCCTCCACTGTTCCTGCACACACTGTGAAGCAGGAGAACCACCAACTGGAGACACTTTCGTGCTCCGGGATCAAACTCACATTTAGTCACTGTTCATTAAGTTGTAACCAGGGTTCTCATGAAAATCACTCTCATTAATAATTAACTATACATATCAGATGCTTAATAATTAAAGGGGCTGATGAAGAAGTGAAAATCTAATTATTACAATTTCAGTTTATACTACTATAATGATAACATGTAGCTTTCAGAAATGAAATAAGGAGTGTGTTGTTGGCAGAGGATGGCCTTGGACAACAGCAAGGACAAGAATCAGGATCCTTTATTACAATATAAAAGGGTTTATTATACACTGAAAGCATCAGCCGCACAGCACAACAAGCACCAGGCACAGAAAGTAAATCTTTGCTAGACTGCGTGTAAGAGAAGAGAGTACGACAGTATCAACATGACGGAATCACAACATGTCTACGAATGTGAGCGGACAAAGAATTAATGTAGGAAATAGCCGATTTTACCGTCTGAATGCAAACACCAAATATGACTCAGATTTCAAATTCCTCAGCTTTCAGCCCGGATCTCCTCTTTCTCCTCTTATTTCATGCTCCAGTACAGAGCTGTAATACAGTACGATCTCTTTTTATGGACACAGGGATATTTATTACAACTGTTGTCCACACGCTGCAGCTGTGACCACTGAAATCATCTTATAGCTCCTCCTCTGGACAGACGTACTGTGTTTGATGCAGAATATGCAGCTTATTCTGTTATGGCCATTGTGAGTCACTGTGAGGCTTCACCAAGATATTTTATTTTGTAAAATAGTAGCAGAGTTTAGGAACAAAGTGACAGAAGATAAGAAGGCTGCCAGAATGTGACAAGAGATTTTATCATAAAATAATTTGTTCTGTGAGACAACAAGAAACACACTTCCCAAATCTCTGGATCAGTTTACATGAATTTTACAGTTCGTGATAGCACATAATATTTTAGGAGGCGCAGTGCGAAGATCACATTTTACTGCCTCTGTCTCCTGATGCGAGTCCAGTAGCTTTAACCCTGCTGCTACACACACACACACTGGAACATGTGTCAGTGGAAGCTCTGTCCCATTCTTTGTGTTTATTCAGGAAAACACCCACTCACATTATTACTGTCTGTATTAAGCCAAAACATTGTGACCACTCACAGACGCAGTAGATAACACTGATTATCTTGGAACAATAGTGCATGTGAAGGTCTGAGATACAGACCGTTTATTCACCATGTGCTGAGCTTCATAACCAGGTGTGTTGGATGTGGGGGGCAGGTGTAAAAACCTGAGCGAACTGGAGTCCTTCAACCCCTTATAGCTCATTTTGTCCCAACTCTCCCACACAAACGTTTGTTTGAGCGTTTGTTGAAAGTGTGACGTAATCTTACAGGATGAAAAGTGCGGACAGGTACAATTTCCAAATATGTTAGTCTGGTGAATGTCTCCATTTAACCAACTCCTGTGGTTGTTTACCGTCCAAAAAACCCAGCACACCCACAGTTGTTCCTGTTTGTGAGTCTGAATTTGGCCGTAGCTATGTTGGGAATTTTGTGATGCCAACAAACTGATACAAACTGCCAACCTGCTGGCGGTGCAGCTCTCACCTCATCATCAAAAAAAAAACACCACATGGCAGAAATTGTCGACCCATTTTTTCTACTGCTGTCTACAGTTAATTACTCAATTAGCTTTTCTGCACAGTGACTGTTAAGTTACCGGCCACACCTGCCCCACATTTTAATATTTGTTCAGGCTGATTGCTGCATTTCTGGTCACCGTTTGTAATTATTCAACACACATAATGAAAACAGAATCAGCACATTAAAAATTCCATTATGGACGACCTACCTGAGTTTCTTGGGGAAGCAGGAAGTCCTCAGGTGGAGTCAGTCCTTTTATGGTGCATTCACATTCCAGTCACATCACTGGCCTTGGGGTTACACAGGATAACAAGCTAACAAGGACACCCTCCTACCTGCAGAAGAGCAGAGGAGAATGAGAAAAGGAAGGGAGGAAGGTGCAAATGGAGGCAATGAATGAGTCCAGGGATGGAGAGGAGAGGGGAAAGACAGACATGTCAACATGTTGCATCATTAATTCATTAGTATTCTTAAAGCTTCTTGACTTCTGTCATCTCTCCCTGCTGTCACGTCTCTCCTCTGTCTTTTCTTGCCATCCCTCCTTCTCTACTCTACCCGTTTTCCTTTAATCAAAGTTCCTCAGCAGGACATATGGAAGGTGTGAAGGAGAAATCCAGAGTGATAGTAGTTCTGGTAGTTTTACAGAGATGCAAATTTTGACAGTAAGCTATAATTTGTCAATTTCCATGCTAAAAGACCCAGTACAGCCGTAGCCCTTTTTTAACGTGTAGGTTAACCCTCATCTCTTTAGTTATTACTCTTTTATTACTATTTCAGAGAGCAATCATGTAATAAAATAAGAAACTGATGTTTTTCCACTGGTGAATGAAAAGGTGAATAAGGTAACTAAATACCACATTGATTGATAATAGAAATGTCGTATTAAACACACTCTAATCCACAAACATCAGCAGCTACAGTGAAGCCACAGTGAAATGGCTGCTAATGCATCAATTCTAGCAGGTTACGTAGACCAAAACTATGAATGTAGAGAAATAAAGGAACAAAGTTCTAGTGTTTTTCTTCTTCTTATGATAGACGGGCTTAGCTTGTCCTGCTAATTCTTGTGCAACTGGATAAATTAATGTTTACACTGCAAATGCAAGAGGATCCTTACAGATGTTCTAGCGTCTGTCCTTCAGTGTTTGAAAAACTCCACCAGAGTAGAAGAACAGATGCAGTATTCTGCGGTCTCAGAGGAAAAAGCTGTGTTTTTAGTAAGTGGCATGACTCTCGCTTTTTTCCTTAGCATAGAAAAACGGGTCTTACTTTCTTCATCACTCTGTCCACCTACACACTGAAACCTGCAGCTTATTGTTCATGTTTGCTCTCCTGGGTTTCTCCTAAAGCATGCTGGGAAATGCAAGAAACTGCTAAGTGAAGCTGATGATGAGCACCACGATGAAAATCACTGACTGCTAATATTTAACAACATGCCAACAAGGTGCCCGAAGGTGGGATTTCAATGTGAGGGTGGTGTGGGTGTAGCGTAGGTGAGTCATTGCCATTCAGAAGAATCATTACATCACATTTTATGCATTGCTATGTGTAGATATATATATTTATATATATACATATACATATATATACACACATATATATATATATATATATATATATACACAAACTCACACATGCATAGACATTTTTTTCCCTAAGAAATCCCATCCCTACATTTATTAACTCAAATTGGCTCCAGGCTTGCAGGGATGTACTTCTGTTTACTTATTTAGTGTGCGTGGTCATAAAAGATACGGGTGAGGTAATTAAACAAGGTGATAAAATACAGCCACAACAGAAAAACACAGCATAAACACAATTTGTGAAGCAGAGATAAATGACAGGAAAAGGCAAGTTATTATAACCGTGTCTTCAAAACAAAGAAAAAAAATACAAGAATGTCTGGACGATAAGAGGCGACTGAATTAGATAAGTAAATCTAAATGACTTTAAAACACAACATGATGGACGACAGCATTAAAACGACAGTGGTCATGAAAAATAAGCAGGAAAAAACCCCACAAAAAACTGCAAGAGAAAATATTAGTAGAAGGGAGGAGGAGGAGGAGGAAGAGACTCCATCAGTGGAGGAACAAAAAAGAAGCAACAACAGGAGGCTGTCTGGTCAGAGAATCAGATAAAGAGCAGATAACTGGAGAGAAGAGGAGGTCGGACACGTCCAGCAGATCTAATATAGAAATGCACGTCCAAAGCAACTGAGGGAACTCTTCAGTCACTATACCACTGTTTGCTTCACAAATAATCTGAGGTTAAATCTGGGCATAGTCTCACCCCTCCAGTATCTATCCCACTTATCTTGATGAGGGTTGCAGGGTGACTGAAGCCGATCCCGGCAGGATATACCTTCAACTGATTGTCTGTCTCTCACAGGACACCAACAAGTCCCTTGAAGACATAAAGGTATTATACAGTACTGTGCAAAAGTCTGAGGCCACTGTTGGATTAGTTTTTGAGCAGCGCTATGTTCATATAGATTTTTGTTTGGTTTTTAGATTAGAACAACTAAAAACACAAAAAGTGGCTGCTCTCCTTCTCCATTCCTGACCAGGTTTTCTTCTTTTTTTTTGAAGGATCCAGATGAAGCCGCCTGATGCTGACCTGACTTGCAGTCTCTCAAAGAAGAAACTCATAAAGTCAAAAACATCTCAACAAATTTTGACAGGTCTTCCATATTTTTGTGCTTAACCTCCACAGAGCGAGAGATGTATGTTCCTAATAGATTATAAATAAGACTTTGACTTTTGCACATTCCTGTACATATATTAATATATGTAAATTAAGTGTTGGACAACAATGAGCAGCATCACTTCTCTGACTGTTAGCTGGACTAGCATTAGCTAAACACCAGTGGATTAGCATTAGCATGGCCTAGCTCTACACAAAAAGGGGATTAGCCTTATGGGCTAATGCTGCTGACTAAGAGATTAGCACTAGCGATAGCAGGGCTCAGAGTCTGAGATACATGAGGAGAGATTAGCTACTGTATAACTCGACTCCTACTGACCACAGGTTGGACAGTCTAGAGACGGGGAACACTGGGTACTAAACGTCATGCATCATGGCAAAGATATAGGCAACATCACAAGTGAATTGTTTTACTGCGGTTTTGCTCATTAAATGTGACAAAACAATCAAATTACAATGAAATCCACTTGTAGGTAGATTTAATGCTGTTTGAAAAGCATGAGATTACTGATTAAGTGACGGTTACAAGAACAGGGCTTTAGCAACAGCTATGAGCTTGATCGTATCGCTGAGTGGGATGTTTAGAAAACTAAATGAAACTCGGTGTCAGGCTGTGTTTTTCCTGTCATATACTGAATCTCTACAGAGAAACATTGTTTGCACCATGACAAGGAACTTCAAATAGGAACAAAAGAATAATACCTGCCAACTTAGGTGTCATGGGTGCTGTTTTGTTCCAAAAAGGTACCATTTAAATCTCCTGGAGTTCAGCACAATCCATTCTGACTACTGTATGTTTTACAAGCAGCTGCCAAGTGTCAGGTGTAATTAGAGAGGAGCTGCCACTCCTGCAATAAACATGGTTTGAGAAATGAACAGTTACAGTATGTCGTGCTGCGACACCGCGAGCGCAGCGGGCCGGGAACAAAGGAAATCAAACTGGTGCTGCTGGGGTTGAGTTTTACGTTGGGGAGAGAGCGAAGGGAAAGTATAATCATGCTATGGAAAACGTTTCATTCTTCCACTGCTTGTCTGCTAAAATTCAATCAAAGCCACTGAGGGAGGTTCAGCAAAAAGCTGCAGTTTTTTTCTGTGATTATCTTACATGAAATCATCGGACGCTCCACATGAATATTTAACCTGAAAAAAGACAAAGCACGAAGCTAAAACAACTCAGTGAAGCAGGGATTCATTATTCAGTGTTTTCTAATATGTCCACCCATGACACTAATTCTTTGATGAATGATGAAGCTTGAAGCCTTCACCGTTCCCTTTTGGACCTGGTTAGGCCGTCTTAGCCTGGCTTATGATGTGTTAAACTATTATTAACAGCTCATCGGTGAACGCATGAGTGTGGCAGCCCTTCCTGTTCGCTCTCCATCAGCTTCTCTTCAGCACACGCTTTGCTGTGTGTTTAGAAATGGGAGATTCAGGAATGTGAGTCACTGGTCATGTCATTCCCTCCTCGTCCCATTTTCTCATTTATTAAACAAAGCATTTAATAAACTGAACATTGTCCACAACACAGGAGCACTGTATGAGCTCATGCTCCACCTGGTCTGAAAGTCCCGATATGATCAGCAGCATGGTCATTAAATGTTTATTAGGGGGAGTTGAAACACTAACGACTCCTGTGAGGTTTGTTCTGTTTTATCAAAAGAAAAATAATGAAAGATTAACGATCATATAGTTTGCTAAGAGTCAAAATGGCTCCAGGTAATAACCAGGACATTTCCAGCCTTAGAAAGCTGTGATCCTTTGTTTTGCCTCTTGGTGATACACAGACTTTAGATGTTTACCTGCATTAATAAAAAGCTGCAGAATTACACTGTTCAAATAAAAAAAATCAATGTGTGCACACACACTTTGATAAAACTTTCCAGTTAATATATTGGCAGTGTTGGTAACATGTCCGCCTTAGCAAAACAGCATTTTTACGTCAGTTTGATGAAGTGGATTGATTTCATTGAATTAAAGTAATAGCCCGTACAGCATATTCCCCTCTGCTTAGTGCATCTATAGAAATGTTTCCCAGTGCTGATATGTCATCATAGACAGCAAATGTAATGTAGTCGCTTGACATTTTGGGAGACACTTATTTTCTTTCTTGCTGACAGTTTGAATGGTCGATGTGACGTTTTCATGTCAGAGAGGTAAATATGAAGTAAGTGTACAGCCAGAAAGCACTTAGTGGAAATGAAAACCTAAAAACAGCTAAATGACACGTTGGATTTTTTCCTCTACATTTACTGCTATTGTTGTGGTGATTTAAAGCTGTTGCAGAGTTTGTTTGATTCTGCCGCAGCAGTTATACAGGGAACTGCATCTTCTGGAGATGACACTCCAAATCACCACAGGATAGAGAGGAGGGCGCCATGTTCTGTAAGCAGCCGCCTAGTTAACAGCGAGTGTTCAGTACAGGGGGCTCTGTGCAGGACTGTTTCTTGGGTGGACACTGTGTCTTCTAAGTCTAAAGTCATGTCTAAACTGTTTTCATCTGCTGCATCTTGCTTGTTGATTTCCTCTCCATCATTCTACACGTTTCACAAACACACAGTGCACACAAAGACGATACCCCCACATACTGACTGAGTGTTGCTGAGTTTTCTGAGGCCGTGTTACTGGTGAATTACTGTAGTAAAGTGTGCACAGTGGTTTTTTGATTCGTCTTTGATTGGAAGACCCTGGACAACAACAAATCTACTGCGTATGCTGTTATTTTTGTATCACAGTAACAGTAACACAATGATATGTGCCGAGCAAATGAAATGAAAAGTCCAGTATGTGAGTTGTTTGAGTACATTTAGTGTTTCTGGACACATTAAATTATCATTAGTTTGTGCCACATGTGTGCATTTGTCAATAAGAATGACTGTGTGGTCTCCAATCTACAAAATACAAACTCATTTCTGCGAGACTTTCAGTCCTTTCCTCTCCGACGGTTCCATTTTTCATGTTTAGGTTTTAGATTTTATCTTTAATGCCAGGAATCATGTATTGTATTATTTTAAATGACCACACATTACATTTTAGTGTCACCCTGGTAATAAGGATATAACTAAAGTTTACATGAATTAACCAAGAGGTGAAGGAAGAGTACTTTATAAATGAATGGCAGCATACTACTGTACAACAGTTCTTTTACTTCTCCCTGTGTTCGAAAACACGAAAATATCTCATCCTAGTGTTGAGCAGGTGTTTTAATGGCTGAAATAAGATAACATGTACTCCTGTAATGTTACACAATGGTTGCATGTGTTGAAATCTATGTAAGGGTAAAGTGTGTGTTGGCTTTAGCGGTTTTGTTTGTTTCAGGAAAGTACAGTGTGAGTATTGTTGACACTAAAGCAGGTGAAGCCTTTAACATCCTCAAAGTTAGAACCAGTGAATCTGGGTCAAGAATAAAATCTACCTGGACAAAAGAAATATATCCATGACAGCTTTCACACTGACAGAAGCCACTAACCATCGACCCTACTGAAACTGATGCTGTAAGTGATGCTGAGCAAATCTTGGACAAACAAAATTCAGTTGCCTCCAACAGTTAATTGCTAACGCTGTGTGTTTTATCCAGTCTGTGGCTTATACTGACACAATCTTGACTAAAATGACATCTTCTTCACAACGGGACAGGCTGCCAGCCAGCGAACAAAACAGTCTGCTTCTGACTTCTCTTAGGACACAGAGGGAAAAAAAACAATCAAATGAAAGAGCCAGCACAGAGACAATTAAGTTTGGATCAATTGCAGATAAACATGAGATCCATGAGCAGAGGTTTGGTTTGGTTTCTGAGAGGTATTCAGATGCCATCAGACATCTGACGGTGCTCTGAGGCCCCGCAGTTTCAATTCAAACGTCCTACCACAGTAGGAGGCGACTGACTGAGCACTAACTGATCACACTCGCATCACGTATGGAGAAGTATTAATAGTAATCTCTCAGAAGTGGCTCATATCTTCATTTTAAATGGATGTTCATCTGAAGAAGCTCACACTGATCCATCATGGATGCGACACACAGTGTGTAAGCCTGTTTTAATCCGCTGACCGATCGTGTAATGTACTGAACACGCAATACACAGGCTGGAACATCATCTTTATGGATTCTGGGTTAGTTGACCTTGTGTAATAGCCAAAGCAATCCTTTCATGTGGCATAATACATATGGACAAATGGCAGGACTGTCACATGACTGGTTACAAATGTCATGTTTGTCATATGACGAACACTGTGTGAGTTCTACTGGAGTTTGCTGACACCTACAGGTTACTCCAGTGGGACTGTTGGGTTTTCTATATATTCTGTAAGGTCTAAAGCTTCAAGTGGTAAAGTGCACTGAAATTACTTGTTATGATTTGGCACTATGTGATTACACTGAATTGAAATTGTCCAGCATTTTTGAATTTTGAACATAAGTGTTAAACCATCCACCATTTTGGTGCAACTATGCGAGACAGCTGCTGGCATATTGGCACCTTTCTCTAAAAGGGGTGCAACTTCAAGAGCCTCCATACGTGCAGGCATGTTTACATGTGTAACGAGAGGTATTATAGGTGGGAAACGTGATATATGGTGATATCATTTAATGTTTGAGTCAAACGAGGGGCAGCTGAGCTTTAAAAAGCTGGAGCCTGACTTCAGATTCTGAAGTTGTCATGATGTTTTGGGACCTTTAAACTCTTACTGAACCTGACTGAATTCACTGTGTAATAATTTGTGTAAAACAGTGGCTTTTGTGAGGGTCTCACTGACACTGTGTTACTGCAGGAGTGTGTGTTACCGGCTGTATAAACTCTCAGATTGAAGCCGGGCATAATGACAAATGAATGCAAAGGAATGAAATGACTGCTTGTGAAAGTGAAGAAATCACACAATCTGAACTCTACAGGAAGTGTTGAGAATTGTTAGCAGTTGTTTAACATTAAAATGTATAATGTAGTTAATGAGTTTCTGTCTGAAAACTCAACATAATCTGTTTTTTTAGTAATCACACTAATAGCTTCATACGTAGCTCAGTTAAAGCATCAAGTTTAGAAACATATTATCTTCTTATATGTGCAGATACAAAGAATTTAAGTATGAAACTAAGTTTGCAGTCTTCCTCTCCAATATACCCAAGACAATTTCCATCACAAACCTTTGCTTTTTTCCTGTTCTACAGCTGCAGTGGCACCTATAGCCTATAACCTGTTCCTTGCTTTTGTGTCCTATCTCCCCTGTGTCCTTGTCTCCTTGCAAGGATCATCTATCGTCTATGTGTCTGCCTCGGTTCAGCCGTCACCTCTGACTGATGGTCGAGCGTTTGATACTGTTGGGGATTGATTGCTAGGGTCTTGTTATCCGTCACCCTGGCAAAGGGAAACACAATCTCAGTTTTAGTCGTAGAAATGGTTACCCTGGGCACCGCCCCTCGCCGTGGAAACAACACGCAAAGTGGCGCCTCTGTCACCACATCCAATCTAACGACCTTCCATCTGTCAGCGTCAGTCAGAATCTCTGCGTGCATGTGCTAGTGAAAGACTGACAAAGTGTGTGACGGTTTGTGCAGAACACAGAGTGAGTGTGTCTGTGCTTATATGCTTCCAGTGTCAGTGTCACAGTCTCCTGGTTAAATGTGCCAGTGGTAAAATGTGTCTGTGCCTATGTCATTAAACAGTTATACACAGACCAGCCAGAACATTAACACCACCTGGTGGTTTAAATGTTGTGGTGGACTGGTTAGAGTATCCATGCTATAACATCTGAAGGTGGTATTATTGTTCTGGCTGATCTGTCTATAAATCAGTGGCTACAAACTACAGTGGCCACAGACGTCTGATATAAATAAATCAATTTACACAAAAAAACATTAATCTATATATTATTTGGTATATTTATATTATGATAATATGAAAATAACATTTTTTGAAGATAGAAAATATTTACAACAAATATATAGATCTAGAACATGTTTCAGAGAACTGAATCACCTAGGATTAACCACTTCCCCCATCGTCTGCTAAAAACGATTTATATAAAACTAAACATCCAAAATTTTTTTCTAAGATTGTGATGCGACAAAGATGCAAATCAGATCAAGACGTCTCAGTTCAACTGGGGTCAGTGTGCAGGGGTTTCCTTTTTCACAGTCTTAACTGAGACTAAGTTAAGTTTTACTCCACACACACACACACACACACACACACACACACACTCGTTACCTTTAAACAAACCTGTATCCTTTTTTTAACCTTAACAAAAATGCTTTTCCTGCATAAACTTAACCACACAGAACACTGGAGTCAAACTCAGGTCTGTGGTGGGACAGACATGTGCGTCATACACCCACCATCCACCCCAGCATGCAACTTACAAATAGTTATTACAGTTTCAGTGCATAGGAACATATTTTATTAGGAGCCAGGGTTGTATCTGGAGGAAAAGCAATGCTAAGGAACCAAACTTCCGATAAACACGACATAACTGCATGTAAATAACAGAACAGCTGGAGAACAGCAGAACCAGGCTGTGTTCCAGTATGAATTAGGAGACATCTGCCCTCATTAAGATAACAACTAATATCTGACTCTATGCAGTTCCTTCTGTTTCTCCTCCACGTCTGTTCATTCATTCCATGATTTCTGTATTTCCTACAACCTCTCACTCCTTCAGTTTCTCTTGTGTCTCCTTATCTGTTTGTCTCCTCCTGTTCCCTCCCATCTAATCTACTTCCCTTCTCATCTCCTCTTCCCTTCCTTCGTCGCTAACCGTTACTCATCTTTATCCTCGTGGCCTCTTTCCTTTTCTATCCTCTCACTTTGCCTGTCTCTCACCTTTCTCCTCCCAGTCCCATATTGCCCTCACACCTCCTATCCCTCTCTCTCCCTTGAGTTATAACAGATAAAGTATGGAGCCATCTTAAGCTCTGCTCTTCTTCCTAGAAAGTAATTTGGTGGCGGGTTGTTAAGTCCCCCCCCAACTGTCACCCGGCAAAATCGCCTCTATCACCAGACGGTCATCTATCTCCCCTTCCTCCTGGATAATTCCCTCTGCTGCGGCAACAGACACACACACACGAAAGACAGAAAATAAACACATACAGGCATCTGAACGCACTGAAAGTGCAAGAACAAGTTTAAATTCACAGACACATGTACATAAAAACTCAAAGACACACAAAAAATATCCTCTTATCAGTACAGACACAGCTACCAAACTGCCACACAAGTACTGCGTGGGTGTATCTGTACTGGTTTCATGTATCACAACAAATATGTATTTCTATTCAATGTCTATTCGGTCATTAGTTCATTTGTGTGTGCACACGCGTATGTGTTTGTTTGCAGATCCTGGCTGTACTGCAAATAATGTTAGCACAGCAGGCTAAGGGCTCAAACAAAGAACACAGCTGGGGAAGAAGAAATGCAGAGAGAAGAGAGAACCGGGTTTAAAATGAGAGCAAGCAAACAGGAAAAGAAGGCAGAACAAGAGACAGAGGCAAACAAAACTGACGAAGGGAAAAAAACAAACAAAAAAACAGGAGGAATCAGTGAAAGACAGATGAGGTGGAGGTACACAGAGAGGGAGGTCTACTTTAATAGACTAGTCTGCATTCAGGTTGTTGCTGGAGGCTTTTCTAAACTCCTGCATGTTGTGATTATTAGTCTCGTAAAAGGGGCAGACAACAGTAGATACAACACCTCGCGGCAGACTACACAGCTCAGTACAACAAACGTTTCCAGGATGACCACGCTGTTAGACCACAGACAAACCTTACAACAAACTCAGCTGAAGACTCAACTCATCCCACCTGATGCAGGACAGAACAGCTGCTAACTCAGTATTTGACAAAAACAGACTGAGTAACGTTCACACAATGGACAGGAAACATCCTCTGTCTTCAAACAAGACACTGAACGTTTAACCGTTTCTCTGTAGCTGAACTATGACCTTTGACCTCCCAGAGGAGGATGCAGGATAGATCCTGTATTTTGAAGATTCCTGCAGATTGAAGATTAATAATCAGGATGTTTGTTGTATTATCACTTGTTTCTGTATGTTTATTTACATGATTGATTAGGTCACATCTTCAGCGTCTAAATCAAACGTTTTCTTTAGGACACTGGAATGAGAAATGTCTTAACTTATGTCCAAATTTGACATTTTCCCATTAACACTAACTGGATGGTTCGACTGGGATAGAGAAGTAAAATCTCCCTAAGTTATGAATAATGCAGCGTCCTCTCCACCTTGATACTGGGCCCCAGGCTGCTTATGCAACTATTTACATTTCGTCATTTGGCAGATGCTGTTATGTTATGTTATGCCACTTATAAGTGGGAATCACACACCAGGAGTAACTTAAAGTTAGTGACTTGCCCAAGGACACTTCAACGCGTGCTCTGGAGGAGCTGGGGCTCAAACCACAGACCCTTCGTGGAGAAGGTGCATTCTTCACTCAGCTTTAGTTCCTGTTTTTTGATGAAAATAAAAGACCATCCTGGACAAAGCGTCTCTGTCTATTTTAATCTGGTTTTACATTATCAGTGTGTATCTACTCTAATCACTCAGTGTTCTCAAGAACAATCAAAGACCTCATTAATTCCCTCAACTCAGAAGATAATATTTCTGCTAATCCTAAAAGAATGGCTTAATGGAGATAAAAAGCTTTTGTACTGTGCCATTTTTCACAGGATCATGTCTGCACAGATTTTTACAGATTTTCATTGAACAGCAGGAGATTCGCAATCCCTAATATTTTAAACACACAGTGGAATTAAAGTCACATGGATTCTTCGGTCATGTTTTGCCCAATAAACATTAACAAGGTATTGTTTCCCATTAGCAGCACTTCACTAATCACCACACACATTAGAACTATGGAACACTTCAGTATTCATTAAGTGAAATTTCCCCTATGCTCATCCGTCTCCTGGCCTCTGTGCAGACTAGAAGTGCACAGTGGAGAGATGATATCAATATACTGTATAATCCCAGCAACAAATGTGAAGTATTTCTGCTGCTTGACGGTCTTTTAAAAAACAATGACACTGACATACAATTGAATTTTGTCGTTGTCTTTGTTGTCAATTAGTGTATTTTATTATGATATCACAACGTATCGTGACAGTGATGCTTTGTGGGTCCACTGTAGCAGCTCATGTGGATGGTCGACAGCGCACAGGAGGCACGAAGACGTACAAGTGTGAGACACTGTTGTAACAAAGACGGTCCAGGAAGTTCTTATTTTATCTGTTCTTCCCACCTAACCCTTAAGTTTTTGGTCCTAATCCTTGGTCCTAAAAAACAAAAAGCCTGTTTGTCTGCCCTCACATGCCCTGCAGAGACCACACCATATGTTTTAGATGAAGAGCACCAGTGTGACAGATTGTGTCATCTAGAAACCGTCTTCTGCGTCGTTTTGAATGTTCTTGATGACTGATTTTCTGTCTGCAGTTCACATCACTCCAGTCAGAACACCGAACACATCTAAACCCCCGCCTCTTGTGTGTTCTCTTCATCAAATGACAGTTGAGAAATGACAGAACAACTATTAGCCTCCACCTCTCTCCTCTATAGTTTTTATCCTGTCATCTAATCTCCCCTTGTCTTTGAAGCTCCCAATAAGATTTTTTGTTCTGATTCAGACGCCTGTTAGGCTGCTGTTGTCTTTGTATCATGACACAACCCAGTTTGCTGTTGTTTCTAATTGTGTCTGGAGGTAGGTTGTTTGTGTCTGTATGTGATTATTTTATCTTCTACCTTGCTCTACTGTGGCTTCATTACAGAAGATCAAATACAGAATATCCTCAATCTCTCCACAGCAATTGTTGGCAGGGTTGGCCAGGCTCTAGAAAGGTGGTGGAGGGATTGAGTGAAAGAGGAGAGAGGGATGGATGGTGCAGGAAGGAGAGGAAGATTTTAGACTAGTCAGGGAGGTAAACAGTGCTGCCTTGCAAATGGCTTACTCTTCTCTCCCTCGCTCCCACAAGCACACACATAAGTCTGCTGTTTACCTCTCCCCCTATCAGTTTCTCGTACTCGTGGTACTTTCCCCATCTTCTCCCCCAGTGAAACATTCAGATGCAGCTCAGACGTCGACTGGGATTGTTGTTTAGCAAACTGGGTCTCGTTGTGTTGTTGACACCTCACAATACACACAGACACATCACTAACACTTTAGTTAACACATTTTTTAGCCCAGCGTTATTTAACGTTCTTCTTTAAGATGCTTTCATTATTCAGGTTTACGGCGGAGTGTCAGTGGGCTGCAGCCGCACAATGATACCGTCTCCATCAACACTACAACCTTTGTTTTTGGGCTGGACTCTGGGATTCCCCTTGAACAAATTCAAAATGTGCACTACACTGGCCACCTTCTCGTGTTTCTGCTCTTCTCTTGTCTCATTACCTTTTCTTTCTTACTTTGATGTTCTGTTTCTGTCTCACTCTGCTATCCAATCTCTCTCAGCTCGCTGTTGTCACCATGCGTTGCTTATCACACACTCTGTTCAAGAAGCTAATTAGCTCAACGACTGGTAGCCAGCACAGCACTGGAACTGATTGGCGGCTTTCCAGACAGGCTTCTACACACGCGCACACACACACGCGCACACACACACGCGCACACACACACACACACGCCACTGCAGGACCTCTATAGTAGCTGCTCAAACGCCGCTCATTGCTGTGTGTGGTGCGGTACAGTGTTGTACTCCACTATAATGATTTGCTGGATGCAGTGAGCTGCAGTCTTGGTGTTTCTGAAGCCCAGAAATGATGAGGCTCTTTCTATGTTGGACGCCGGTTTATTTTTAGCACTTTTCTTTCAGCAGCATTTACACCGCTTAGTGGAAGATGGGAAATTATAACAAGTCACGCTTACATAAATGAAATAAATCTCCCTGTTTAACACACACAATGCTTTTTATTGAATTCAAATGAAGGTTTATTTTCATTTAACAAACATTACTGTGGAACAAACTACAGTTGTGCTTTTATCTTAATCTTCTTTCACTCTTAATGAAGTTAGTTAAGCATTTTTTAATGAATCGCAACAAGACACTGATCACTTATGCAGGGAGGGAAAAAATTCAGGATGAGCCAGTGACACAGGATTAGCACACAGAGAAACTCATTTAAACTATGTTTTTATGTTTTGTTCTTTTATCCAAAAGTTAAGTCTTCAGAGCAATCTGACTTTTGTTGCAGTTAGCGGTGGAAGGGGTTTAATAAGTAAACTACACTCACACAATGAGGTGTCCTACAGGCTGGATTCAGTCTACAGACTGGTTCGGGTGTGTGTGCCTGTGCAAGTGGCCCACTAAACTATGACGTCACAATGAGCCGAGCCAGAGCACAATACCAGAACTATGAAGCAGCTAAAGGGAATCCAGCCATCCACCTGTGCTTTTCCTACTGTGGCATGTCAGTTTCATCTTACAACAGGCCTGTGATTCTTGTTTAGCCTGGACAATGTGACAGTTTCCTGTGCCTCTCTCCTGTATTACATACATTCGAGTCACAGCGTTACAGTTTACTTGATTCTTCAACATCTGCAGCACAATGAGAAATTAAATGTTTCTTTAGTCAAGCTATGGAATTGATTGAACCTCAGTTGTTATATTATAACTTGAGACGTGACATTTATCAGGCTACGACAGCCTGTAGTGGCTCTGATGCTCAATGGATTTATCGAAAGCGTTCATCAAAACATTTTACCACTGAAAAATCTTTAGATCAAATTGGAAATCAAACACAATCATACCTGGAAGCAAAAATTACCACCCAAGAAACAACCATCAGGCTGCAATAAATCACCGACGCAAAAACTTGCCTCATCATTATAAATCCCTCAATTCAATTTCAATAAACCAAACCTCCGTCAATAAAGCCGAATGGAAACCGTTAAGCCAAACAATTAGGATTCTGCTGGAGCTTCAAAGTTAAGAAGCTCCGGCTGCACGTCGTGTGTGAGCAGTTTTCAACAATGTTTAACAGCCCATTTAATCAAAATGTCACAAGTTTTCCGAGCGAGAGACTGTTAAGGCAAAACCAGTGTCAGCTGAAGTGTTTCATCCTTTAGGGATAAATGAACAAAGAGATGTGGGTTGATTTATAGACACTCTACTGATCAATAAAGTGGATTTCTTTCCCTCTCCACAGAGAGGTCAAAGGTCAGCGTCCTGCTCAGGGACACTTTAGCAGGGTGGAGACTGTGCCTCCAGCTAGACGATGTCCTCTAAGCTAGCTGCAGCACCCTGGTGTCAAACTGCGTTCAATAATGTTTAATTTGCAGGCACGAGTCTAGGTCCAACTCTTAGATTGATTAAATGTCGCCAAACTCTGTCAGCAGTCACCAGAACAGCAGCTAAATCAGAGCCGACTGTGTGTTTGTGTGTGTGACGTAGCTGAATTAAAGGCATCCTGGCTGCTCAGCACAGGCATGCACCTTCCTCCATCATTCCTCGTTGCCATCTCCTTACTATTCCATAAAGCAGCCTGCAAAGATACTCACCCACCTAATAAAAATGTCAGATACACACATTTCCCCCTTCAGCCAGGCACACACAGCTTTCAAAGCCATGTCCTGGTTCTCATGGGAGCAGTGAAGCCTCCAGCCTGCAGAGAGATTAATTACCCCACAGTGATCTATAACTTTGTGCGGAGGCATCATTGTGGATTAAAAGTCACACATCACCTGAGGTGCCACAAGTTTGAGTTCTGCTTCTGAGCTGTGTCATGTCCAATCACTCCCATCTCTGTCAACTTTGCCATCAATTCATTATTTAATAAAGCTGGAATTGGGCAGAATCTCTTTTAAAGACTTTTATAGCAAGAATAATACATGAGAAAGTGAAATTAGGGGCTGCAGCTCAAGCAGAAACACGCTAGCACCTAATCATTTGTACATATGAACAACTATTAGAATGTTGTAGTCATTCATACTGTATGGTTACTAACACGAGTAAGGTCTTCAGGGCAAAGTGTATTTACTACATTCTTGCTGCTATATTCACCTTATAGAGACAGTGATCCAAATGCAAAAACAAATTAAATGTACTTTCTGTAACAACAAACCTATGCTGATCAAGATCAGACTTTAGTAGGTAAACACAGATTTACATGGAGTTACCTTTTTTTCCTTCAGTGTCTGATTTAGTAATTATTTCCTCCTGACAATTCTCTGTATAAAATATGTCTTTGTACCATTTTAACATTTTTGTTATAAGGAAAGACAGATGTTTTACAGGGAATACTGTCATGCAGAATAATGTGTGGGGACAAACAATCTTTACCATTTAAAATATAAGACTTCATCTGACTTCATAAAGTCTGAAGAAGTTGGCATCGCTGCAATGCTGCATTTCCCTATGAAATTAAACCGACTGTATTGTTTGCTGGTGACACAGATGGATTCATAGAATGGCTGAGAAAGTAAATTGTGACAGGATGCTCCAAACAGAGGCATAAGCAGCCAACTAGAAGTGCCAGGCACTGAGCCATAGTCATGCCAAGTCAACATAGTGTCATATTGTGCCTTTATAATAAATGACTACAATATTATAATAGGGTTCATATAATAACATTTCCTTGTTGGCTAAGCCAATAATGACCAAAAACATACTGCGACCGTGTTTCATGTGAGCTGACCAATGGTGGACCTTGCACTCCATGCAACCGATAAGCCGCAGACCAATAGTGTGTAATTATGTTAATATGTCACGGGTGCACAGGTTATCATGTTTATATCACTGGCTGATTGTGTGTGGAAAGTGAGCCAAAGATCAGTGGAATTTAATCTGGTTGAGTGATGTAGCTGCTAGCTGCTGGAGTCGCTCTGTACCACCCACCAGCTGCCATTTTTTTCAATCCCTGGAATTTAACCAAGTTAGAGACTGGGTGAGAATTTTCCCTCTGTTATCTGCAGCTAACACGCCTGTGTGGATGCTGTAATGTTCTCTTCTCAGATGGTAAAAGTAGAAGTTGAAATTAAACAGTACATGGTGTGAAAAAGCATCAGAACCACTGAAAAGTAAACTGCTGTGTGACAACTGTTTAAAAAAAAAAAAAAGCCCGAAGCAACTGCATTCATAACTGAGAAACCTGGTTGACAGACATACTGAAAGACAAAAAAAAAGGGTGAAAATATTTCCACAATAACCTGCATTTACCACAGATGACACAGAATTCTTTAAACTGCAGTGAAACACCCCAAACTGCATGACATGAACTGCACATGCTGCACTGTGTCACGTTGGACTACGCTGTAATGTCAGTCAACATGGAGGCATGATGGAGGACCAGTGAGGGCTTCCTCCTGACTGCTGCACATCCACACCCAGTCTGGTGCAATGATTTTACACAACACAGAAGAAATGTTCAAAGTGTGACTGATGCTGAGAGTGACTGTGTTACTCCTGAGGAATCCATCACCCGCTGTTCTGGGGTAGAGGAATAGCTATGTATCACACTCTCCTCACGTTTTCTCGAGAACATGTACAGTGGTGTTTGAGGGTTTATGAACCCTTAGATCCTAAACGTTTCTGTATTTCTGAATAAATGTGACCCAAGACATGATTTCACAGTTACTGAAAGTACAGACTCTTTTTTGGCACTCAAATGTTTGATTAATAGATATTTGGATTTCCACAATAAATCAATGAAATTGGTAGGTGTATTTATTATAACGTGTTTATCTGAGTTCCCTTTATCAATTTGTACAACTTGCATGAAAACCTGCTCATGCGTCTGAGGTATTAGGTCACATACATGCAGAAATAATATTCTAATAGGTTCATGAGCACCAGTAAAAACCAGTAAGTGCATTTTGTAATCAATTCTATGTAAAATCAGATCCAGGGAAGATAAAAGTTTGAGATATAATCTTGTTGTGAGCCTGGTGTAACAGCAAGAGCAACAGAAGATCAACAGCATTTACCACCATGTTATTACGTTGAATGTAAAACGGCGTGTTTGCCATGTAAACCTTGGAGCATACTTTTATTCTCACATGAAAAGGTCTGGTTTGCCGTGGAGCACATAAAGAGGATTTGGTGAAGGATCAGCATAAAAGGCAGAGCACTGACTGGAGTCATGTTCGACAGGCAGGGAGGATGAGAGAGACTCAAACGAAGGGAGAGACAAACTGATAATGCTGGTCTTAATCTGTAAGCCTTATGTTCAGATCAGACAACCTGTGGATTGGCCAGTACCTCTTGATACTCTCACCTCTGCACAACACCACTACGCCTTATTACAGCCAGAGGACATGATGGCCACAGACAGTCAAAGAGAAAGATAACTGAAAGAGGTGGAGCCACTGAAACTGGGATGCATCCCTCTGTATTTCAAACAAAGCAACCCACTGAGGCAGAAACTGGTCCACCCTTAGGACGAAACACCCAGACACAAGCAGAGCAATGTAGTATCTGCAGTCCAATGCAGGGAAGTATGTGCAGATTTGTACATACAGACTAAACAACAGCCTCACAAACCCATGGCACAACACACAAGAACCAGTTCACCACTCCTCTAAAGACAGCAATGTTCATATTCAGGGAAGAAGACTGGTTCAAACGAGGTGTGAGGTAAGAAGTTTACTGCAAAATTGAACAATTGTCGTTAATAAGAGGAGGTGGCAGCCTAAGGCCCATTCTATCACCCACCTAGTGTGGTAGTGTTACACTACCCAGGAGGTTTCGCATTTGTTCACTCCGTGTCTCAGGTGCTAACAACTTGGTGACTCCACAGGGTTTATAAACCTGCTATCAATGGCAGTTATTCAATGGTAACCTGTCACCATTGAATAACTGGGATGACTGACTGGGATGCAGAAGGTGACAGGAATGAATCCCAGCCCATTCCCCATACCAGGTGTGAGAAAGACACTCAGCACTAGCACCCAGAGCGGGGATGGGTTAAATGCAGAAGTCAAATTTCGTACAACATGTAAATGTGATTAATGACAAAGCCTGATGATCATTATCATCTTCACAGACATACAAGTTCCCCAGCATTTAGTTACATCAACATGAATGATATTAAACCTGGAAAGGTTTCTAACACTTTGAAGGTTTATAATGCAAATTTAATAATCTCTGAAAAGTGTTAATACATCATTACTTATGTGTCAGGGATGTAAACACCTATCTGGGTTCCACTGCTCTCAACTGACTAAAACAGGTCAGTTATACCACTGCCAGGTCCTTTGGATAAAACCTCAGATACTGTTAATGTGGTGGGACGTGATTCTTCTCTGCTCTGCCTGGAGAAATAAATAGACAAATTGAGGCTGAGCTCCAGTGATGAATACATGTCATGTCCAGGGGCTGCTCAGACCCACCTAATCCGCTTCAAGCCACACAAGCAAGATACAAGATGCCGGGTTACAAGTCACCTCAGCTCAGGCTTAATTTATAAATATACAGCAGCACTAACCTGGAGGGGAAAAGGGAGCCGGTGAGATGTTCAAATCCTGAACCACTTGGATTAAGTGGATCACAAGTCTGCTGCCCTCCCTCAAGGAAGAAACCTCCTCCTGGCAGAATTTACAAATTACTGTCGTGTGGGAATCTGTGTTCCTGCTTTTCAGGATTCTTTCTAAATGTCTTTTGTACTTTTTAAAGTACAAATAAATAAATAAAAAAATAATAATTGTATCAACAATTTAGTTTATTATATTGGAGTTTTGTTGTAATGTATTTTATGGGGCCCCTGAAGAATAAAACGTCTCTTCAGGAGCTTCTCAACTTTAGAAAAATTTGGATTTTTGGGGGGATTTATTTATTAGAAATCATTTTGTCATTAACAACATTATCTGGGGACAACAACATCTTCAGACTACTGATTTTAACACGAGAAGAAACTAGTTAAAGAGCGAGAGGACGAAGACATGGATGTAGTGTTTGAGTGTTCCATAGAAAAACAATGAATAACCACGGTTCCTTATTCTTAAAATAAATCCCAGTAAAGACGTGAGGGAAAACGATAAAAGAAAAACAGCCTTCAAGTGGTTAAGTGTTTGTTTTTCTCATGATAAAGGCTTAAGATCCACTATTAGAGTCACTATTTTTAACTACATGTGTCAGGACACAAATAGAACTGAAAAGTTGGTTTGGTTTGTCCCCTTAGTTTCAAAGCCACTGGTAGAAGAATCTCTACGAGATTTCCCTAAAGTGTCCTGTATATTCCACTGAGGAACTGTATTTAGGTGAAAATACGACATGACCTGATTGGAGCACTTTTAAGTCAGTTGCAATATATGGTGCAACACAAATGCAAAACCTGCAGCATTCGACCAACCCAGTATCTATATCTGCTCACACTAAATATGTGCATTAACCAAATCTGTGTTCACACTTCATAAAGGGAGCCCTGAATATCATGTAGTGATCTCTGCTGGAGACACGAGCTCCTGCAGTGAACCAGAATGTGCTGTAGTATAATGTGAGTACTATTCACTGTATGTACTCAAGTAGTGCCTCTGATTTCCTGCCAGGCTGTTCAATACGCCTCCAAACGTCCACTACGCCTCCACCTTGTTTATGACACTCACAGCATTGCAAACCTGACACCGCATCGGGAGTGCACCGTCTACACCGTCGCTCACCTCCATTTTGGCATTTTCTATTTCACCATAATGACAACACCAACACGGCAGAGTGTGGCAGGAAGAAGAAAACCCTTCTGAACCATTAGGAGACAGAAACAGACAGGATGGAGTGTTTACAGTGCGATGGCCTCTTTCTGCTCTCCAGCTCTACAGTTTCATCTGCCTCACCGCAGTGCTTCCACCCATCCCCTCGTCCACTCCGACACTTCACATACACAGCTCCTCTCAGCACTGTCTGGTACCATCTGGGTTTCTCCATCACTCTTCTTATCTCTGTTTACATCATTGTCCTGTCTGTCCTCTTACATCAGTGTCCCCTCCATATCTAATGCTTTTTCCTCTACTACATCATCTGTTTGTGCGTTTGAGCAGAAACATAGCACTGCTGCTCTGGTACAACACATCACACTTTATTTGGGCTTTCACTAAACACACACAAAGTTAGACAGACTGAAAGAGGTCGGCAGCAAGGTGGAAGTTAAAGAAGTTGATACAGAAAGCTGAAGTTTCCAATTCTGAACTGCTAACAAAGAAGGTAGTGCAGCCATCTGCATTAAAAAGAGCGGTCCCAAGGCCACAGGTTCACGAGCTGGACAGCTGAACTTATTCCTTCATTAATCCAGCAGAAAAGTCCAGGAGTTTATGTTCACATTTGGCCGGCAGCCCCAGACGTCCCTGAGCTAATTAACTTTACATTTCATTTCAAAGTTCTACTTTAAAGATTAGCTACAATTTCAGTTGTTCACCTGACCTGTAAATAAAGTGAGCAGAGTTTCCTCATTATCAGCTGTGGAGATAGAGACAATAAAAACCAAAGCTCTGCTGTAACCCTTTGTCATAAAGACATTAAGATGAATGGAATTTATACATTAACCACCAACCAACAGCTTGTGCAGTGTCATCCATCCTGTATATTTAAAAGGGACAATTTCAGGGGGCTATTAGGATGAAGAGGCAGAGCCTGAATGCTAGTCAATCCTGATATTAAAGTAATTCATAATAGTATTGATGCTTCATGCTCGCCACATTCTGCACACTGGGCCTGTGCTTTCATGCTGTGTCCTAGAGAGTGTGTGCGAGTGTGTGTATGTGAGTGTATCAATGTATAACAGACCATTTTCCAAGCCACATTAGCGCTCTCACTTGTCTCAGGCCCAATAATGAAAAAAGCCCAGCTTACTGTGAGCCAGCGCGGTTGTTGCGACTGAGTCAAGCGCAGCTGATCAATAAGAGGCTGTGAATATTTTCCAGTCATCTGTCCTGTTGTACAGCGCCATCGATCCGGACTCAACAACATGCCTCTGAAGATATGAAGATGAGTGGAGAAGAAGGACATGAAGGCAGACAGGTGGCTCTTCAAAATGTCCTGGAATGCTAAAGAGTGAAATCCATTTCACCTCCACGGTTCGATCGGGGGACTGCTCACTTTATATGTTCATGACAGCTGGGGAATGGAGGTGTGGGGGGTGTCTCCGTTCCACGAAGAGAAGAAAAACGAGAGAAGACGTCAGAACATCAGTTTATGTGAACCAGGGAGAGGAAAATTGTGAGTGCAGCAGCTGGTGTGCGCAAACATAACTGAGGTGTGGATATTAAAAAAAAAAAAAAAGTCAACCGATCACAGGTTCAAACACAGCAAGACATGAACGATTCACCAGAAGCACCAACTATCCACGAGTGAAGGAATATACTATGTTATGTATTCAAAATCCCCATTACAAGCAGGGTGAATGATGGTTTGGCCAAAAAAGTACCACTGCAAGATCTGTTCACCTGGCAGCATTCAACAGACTGGACACACAGCGAGATGGTTTGGATGCCACACTGGTTGCCATTACATGACTGATGTTTCCAAGGAGCTTTTGAAAGCCAACATTGGCAAAGCTTGTCCCCATTTGTCCTTCACCTGTAAATATAAGAAGAGTTGCTGGATTACTGCTACTGAAGAAATATGCTTACCTTGATGGTTATGAGATCCCGACTTCTTTTTGTGATTTTTGAAAGTTCGATGAGAGCTCTGGTTTGGCTAGTGACTATAATTTGAAAAAATGCACCAAACAGGAGGTATGAAATGAAAAGATAAAACAGGAATAGAAACTATTTTATGCAGAGACCTTGTGCATTAGTCTGGAACCTCACAATATATTCACAACAAAGCAAGACTGTGTCTGAGGTCTGAGCTGAAAATTGATTCAAGACTTTCCTTTCTCCACTTCTTTTTTGGATGACACACGGAACACCATGAAATGAAGGGCGAAATTGCAGAAACAACCACTGACATTGAAATAGCAGAGGTAGATTCATATGGGATTAGTTTTAGCAGGGAGTTCTGTCTTCAGCAAAATGTGGAAGGTAATTTGCAGATTTGTTGAAATCACTAGCTGTTTAAACACTTGTTCTCTCATAACCTGTTTTCAATATCCCCAGAGGACGTGCAGTGATTTGTAACAAGTGCTGGGGTTTAACCAAGAGAACGGATAAAAATAGCAAACACGGGGGAAAATGAACAAAAAAAATACTGTAAGTCAGTGATTTATATCCAGTAAAGGTGCCATTGTAAGATGTACTTTGTGCTGTGAGTCAGTATAGAACAACATTTCTCTTTAACACCTGTTCGAATTTCTCTCGCTGTAGTTCACAGCAGGGGTCCTTTAAATCACCAGGCCCCAACCTGAGCTGTGACGCATATAAGAAAGCTTCTCTGGTCAGGCACATGGTGTCAGTGAACTTCCTGTCGAGTTATTAAAGTTAGATCATGCTGATAAAAGTTGTCCTCTCGCTCTACCTCTCTGCTGCTCTTCCCAGAGACAAAGGGCTTATTTTTAGCCGAGTAAAACCCATACACACTCAGTCTACACACAGTCACGCTTGATCGTGAGCACAGACTCTTTCACACAGATGTACACTGACAGCAGAGAGACAAACATAGTCAAAGATGTCATTATCCGTGAGGGGAAAAAAAAAAAAGAAGTGCACACATTCACAGCCGTGCATGTCTTACATCAACACACAGAGGATCTGAATCACTGAAAAGACATGGAGTCTTTTCTTCTCTCCACTGTTCATGACCTCTGAAGGGCAAAATCAACTATAGTGATGAGCGAGACAAGTTTAAAAGGGCTGAAATTCTGCAGCAAAAAGGCAAAAAAATAAATAAATCACCTTTATGGGAGCTTGTAGATAAAGGGAAATGTGTCAGAAACCAGTAAAAATGTTGTTCTGAACTTTTTTACTGAACGGAACGGAATTAAGGTATTAGTTAATTCATTTAACCTGTAATTATATGACAAAGAACAAATGTTGGTGTTTTCACTGACCAGCTGATTGTATTTGGTGAATGTGAGCACAGGTGACTAGTGGTTCACAGCTTTGAGTGAAACTCTGTGACAGAAGAGGCCGTTCCGAATCACAGGACAGGGCAGGAGGTATGAGACGGAGAAAAGCCCATCCTGTGCGAGCTTGGACAATATTACGAGAATAGTCAACAGAAAATCGTGATGCATGTTGGACGTGAACACTATAATGAAGAGGAGTGATTTTTCAGTTGAATTGATTAGCTTGTATTGAGGTAGCAGATTTAAGGTTAAGTAGTGAAGGTTTCTATTAGCCTATAATTACCATTTTTAACATGCTGACTGTTACACTTAAAATTTACCAATTGAAATGTTTGGTAATATCACATTTAGGAGATAATCTGACTATTCATCAACTGCACTACACTGGTTAAAATGGCTGTGTTCTGCTCATCCTGCCCGTCCGTAGTTGTAAGTGTAACCCAGGATGTCAGTCATGTTTTTCTCTCAGTCTCAATCGGTTTCATTATTTCATCATTCATCAACAGATGATATGACTCTCTCCCAATATTAAACTGGTGCACACATGCTTTGCCATCACATAAGGACAGAGCATGCTGAATAACAGGCAATTATAATAAGTCATCATCAACCTGATTTGTAGAGCCCCAGACCGACATGACCACTAATGTGAAACATCTCTATGGACGTGTTAGCATTGTGTTCCCAGTACACTTATAACTGACAGTGGTGAGCTGATGGGTAAGTCAGAGTAGTGTGGGAATCATTAAATGTCTAATAATACGTATCAGCTTCACTAGATCAAGGGTCCTTAAACTTTTACAAGCAGGAAACTCCCTGAGCCACACTCAAGCTCATTAAAACATATTACTTCTTTACAGCTGAATGCAAACCAAACAAGAGGGTCAACCTACCAAACGTCTCATTAACAATCTGACATTTAAAAAATAAAGCAAATAAATGCTCTTACATTGACAGCCAGACTCATTAGAAAAGCAAGGCGTCACTTTATCTGCATTAAAAACCAAGAAGCCCAAATTATAGAACCAATTATCAGCCTTAGTTTAGAAAACATAGCTGTTATAGCCATGATGGTGCAAATACTGCTGGAGCAGAAAAAATACATGGTAAATGAAATGTAAATTCACTGTCATGTAAATGAAACTCAGTATATTGCAGTGGTTGAATCTTACCAAGTAAACAGGATCTGTACAAATTTCCTGTGTAATGTTAGGATTCAAATGAAATAATAAAAACTGGTCTGCAGGTCTGTAGTGTTTCCTTTAGGCTGTATTTTCTGGTAAATGAGAACTTTCTGGTTAAACTGTCGGTAACAACGCTCACAGCTGTGTCGGAGTGTCCACCTGGCTGTGTTCTGCCTGTAAAGCAGAGAGCGGCACATAGACGTGTTTCCAGCATCACGAGCTCACGAGGTGATAATCACAAAAAGTTGTTTATATGGATAAAACTACATGAATGATGAAAGTGTTTGGAAATTGTTCATTGTTCCAAGAAGAAAATCTGCCTGTTAGCTCAGAGAGCAGGATTAGCCATTAGCTTGCGTATTCTGCTCAGAGCTGTGGATTCTATGACCGCTGCTGCTTGTTCTACCCTGATACTGCAGGAATAAACGACACCTTTAACGTGAGACCGTTTTAAAAGAGTTTCATGACTAATGCATGAAGTTTGACACGTGTGGTTTACATTGAGAATCTATGGCAGTCTATGTTGTCATGCGTTTAAAGTTTGTTTTTTTTAATCACCCAGTGTTAGATCCATTATACTGAGTGAGTTTGTCATAAGTGAAAATGACTGTTTTCAGTGATCTGAGTGATGGCATTAATTTGGCTCATCTGGCAGATAGCTAATGTGTGGTAGATCAGAAGGAAGAAGCAGGGTTGTCATACACACTAATGTTCCAAATGTGCCATTTTCTGACGCACAAGTGAATGTGACCTGGTACAACACTGTGTAAGCTAATGTTAACTGCGTGGAGGTTTTTGTCTTTACGTTGTAGAGCTAACGTTGTTTATCACGACTGCTTGTTGTCTCATTAGCATGAGCTGCCAGGTGTCTCTCAAAGGTGGCATGTGGTTAAAAACATATATAGCCTCCTGTTATACCAGGTAAATTCACCTCAAACTGCAATTTAACAGTGTGATTGAAACGTGACAGTGAGTTTCAATTTCGTCCTGTAAGATACATTTTTTCCCCCACAGAGTCCCAGCTCAAGACGTGTTCGGAATTAAATGCCGATGTTGGTTTTTAGTCACATAAATGTGATTCACCTCCAGTTCTTGTGATTTAATCACACGGCTCTTTAAGGTAGAGGCAGGAAGAGGCAGAATTTGAATGGACGTTACTTTCTTTCTAAGGTAACCAGATTATACCGACATTCTTCAACTGCATTATGACTACTACGTGTACATTTAGGTTTGCACTAAAGAGGACCGATAGGACTTATTACTGGTGCACTGAGTTCTCTACTTTTCCTTGGCTATGACACTATATAAGTTTTACTTTTTAACCAGCCAAAAGACGTCTTAGAGATCAAACATGTAAAAACAAATCTGGAAGCAAATAAGCCAACAAGAACAGAACAGACAGAAGGTTCACTTCCTTCCTCTCCATTAAATTCTCATGTTCCTACCAACATCACACTTACATCTACAACCCTCCTGACTGACATGTCCAGCACCGTCTAGATATCACTGTCAGCCTTAAGATGTCAGAAAACATTTGGCCCAGGTGACTTTGACTTTTATCTACTCTACTCGCTGACAGGCTCACAGCTTCCAGCCAAGATGCTGAATAAAGAAATGAATGTCTCACTTTCTTTGTCTCCGTCTTTCCCAACAGCAGTGTTTCAATCCTGTACGACTGGTGGTCCATATGAAATCCTTTACTCATCGCTCTCTACTGCTGATTTCCTTTCTACTTTAAAATCAGCGTGGATACTTTCCATCTTTAAAGCAGAAATAATCCAGTTGAACCTGTGCTCTTCTACTTTATCTTGTAATAGATTCATAGTGTTTTACTCATAAGTATGATTGATTTTGACATTTTAGTGCTCCGGGGGAAAACTACCTGGTCCTTATCTGCCATCAAATCAAAATGAAATATGAATAATGCATAGCAAAACTCAGAGAGCTACAATATCATTAGATGGAAGCCCAGGATATTATATTAATATATTAGAAGTCTCCATATAGATTCAATATAGCAGTAATATCAAAAGGACATTCAGTGCTGCCATTATGGGCACGACAGTGATGAATAAAGGGATGAGGCAGAGTTGAGTACCATCAGTATGAGTGAAGTACCTCTAATCACAGTTCTGAATGTCCCCCCAGGTGAAACTCCCTAACCCCTACAGGTAAGGGACACTGTTGCTGTTATAACAGTTTTAACACAACTGTTAACAACAGAGATGTGTTGTCTGAGCGCACTCCTTCAAACAAGTTAGCTTGGATGGACAGGCGGACAGACAGACATTTTCTGAAGAATCTGCTTTGTCATGGTTGCTGCTGCAGTGCAGTACTGTCTTTGACCTGCACGCAGCTTCTTCTCTGAAGAGAAAAGTGGGCCCGCAGGTTGTTTGCTTGTGTCAGATACAGAAGTGCGGAGTAAAAACTTCACAGTGAATGATGACATAAGGGATGCTGGATGACAACTTGCTGTCCCAGTCTCCCATTCTGACTACTTTTAAGTCATCAGTGTAAATCTGCCAGTTACCTGTGTGTGAACGCAGCACAGACTCAACTTTCTGGTCAATTTACTGTGTGCTCAAAGTGGACGTTGTGCATTTTACTGTATAACACTGCAAAATCTAAAATCTTGCAGAATTTCCTGTAAATCTAGCAGAAAAAAGCACCAAATGTCTTATTAAAGGGATACAAACAAATTTAGCCTAAGTTACTAATTATAGTATTATTGTTTCGAGTGTCTTTATAGGTTTTGTATTGTATAGCTTTCTTCACACATATTACAGGTGTGAGGTCTTGTGAGGGTTTTAAATCCCAGATCTGATTGTGCATCCATCCACTCCACTGGATAAGTATTGTTTCGAACACTGACAGTATTCATGTGATCTGTGCACACTAAAGTGCAGTAGGGTTTACAGGTAATACGTTTGACGACTAATTGAAGCTACATTAACCAACTAAAACTTTCTAAAAATGTGTCGAACTATCAATATTCATATTGTACCTAAAACACAGACTAAGCTGTATTTGCCTTCAGTGATCTTTCACTACAGCAAACACTGATAACAAAAAGTCAGACAGGAAATGACCAGCGCAAACCGGCTGCAGATGGGGGTTGTGACATCAATAGGCGGAGAGGAAGTGAGGCGGTGTTGTCGTCACACTAGACCTCCGGTAGATAAATGGTTGTGGGTTCTCTCATCATCATCAGAAACAACATCTGCTTCTTATTGTCTCCGTGTTACATCAGTCACCAGCTGCAGCAGGTCACTGCACTGCTCTTCACACTGTCTGCACTCTGGATATGCGCTTATATCAGTCAAATGTACATGTCTCTACTCTGTGTGTGTGTGTACGTAGGATACTTTCATCTACAGTAAACTGTGGATGTTCTATGTGCATAATGTGTGTAGCATCCATCTGTCAGCTTGATGCATTGTCCCAGCCTGAAGCAGTCTCCCCTTCACACGTCATGGGCTGTCGCTGTGAGACCGCGACTTTTTCAGCCAATTAGCTCAGAGCAAGACAGCAGTGAAGCAACCTGCTGTGTAAGCTGGTGCCGTGTCTCTAAATGTCAGTGGCCACAATCAATGGCTGGAAGACATCGACTGAAAGGTGAGGAAACAGGTGACAAGTCACTGCACTGCAATGTGTCATAATATTATTGAGTGGAACCTCACCAACGCACACGTTTGGACAGCGTCGTATCACAACAGCGGAGTGAATAAAAACTCTCAAGTTTCATTAATAATTTTACTTTAGTCTTTTAAGAAACACTCTACAGCCATCAGCTAAATTAATATGACTTTTGTCCACACATTGTGACACAATATAATCTCTATATAATACAGTTACTGGTAATAAATGGGCTCATTTTGTTGCTGTTTGCATGACTAACTAAGTGAAAAGAAAAAATCAGACCTCAGGTTAACAGATCACCCCAGTGTCCTGCACTGACCGTTTATAGGTGGATTTAGCAGGTCTACCCCTCTCCACAGTGGGATGTATAAGCTCAGCCAGGCTCCGTCCCGTACTGCTCACAGGCACAAACTGAACATGTTCTCGGTCTCTGCATTTAAACCAAACTAAGATCTCAGCAGACTTATGTTTAGTGTTATTGTCAGCAGAAGAAGGAGAAAAGTCTAGACCAGTTCCTGGGGGAAGAGTTCCTCACTGAATGCTGACTGTTGTTGACTTCTGTCTCCTGTTGTTGAACATGAAAGGAGGACAGTTGTTTGTCTATTAGCACCACTAATCAAACAGAGACACGCATGTCAATAAAACGCATTATATGAAATGAGCAGCTCATCAGCTGGGCACTGCCCCGCTTATCAGCACAGCCAGGTCCAATTCATCACTGCCGCACTTATGAAACATCATCATCTTTTTCAATCAGCGTCCAGGCCGGAAACTCATTACACCCAGTGGATTAGCAACTTGAAAGTAGGAACTCATGCAACTGTGTAGAAACGCTGCTAATAACAGAACATAGAAATGTTTTCACTAATTTACCATTTGACCTTTTGAATCAGGATGTTTTTGCTTTACCTTCATTTATAAGTTGATGGTCATTTCTAATTCATGTCTTAATGTGCTGTTGCAGGATTTATACGTAATTTCTTCTAACATAAGTCAGGCAGCTCAGTTTAAAGAAAAAACTTTAAGTTATACTGGACATCTTTAATCAGGAAACTGGGTACTTTTTTATGCAAAGCATATCAATTGAGTAGTTAATTAGTGTAGTTTTTACATCCATAGGGAAACCGTCTTCATGCTCAGGCTGCTGTCTCACCCCTCATTTTTTTTGATTGCAGGTGTTCGTTCTGCTTTCGGAAATCACACTGCATCAGAGACGCCTCTGAATATCAGCAGCTGAGTTACGATAATGTGAAATGTAAATTAAAGTGACTAATGGTGTTTGTTCAGATAGAAATGTTTCTTCCTGCTGTATTAAAAATGTATTTTGCTATGTAGTATAAAAAAAATATCTTTTTACATTTCAAAGGACAACGCTCAGAGATATATTAATATTCCCAGGCTGAAAACAGAGCGATGTAAAGAACAGACAGATCATATCAAACCATTTAGCTGCTAAACCAGTTAACTAATCAGACTAATACGTCCGGGTTGCGTGTGCCAGCTGCATTGTGCTGAGGTGTGTGTCTGTCAGCTCGTGGTACTTTAATGTTGTTGTCATATGTCAGTGTGCTGATGCCAGATGTGTCAGTTAGTGTTTAAAGCCTATTAACAGTGTCAGATGTGATGAGCAACAGCTGGACAAACAGTGAAGCTGACAGGTTGTTGCTTTCAGCCAGAGACTCTAATCTGCATGTGTCACTGTTAGTGTGGTTTCCTAAGAGCCACGTTACCTTCTAGTGTGATACGCTATTGATCCATGTACAACAACTGTTTTTTGTCTACCTGACCTTACACAGGGAGGTCAGAGGTCAGGGTCAGCTACAGAAAGCTCTCTCTCCCACCTTGGTGGTCTTCTAATATATCTGAATCGGTCACCAACATACTGCACTAATTTGGGTGCCGGTTTTCCACTGGTCAATTAGTCAATCGGCCTGTTGATGACAGGAACAAATATTGATGTTAATGTCCTCGGGAGGTCACAGGAAGGAATCAGTAACCCGAAATACATTTACTGTTGCAGTGATGCTAAGATGAGATGACCACCAGGAAGCTGCCACAAGATGTGGACACACGACAGCCACCTCCTGGTGTCCATTTTCACACATACAGAATATACTGGAATGTGTCAGCTGGTCATTGGCTGTAGGTCTGTAGGGCTGTTGATGTGCTGTAGATCTCCATCCCAAAGAAAATGAATTTTAGTATCTGCTTTAAGAAGTGTTTGTTACTGTGTGTGTGTGTGTGTGTGTGTACACACATCACCGCTAACTGAGTTGTAAGTGATCGAGCCCCTCTGACTGAGAGAGAGCCACGCTGAGCGGAAATGGCTCCAGCAGAAATTTGACCTGGTGCTGTAGCTAGCTAGCATCGTCTGGCAGCTAGCTGTCAGCTGGGTCAATACTTGGCTGTAGTTCTCTGTCTGCAGTCCAGAGGCTGCCTGCCACCATTACTGCATTTCAAAGGCTGCATTCACTCTCATTCTCTTTTTATAGGCCAAGACACAGTGATGTCTCTGGCCCTGTCCTGCCGTGTCTCTCCGGACTCCTCCAGCTCCATCAGCCCCTTCTCTTGCATCGTCTGCCTTCTTCTTTCCCTCCATTATTTCTAATAACTAATGGCAGCTTCGCTGAAACAATCAATACTTCTATACAGCTTAATACATCACAGCCCGCAGCTGATCAGTGTCTCACTACAGGTCTTTGTTTTTCATGGATAGTTCCTGTTTCCTCTACACTTTCATCCCCACATACCAATTATGTCCATCAATTCTTTGCTCAGAGTTTATTGGGACATTTGCTAGTAACAAGTAAAAACACTTATTTCTGTTTGAAAGCTAGGATTTAAATATCTAAGAGAGAAGACTTCTTACAATGAGCAAATTTTGATCATTGGCAAACAATCAAATGAGTGTCCTTTGTCCATTAAAGGAGGAACCTTAACCGACTTATGCGAGTAGCTGTGACTTACTGCACAGACGAACAAGTTAATGAAAAGTTACAAACTGTCTTCATCACAGATTTTCATCTCTGCCCTGCTTCCTGGTCTCGTCTGCTTTCCAGGTGCGTCACAGTTAATCTCAATCAAGAATTATACAATGTGCAATGGAATTCAAGTCACAGGAAAGAGACGTCTGTGAAGATTCTTAGTCATGCAGGTCATGGTTATCCCAAAAAAGGTTAATTAGTGGCAACTGGACTTGACTGACTGGAGCAGCAGGTTTATAAACCCTGTGGAGTCCTCAAGTTGTTGGTACTTGATGGTCACCTGTGGGTTGCTGTAGCCAGGGAGAACAACAAGTCCAGTTGCCACTGAATAATCTTTTTTGGTACAGGAAATGGAAATTTCCTTCCAACTCAGGTCTTAGCAGGTTACCAGCCACAGGTGAGTTAATGATCAGGCTGGGTGTTTGAGTGTTTGTGTGAAGGCAGTCACTGTTTGACAAAAGTTTCAAACCTGTCCACATCTGAATGCTGGAATTCCCTTTAGACCCACTGTCCAATCATCAGGTTTCTCTTGTATTGAGCCCAATCAAGCAAACGCAAAGTGTGTCAGAAATTAATTTGTGGTCAAGCTCAACTGATTTTGTCTCTCCACAGAGGAAATCCTGGCAGTGTTGCTGCTCTCCTTGCTCCTCTTAATGACAACAATTTGCTGCTCCTCTGCTCTGATGCCCGGCACCTTTTAATCCTCCCTAACATCTCAGCTTCCGCTTAATGACTGCTAATTCTTTCCTACTGTAACAGTTAGGGGTGATGTGTACCTGCTGCTGGTTTGTCACATCGAAGGGGGAAATATCTACCGACCTGCATTCAGGACCAATGACTTCTCCAACACCGTGCTCAGAAGCAGAAACAGCCAGAACATCAGAGTTTACACATCACTATTATTCATTGAGTCTAATACAAGAGAAGAAATGTTCGTAGTCCTGAAAGCCCAGAGCAATGAAACGTGTTCTTTACGCGCTCTTTATAAAACTGTAGTTCCCTAGAAATGTAAGATACTGTTCATAAAATGGCTGCAATGATTAAATTACAGTAAGCAGGGGTAGTCTTCTTTTCGATACCCTTAGAGCTGTAAGCAGGGCTGTGCAGAAATGTTTGGGTGAATTGAGGTGAGTTGTTACAGATGCTGGTATGTGAAGCCCACAATAAGCTTATTTTAGCAATCATCAGGCGATGACTAAAGATGAGCATTATCGCTAAATTAACTTAAGACTTAAGAAAATCTTCAGGAATTTGTGGCATTCTATAGATTTCCCTTTAGGGCTGAGACACACCAAACCGACAACCTGCTGTCAGACCATTGGTGTCAGCCAAGTTTCAGCAGTTGTCCATTGTTGGCATGAGCCAGATCGCTGTCAGCAGCTTTTCAGCCGATTCAGCATCTTAAATTGGCAGTGCACCTGTCAGTGAGAGAAAGCACTCTGATTGACTGTTCGTGTTAGCAAATCACTGTACGAGAAAAGAGCAGACTCCAGTGTCTTCTACTTTCTGTCTGTCTGCTTTGATACGTTTTGTGTATCATCTTCTTTTGCCTTCCCTTTTTGGGTGACATATACAGACTACTGCCTTCTGCTGGTCTAGAGAGTTAGTTCCATGTGCCACTTTTTGGCCCAGATGAAGACCACAAGAGGAGATGCACCAGTTGCTCCAAGATGTCCCTAGTGGTTCTTTAATGTCGCCGTGATGCGTCAAGACCCTAAAACATCATGAACCAAGCAAGTTGTGGCTTAAAGCAGTGACAGTGGACATAAAGGCACCATATCCAAAGCTGACAAATGAAGGTAAGAACAGCTAACAGTGGAGTAAGTGCAAATAAACACAGTATATGTTATTCCATTCAACCAATTTGCATAGAGATGTAAGTTATCATTCATAAAAAAGGCTTGAATAATTACATTAGTGTCAGAAGCACATGTACAGTATAACAGTGATATTTGCCAAAATCTACACATAACTAGTAGACGGTATCCATCTGCCACAGCTTGGCAACGAATCTGAAGAAGTAAAAGATGTTTTAAATAGACTAGCTGTGAAATACAACTGTCAATATATGTGTAAGTGATAAGAAATTGATTACATTTCTAATACACGTGAAATAAAAGAAAGAGTGGGAAGACGTGTCTGAAAAATTACATTTATGTGTTGCTTTTGGGCTTGTTCTCTTGTTTCACTCAATGCATTGTGTGTGCGCGTGTGTGCTTGTCACACGGTGGTGACAGAGTATAACAGCCTATCAGAGTTCAGTGTGAAACGTGGCTGTGTAAATGGGTTGAGAGATAGAAATGATGAGAGCAGCTATCAGCAGGCAGAGAGACCACAATTACCAACCAGCTCCAATCTCACCCTGCGCTGAATGTCTGATTCACACACCGACTGAATGACAGGCTGAATGTGCCGCACAGACTTCACCTCAGTCCCTACACAGAAAGCACAAATCACATATTTTGTGTTCATACATGCACAGATCTGAATGCGGATCTCTGAATCCGGGATGTTCACAATCTGTACAACATACTGCACCGTGAAATAACCAGCCTTTTGTGCCGATCGGACTGTATTTGCAAGCATCGTTCCCCACTCGTGTGGTTAAAACACAGTCAGTTCAACAAGTATCAGTTCTAAAATATAAACATTAAGAACAAATCTCTAACATGCAGAGTCACCCAATGATTGACCACATACTATTAGTATATAGCCAGTGACAATATGGCTGCATACTCATGGGAACGAACACAGATTACGATTCCACCTTTTTTGCTCCAGGACACAGCATTCACCCAAATACACGGCATCAGGTAGACAAACATCAATACACAAACCTGGACCACTGATGGAACATAACGAACACGAGGATTCACGAGACACAGACAGACAATCTTTGAGTTACCAGCCCATCCTGAACATTAGCTCCTACAATGGCAGAGAACATGATTCAACAGGATAAAGTTTCTATACCGTAACAGCCGCTAACAACTAGGAAAAGACAAGAGAGTTCAAAAAGTAATAAAATATCAAACAATAAGAACAACAGACTTAATCATGTAATTAAATGTGACATTTAAAAATGTTAAGTAGTTTGGAGAGAGTATGAGAAAGAAATGGATTACTGACATTTATGGTTTAATGTCTGAAGGTGAACAAACTATTATCATGAATAAATAAAAGCAGAAACTGCATAAATAAAAACCATTTGACTAAAAGTGCTCCATCAGTGATTCATAAGGTCAATCTGACTCAACTGTTACATGTAAAATGCATTAATAGCTGATGTGCAGATGGTTTTTAAAAAGGCTCTGCACTGTCCCCCATCAGGGCACATTAGTGCATTAGTGGCTCGGTTTCTGTTTTACAGTCGCCTCATGTTTCCCCACACTGCAGTGATGAAGACAAGAACAGACTCAGGAATTCTGTCGGGATTCCTATCAAAGACAATGAAATTAACAGGCAATGTGCAGCTTCCTGTACGTCAGACTCGCAGATTAGAAAAGTGGACAAACTTGAAGTGAAAGTGATTTTACTGATCTTTATATAAAGATCAAATGGTTGCAACATTTTTCATCATCCAATAATATTTCTTTGCCCAACTGTTTTCAGAGCCCATAGTGACGTTTTCACAGATTTATTTTGTCTCAACAGCCCAAAACACAAAGAACTGCATTTATAATCGCATAGTGTTTGTTGCCATGGTGACTGCATTTTAGTGGTGCAACACAAACTACCAGTTATTTCACATAATATGGCGTTCAGTGCCTTGAGACAACTCTTATTGTGATTTGGAGCTTTACAGACAAACTGAATTGAACTGAATTAAAATTCAGGAAATGTGCCTGTCATAACTTCAAGCTTACTTGTTTATTGTACTGTGACCAACAGTTCAAAGCTAAAATACATTTCATTTGTAATGTTATGAAGAAGTCAAGCTGCTAATTATGCTATAAGAAACCCAATTAGTGATCCAGTATGACACAAAACTGCAGTCTCACAAGTAACAGAGCATCTGGGTTAATAAATCTGACACGTCAGACTTATCAGTATCTACAAGAACGCTATGTTTTGCAAAGGAAAGAATTTTATTAGATCATTTCCTGCAAACATGCTAAATACAAAGCTATCAGCTACTCTGTGGATCGCAGCATCTGTATTTAGACAACTTCAACTTTTTAAACAACATTAACACCATGAGCCAATAAACAGTTTTTCATATGCTGCTGTCAAATCATTACCACAAAGTGGAAATCGTGGGCTTTTGTAGAGGGAAGATGGCGGGACTCATTACAATTAGCCTCAGAGATAATATTTTGAAACAGCACGGTAGCCATTGTGATTCACAATCCCTCCTAATCCGAAACCTCCCCACAGCAGCAGTACGTGCCAGGCCAGCCCTTTATTTCTGTCCAATAATAAATGGACCAACAGCACTGCTGTCCCAGAAGCCCCTGTGGTTGCCATGGTAGTTAATAAGGTTTGTTAAGATCAAAGGCATAAAGAAGATCGTTGACTCTCCAGGGAAGGCGAGTGCAGCCCAGAGGAATGCAATTAGGGCTGAAACAGGGATCCTCCACATACCTGATATTACACTAACAAGTGTGGATGCAACTACAGGACACAAAGCTTCCGGAAGCACGATCGCCATCTCAGTGCAGGAATGTGTGTTTGAAGAGAGAAACAAAAAGAGGCACAGACACAGTTTCTGAACGCACAAGACAGTATGTTGTGTACGTTTCTTAAAAATTAAGCTCCGACATGGGCACACGAGAGCACAGCAGGTGTGTGTATCCTGTTTAACTGTGTGTCTGTGTGTGTGTTAAAAGCAATGGGTGGGCACAGAGGAAGATGAAACGGATAATGGGTGCTCACTGAAGGCAGAAAGCTCACCTCTAATAACACAGACGGATGGTTACAATTACTATAATCACTAATAGATTTAATGTAACTGCCATTTTAATGTGAATTTTTATGAATTGCAGAAATAACTTTGAAGCAGAGTGAGCACATTTAATTTAATTACGTGCAGAGTATTAGTGAGACAGAATACAGAGAATTATTGGTTTCTGTGCAGGTTCGGAGGCAGCAGGGATGTCGCTTAGAAGACATGTTTGCTAAACAGGGATACTGGTGTTCTGAATTTTATGTTCAGTCTGGTATTAATCAGAGGAGGAGTCCTGTTCAAACAAATCCAATTTAATAAATACAATTAATAAAACTTAGATTTAGTTCCATTGGGGTAAAAATAAAGAAAAACGCACGCACATATTCATGAAACCTCTTTTTGTCTACTTTACAATGCATTTTCTTTATATTGTACTTCAGCTGGGTAAAAGTGCAACTGATTTCAGAAACCATTTTGATCAGTGGTGCAGTGCCGTAGTGCCGTGTTGATCTTGGCAGAGCATCATATCAATACACTACTCATGTAAAATCAACACCATGGAGTAGTCTTTTTAATCTGACATTGTCTTTTTTAGACAATGTCAGTGTCTAAAATAATTGATATATAATTTCAACTAACTAATTGTTAGGTTTGGGTAGAGGTGTTTGGATAAAGAGGGAGAAATTGTTAAAACAAACAGATGACTGCTGATGGAAAGGTAGGAGACCGCAGCGAGCCGACAAGCCCCTCATCATCAACGGAGCTATCACATGCCACTATCATGTGAAGGACGACCCAGTTTATCAGCGACTACACCATGACTACAGACAAAGACAAAGAATGAACTCCATTCAGAGGGCAAACAGTTCAGACCAAAAGGACACAGAGGACATAGTCACTGAGAGTAATTGTGTGGTTTCATGTTTAAAAAAAACATCTCAGGACTGTCCCAGACACACATTAAAAGACTAAATGTACTGTTGCCGTCACCTTAATGGAATTCAAGAAAAGGCTCAAGTCAGGTTTAATTAGTGAGTGTGAGTCACTTGTAGCTCATGTCACTTCCCCTGCCTCTGCTGAGCATATTTCCACTTCCTTTTGAGCAGTAATTATTTCTTCATTGTGTCATTGAAACAAAGTTTACACACACACACACACACACACACACACGAGTGAAACTCAAGAAAAATAAAAATTATGACTGACAACCAACCATTTCCAGAAAAACAGTTAAAAAAAAGTACAATCTTTCAAAAAATAAAATCAATGACTATACTTACAAACCGTCTGCAGCTGGTAGTAGCTACATTCACATATACTGTACACATCATTTCATTGTAGTCAGACAGGAGAGAATGTGCTACCTACTAATAAGTTACTATTTTAGAATGGATGGCAGCAGATTTAGTTTCTCAAAGATGAAAACGTGATCATGTTAAGACAAGCTCTGAATCCTCTTTACTCCACATTCCCCCTGGTTACGTTCCTATCCTCATAAATACCTATATGTAAAATGCAGTTTTAAACAAGTAAAATCAATAGTGACATCTTCCTAGTTTAAATATCATCTTCTCAGCTGTTCCGACAAAGCCCCCACCAACACAGAGCTGTTGAAGGTCTTTACATGGTTTTAAATGTGCACATTTATGAGGAGTAGTACATTTATCAGTTTGTATTTAAACACTGACATGATGACAAAAGTGAAGCGATTGCTTTAGGAGGTGATGTTAATATTTAGGCAGGCAGAAAGAGACTGACAGAGACAGAACGACAAGCACGAGTGGAGAGAGACAAAAAGAGTAGCAGGAAGGGAAGAACCAGAGGTGGCGTGACACAGCAGCGGATGGTGTGTGTTGTTTGGTAAGCTTGACAGGATAATTGGTGTCAGAGTCCAACTGAAGAGTCTGTCATCACTTGGCTATGCAGGCTGATGGACTGTTGCTGGGAACTAAGGTGAACAAAGACGATGATCAAGACGCAGAGACTTCCTTAAACAGTCAGAGTATAGTCAATGTTTACACCAGGAAATCTGGATTGTATTAGGTCAGTTTCTTTTTTTAGCTGGCCAGTTAGGTTTTACTGGACCTGCACTCTGTGGTTACAAGTTTGATAAACCCACTGAGCACAATACCTGTCTACCACCAAACAGACAGTTGGAGTCTAGCTGGTGGACACTGGGTTTTTTAGCGTCTAAAGAAGTATATGTTCTTTCAGCACATGGTGGAGACCAAACCAGAGCTAAAGGGAGAGTGAATTTTGGACTTATATTGCTTTGGTGGACACAAACCTAATGCCAACAAACAGCAATGCTGCACCATCACTGATGGTTTTCTAGTCAAAATAATATGACCAGCCAGGAAGATTTAATACTGTGTAGTACTGTGCTGTCGAGCTGATGGCTCAGGTCAAGCCTCGGCTGTTTGCTTGCATCTACAAGAAAGGATTAAGTCCTGTGAGGATGACAGCATGAACAGAAGAGGTGGTTTTAAAGGGGAGTGAAGAGGGTCACTTTGACTCGTGGGAGTCTACACCATGCCAGCTCCGGTTTTATTTAGAGTCCTGACAAACATAACTGACTACACCTAGAGGTTAGTTGGTAGCACAAGGCAGGGGACATAATTAATTGAGAGGGGTGCCAACTACTGGCTGTGAGGGACACTGTTGGAGCTATAGAGGGATGCTGGCACTGGTTCTCTGGATTTACGATTCTCACTCCTGGGTAAAGCTAAGACCCAACCTATGACCCAAATGGTTGGTCAATTGTCCAATTAATTATTATTATTAGATCTTTTTTTGATTTGATATTGTTTGTCTCATTCCACTGTTAAAATATCTGGAAAGCCCATTGATACTTTACTGTCATAAAGGGCTGTATGGATAAACAAACTTCTCCAAGGCACCAGCAGAGCTAAATGTGGCATTTACATATTGGTGCAATGGAGCATCATATAATCCATCTGTTTTCTGTTTATCTCCATTCCTCTGGTTCTACTAAGAAACCTAATGGCAAATTAATTGTCTTTCTTCTGTGTTGCATCTCTAATAAAGATGTTCAAGGACTTGAACACTTTTTCTGCGTGTATATTGCACAAAATATGATGTGAGCACAGTAATGACTCAATTTCTGAACACAAGATGCATTCTAGTCACACAAAAAAATAAAAAAAAGAAAATATCTAGAGAGCTATACAGCGGAGGACACAAGATAGGGCCACCTATCACCACCTAAGATAAGTGACAACACAGAACCTGGGCATGGGAATAACCAGGTTTTTAAGATTTTTTTTAAAGCATTTAAAGGATTCAGTGATGGTTATTAGGACACCCAAAAGTACATAAAACAATGTTAATCATTAATTTGGTGTACTTGATACTTCAAAAAGAGAAACACATAGTGAAAGACAGGAGCCCAAGCTGTAGCCTACTCTGTACTAACATTATCCTTTCTTGTAATTATGAGGTAAAATATCTTAAGCTCGCCTTTTAATTCCTTTTGTGAATGTAGCATGCTTGCATATTACTCAGAAAAAGAAATTTAAAGTTGGTAAATTCATCAGTCACTCGTTTAATCAGCTACAGTACTGATACTGAATTAGGTATGACTGCACTCAGGAAGTTCACGTCCACTGCAGAAGCAGAAGCAGTCATTTTCATGAATGTCTATGTACAACATTCTTGCAGAGTCACTGTACGCAGCTGCTACTTGTACATGGTTATATTAAATACAGACATTAAGCAGGTACACAGTAGAGAACTAGGACAGACACAGGCATATCAGCTTTAAAAAAACATTTGAAGTGTTAAGCTCATATGAATATACATGAACATGAACTCACGCCTACACAAACACTCTGCATACAGTATTAAGTGTGTTATGCATGCATAAACACATACATAGAGTATATGGGTTCTTACAAACGTCACACAGTCAAGTGCCAAAGGGCGGCAAAGAAACCCAGGAATTATATGTGGAGGGCACTACAACCGTCTCTTACTGTTGGTCATATAAACAAGAGAGTGTTGGAGGTTTTACAGCTGAAGAGAGCAGAGGAGAAGGTGAGGTAGAGAACTTGAGATGTGGTAATAAAGAGATGATCTATCACTTCATCCTGACATTTTCTTTAAATAGCAAAGCTGCTCTGTTTTACTTTGGACTTTTTTTTATAGTTGGCACAGGTTCACAATCGCCTGAAAAGAAAAGCTAATAATTTGAACAAGGTGATAAATGACCAGTCATCAAACACTGAGAAGCTCGCTGGCTGGTGAATGAAGTAACTAATGGTAAAAACAGCCAGGTGATGATCTGCCACTCCGCTCTACAATAAGGGGCCATGTTCTCTGTTCTGAACCTGGTGTGAGTAAAAGCATGAAGAGCTCAGATCAATTGAAACAGAAAAGGGGAAATTTACCTGCTAAGTGCTTCAACACAGCTATAATATAAATGCTGAGCATCAGTGAAACAAAGTGATGCTAAATAAGATTCTTAGTGATTTGGGGGCATTTCCCTGTGACCCATGATGAGACACAGACGTTGGTAAATCTTCAGCAGGACATCATTTCAGATCATTTTACTGCAGCAGTCTAATATCTTGCTTTAGTTTGGGGTATTAAACTAATACAATATACACTTCTCATGCTCTGTAATAAAATGTGAGTAGCCCTCCAGCAGGGAAGAAAAAAAACATGTTAAAGCTTTTAATTCAATGCTCATTCAATTGATTAATTTTCCTCCTGGGGTTAAATAAAACTTTGTTATCTTTAAGCCATAATTAAAGATGGATTATTACTTTTGTAATTGAACACTGTGGTAAATGAGAATCTTCAAAGTGCTTTTAATTTGAAATAAAGTTGATAAAGACATTTAAGTCTGTTTCTCTGATGAATGTCTGACCGCTGCCTTTAACAGTCTAATGAGCTTCCACGCATGTCCAGGTTTGTGTGATATACCTGAAGAATTATGTCTTTGCTCTTCTCACAGATGGGACAGTAGCTCATCAATAATAATGACATTAATCATAGTCATACCAGGGGTACCATATGCACACAGATGTGTCTGACATGCCTGAGTTACAGTGTAGGTGAGAACGTCACCGCAGAACAGCACTGAGGCAAAGTGCTGAACAGATATCGACATATCACAGCAACAACCTGAGATGTCTGACTTTAGTCCCGGTGCAGAACGGGTTGTACTGTAAAGTAAATCGTTTTCTTACTCATTACAGCCCGACAGCATAATATACTCAATGACCATAAATAAAAAGACAACACTGGACGAAACATAAGCAACATTAGAGTCACATTCTGAACCAAACGTCCAAATCCTGCAATTTTCCCAAACCACATAAAGACTTTAGATTTATTTAGCCTTGCTAATCCAAACCTCTACTGTTCACTGCTGTTTTCAGTGTTTAAAGTCAGATTTGATTTATTGTACATCTTGATGATTGACATTGCTTTCTGCTAAGGAAAAAAACAGAAATACATTTAAAATGGTAAGAAATTAAATCAAATTCATTATTATAAATGCATCAGTTGTTTACAGACGGCGTTCTGCCTCCTTTTTATCCGTTGTTTGTCTGAATTCCACATAATGTGGTAGATCTATGGTGATCAGATAGAGGATGATCCCAGTTCCAGATAATGTCCACTCTCATCTGATAGCGAGTGGATGCCCATTATTCATAAACATATTGGTCTGGCAGTGGCCATGAAGCCAGATAAGAAGATCTGTGTGCTGTGTCTTTCACGGTTTAACTCAACACATTCTTATTTTTACTTTTTTGCCCAAGTGTTTCTAAATTGCCTTTGAGCTAATGTGACACTGCAGATGCTGCAGCCCTCACCTGTATGACAGCGATTCATCCATCTACCCATTAACTGCCACCATATATACAAACATTTGTTCATCCAACATCAAACCACGTGAGCTAATCCGTTCTGAAGTCTATTCATCCCATTCATTTAGTCCACAGTCCATCTGGCTAAAACACTTTTCCCCATTGACCCAGATCTCCATCCGTTGTGCCCAAAGCCAGCACATGTTTCAGACATTTCTCACAGTTCAAATGAAGTTCAATATGTGATACAGAGCTGCACTAGTCAAAGATCCAGATCCCACGTGCCTGCATCTTTGCTGGTCACAAAACTGCCAAAGTCTATTTGGCATTTTAAGCCAGGTTTAAAATTGATAGAAGTTTTCACTTACCTTTGTGTCATCTGGTCACAAGGTCAATCCTTCCTGACACCTGAAAGAGCAGCAAAATAAAAAATAATGTTTCATAGCTTTTGTTGAAAGAAAAAAACTTCAGGTGCAGGAAAAACAGAGAAACTTAACTGGTCTCAGGAGTATTTGCTGTACTCTTACATGCTAACAGACTGGTGTCATGAAATTATTAAAGAAAAGAAATTAAAATCTGTTGTTCCACATTGTTAAATCTGTCTTCACCAATGATTGGGTTAAATAATAAATATGAAACTGACCTATTGGTACCGTTCTTAAGACAAATCCTTACAAACACAGTTTCAGATATTTACAGGTAATGAGGCCCGAACAACCCAAATAAATCCCAAACCCTTCAAACTGTAGCTAAAACAATGTAGATCTTTACAGCATCTCAAACATCTTTCACAGCAGTCTGTGACAGGAACAGGGGGGAAGCCATGAGTCATATCTGATTTTGTGAGGATATAGCTGAACCCACGGCGTCGTCACGACACCTATCCTGATTTCATCTTCTAGCATTTGTTGCCAAACTGCGTCTCCTTGCAACGAACAAACACTGAAACGGAGCAACGACTCAGAGGCAAATGCATTCATTTTAAAGACGCAGAGGCAGCTGACAAATGGATGTCATCACAGAGAAATAACAAAGATGCATTTGGTTCCATCCACATTTCTCTGCATGTAACGGATGACTTATAAATAACATGAGAAGGCGATGAGTGTGTGAGTCATGAAGAATGCTCTGAGACCACAATTAAAAACAGAAATCAGCTTTGAATACAGAGCTCTTCTCTCTTTTCCCTCTTCTCCCCATCAACCTTTTCTTCTGTCCTTTTCTTTTGTCCCGTCTTTCTGAACTCCTTTTTTCATTCCCTCGTCATCCTATAGGTTAGTGTGGAGGAGAATTGTAAATGAAATGGGTTTACTACTCCTGTAGTTCAACATCATTAGTGTGTTTGACAAATGGAGAAAATCCTCCACAGTGAGAACAGTGATCGGGAGTCTGGATGTGAATGCCTTCAGTAAAGCCATTACCGTTTCCATCACCCTCAGCGTCGGAGCATCATGTTTCAGCGTCTGAAGACTCCAGCTGACTCTGCTTGCTGCAGGAAGTTGACCTTATTTGGCATGGCGCCAGCAGCACTTCGCACTGCCCGTGATAGGAGGTTTCATGCTTCACTCTGAGCTCAATCAATTACCAAGGTAAACAAGCAGCAGTTAATTTGCTAATGACCATCCTCAATGGGATTTTGTAATCTTATAATTGAGACAAAGGCAGCTACAGTTACAGCAGCACAGACACTGCATCAACCATTAAACCGAGCTAAAAGCTGGAGATACCCAGTGTCTACTCATCATTCAATCTACTGTGCATTAAGCCATCTAGACAACAGTACACCTTTACTTCAGAATTCAGTTCTGTATAGTCACAACACGTTGCCATCTTCTTCTTCTTCTGTACCCTCAGCAGCAACGAAAGACCACAACAACACACTGAGACACAACAGCTGTCTACACACATCAATCCTCATAGCTGATCACAGCAGAGCCTGTACATCATGGTACGGCAGGCAGCAGTCACGGTTGTACGATCAAATTATCCGCTGACCTTTCTACACGCAAACAAAAACTCATTGATATTGTTTTATTATGAGCCCCTTTCCTCTGTGTGCCGTCATTAACGGGCTCCAAAAAGTTCAAGCAGACTTTAATGCTAAGTAAAGGAGGAGTGCCAGAGGGAGGTATGGTCTCAAGAGGAGGCTAATGCTCTATTATGTAGTTCTCCTTTTGAAGGTTGCTACAGTAAACGGGCTAATGGCTAACAACGAGGAAAAGTTTTATTGCTGATGACAGTGTGTAGTTTCAAGGGTAAGTAGAGAAGTAAACGAGAGAAGTGATGAGACACTGATGTATTAGCACTGGGACCAGCAGACAGACAGGCTTACGTCCACACAGCCACCACACACGTAAAGGACTTTAACAAGCACAATAACTGAAAATTTAAGTCAATATAAATGATGTAGCTTGTATCAGCTCATAAAGAGCTCAATAACAACCTACACTGTCTGCCAGCTACCCAGAACCGAGCAGCAGCAGCAGATGGCACCTCATAAAAACAACTACGACACTAGAAAAAAATTAAATAAAGGAGAAGATAACTAAGTCAGTTTGAAGATAGGAAGTCTTTTTGTCTTGCTTTCTAACTAAATACAATGAAAAGACATTAGCAAAAGACACAAATATCTAATTATCTTTACAATGCCTTCTTTGATTCACTTTAGTGGTTAAATAAAACCTCCATCTTAAAGGCCCAGCACCACTTTACAGTACGTCAGGAAGCCTGCGTGCTGTTTTTAATTACTGAGCTAGGTTAGCTTAAATGCTAGTCATACGTATTTGCTAATTTTCTTTACTTGAATCTTTGTATACATTGTTCTTGGTTCTTTTTCTCTGTCTAAAGAAAAATGGCCATTTTTGTAATTAAGAAAAATATTGTGTGACTGTGGCTCACTGATATGTTTTAAACAATGGAGTTTGATAAAGAAGCTGAATCAGGTCCTGGACTCAAATACATTACAGCTGGTAGATGCAATTTATTGTCAGCTGTAGTCTTGGCACCAAAATATGCGCTTCTTTCCAGGAACCTTCTCTTAGAAAATTATTTGGAAATAAACAGAAATACACAGATGTAAAACACAGTGTTATGTTCCAAGTGACTATCAGAGTGAAATGATATGATATTATTTAGCTTAGGAAAGGACTAAAAGTAGTGGTTTAGTCCAATAAAAATCAGTAAGATATTCAAGAAGGGAAAAAAATCTGGACGCAAGATGCTGAAGTTTTTGTATCATAAATAGGTGATTTAATAATGGTCTTATTTGAGCTTCACAAATTGTTTGTTTTCCCCTGCTACTTGCTCATTTTATGTCCGTCTGAAAATCATTTCTGAAAATGGCACAAAGCAGCTGCTGCAGCTGGAAGTGAGCAAGATGCCAGAATACCAAAAGCCTGAGCTGCAAGGGGCTTAAAAGCTCGGGGGACATGCAGAGTTGGTGCCGATTGTAATTCCATCATTAGCACTCACCTTAATGCTTTTGTTCCACTGTTGATATTAAAGCACTGTTTAATGGAAACGGAAGCATTACTCATTATGATTCACTGCTTTCCTATTCTAATGTGATACTGCCTCAAAGTACAGTACTTGACACATGCAGTGCCTAACAACTTGTGGCTGCAGGGAACTGAGGCAGAAAGCAGCAAAACTATCCCTCAGTAAATGAAGGGTAAATAAATCCTTTTAAAGACCTTAATATTACAGAGGGCTACAACTGTGACTCATTACTATTATCAACCTGTCACAGCAGCCTGTCTCACTGCACTGCTGCAGCTCATTAACACCCCTCACATCTTCACGGCACCTCTCCAGCTCATTGTTTGTGGTTCTGCTCTGAGGCAGGAAAAAGCACACACCCCAAAGACAAGTGCATCATACAGACGCCTGCACTGACTGGATTAATGTCCTATTCAACTATGTTGTGATAGAAACTGACAGAGTTGGCGAGTTAACAATACAAAACTAAATGTTCATCAAAACATGGATGTTACATGTGGTCTTGAATTTCAGTTGAACTGTTGCTCCTCAAGCTTATTAGGCTGCAGTGAAAATATCAATTGGCCATGTAAAACATGAATATTCACTGCCGCAATGAAGTTAGCACTAGGCACTGTCACTGAACAGGTGGAGGAGGACAGGTGCACAGTGTCCGTGACCACATTAAAAGCTCGGTTTTCACTGTTTCACTACGCGGATGGAAATAAAAACATATTCATTAAAACCATGATGGATTCCAGCTTTCTGAATACACCTGCATCCAGAAACGACGAGCCAGAGTCACGACCGTGAGTTATAGTGCAGCATCCAGAAGATCAAATTACACTGAATGAGAATGCATCCACGAAATGTCACCGGACGGGCAGTGTTCACTCTGCTGTGTGTTTTCATGGCCTCAGTGTCGCCTGTGTGAAAAAGACGTTTTACACTTCTAACCTTTCTGTCTTTCTTCTCTCTCTCTCCCTTTAGGTGTGCGTCTCTCTCTTAATGCAGCATGACTAAACTAATGGGCCACTGCAAATTCACTTCCTCTTTCTCACTCTGTTCACTCATTTGATCTCTTACCTTTCACATTGCCTGTCTTTGGCTGATCCCTCAGCACTTTCAGTCTTGAGTTGCATCAACTTGCAGATCAGCCTCTGTTCTCCACCACCTGTTTTCCCACCAAGTCAGTGCTTAACTTTGAACCAGGTCTGTTGGCTCTTGACCAGGAAAACTGGTCCCAAAGGGACACCAACAGTTTTCTGGTGATAAACTAAGGTGCTGACATCATGATCATCAAGATCCACTAAATGTTTAACTGCAGCGTGACTGCTAAGTGTAACGGTAATGGAGAAAACCTTAAGTAGTCTGAAAGCTCTGTCATGGAATCAACAAATGTAGACACAATCACTAATGTTAGTTTATTATAACTAATAAAAACTATTGTACAACTACAAAGGCACCAGGTTAATATTTAGCACTGTGTCTCTGTGTAATTCTGCTTTAATATGACTATTTACTTTCAAATAATGTACAAACCCACAACTGTCACACCGGAGCCAGGGTTCACATCTGTGGTTTAGGCACCAAAAGCACTGTGGTCAAAGTGCCTGTGGACTGCATTACTACTGCAGTTACACATAGACATCATTTGTAGAAGATGCTGTTGCTCCGATGCTGAGCTCAACAATAATCAGTTCGCCGACACTCACCACACCAAAGGTGTAGCCAGCATTCTGACTGGTGTGTGTGTGTGTGTGTGTGTGTGTGTGTGTCTGAGGCGAAGCCAGTAAGTGGTGTGTGTCTTCGTTGGTTCATCGGAGTGCCCTCCCTGTGCGCATGCTTGTGTATGTGTCTATGTGCTACTGTGCATGTGTGAGTCAGGGTAAGTGGTGCGTGCCTTAGGTGTGTTTTGAATGCAGCCATGCATGCATGGGTCTGAGTGTGTGTCAGATTGATTCTGTGTTGATTTCAGCCATCTCTTCTTCATGAATGATTCAAAAGGACTCCAAATAAGAAATTGTCTCTCTGACCAGCCTACTTTCCATCTCTAAAGCCTTCTCTCTTTCTCTCCCGCACACACAATGAAACTCTCCATCTCCCTTGGCATATGCCACTTTGGGAATATGCATGAATGTATTGCAGAGTGTCCATATGCATCCGTGTGTGAGTGAGCCTCCATGCTTTCAAGCGTGCATATGTGATTGTACACGCACGTGTGTGTGTGTGTGTGTGTGTGGCTGATCAGAGAGGCGGCCTGAGGCTGTGGCCGGATCAGACTGAGTTGGCGGTGCAGAGCAGAGAGCAGCGATCAGAAGGAGATGCTCAGCCTTAATCTGATTGCGGCTCCAAACTCGGCACACTCGACTGGCTGGGGAGTCTGGGACCACACTGAGGGCAACCACCTATAAAATCCAAATAAAGGTTCTGTTTACCAAAGCAATGAATAAGTTTACTCTCCATAATGCTGTGTTAGCAACAGTCCAAAATACAAACAACTTTAACATGCACAGAATAAAAGTGAGAGAATCAGCAAATCGAATCATGGGATCTGAAGGCCCCCAGGAAGATCAAGTGTGACAGAAACTCCTGCTCCGTTTTGTAAAGGCTGAGTTCATTTTCTCCATGTATTGTGAAACTATGAACCGTCTATGCATTAGTTTGCTCTGTAGCTTCATTAATGTCCTTTGAGACAGTAAATGCTAAACTGCTGCGTTATTAGAAAAGCACAGAAATTATTTTGTACATTTGGAGAAGATGAGAGGTGAATTAGATCCATAATGTGATCATACAGCTTAATATACAGGTGTTTAGAAAGGTGTGCACTGTATCATTGTCATGTGGGCTTGAAAACAAATGAACAACTCTACAAAGGTCCATTCCAAACAATGTTCTAAGGAGACTGGAGGTCTCAGAGAAATACTCACTTACTGTTGACTCAGATTTTACAGTGATATCCAAGCAAAGATTTAGCATGAATCAGTGGCACAAGCCCTGAATGTCTGGTTCCAACACCAGGTGGACACAGTGTAAAATAACCAGAACAACAACCCAGTGCCCTCAGTCTCCTTGTGACTCGTGGTCTGTGATTTGTATGAAATGTAAATCACAAAATGTGTAAATCAATGCAACATCTGACCTTTGCATTCAATTACCCCAAGTAGCAAACATCACCCTCTTGAGATTAAAAATGGCTGAGAATTAAACGCTTTAATAAAGTTACTGTGCAGCATGGAGGTCACGCTGCCTTCATTAGGCAGCCAGTAAACTCAGAAGTTAGCAGTAAATACACCTTAATCAACATGTCAGGAAAAAACTAGCTGAGGTGTGTCGGTGCATTAATATAACAGATGACACTATACGTCACCAGACCAGTCTGCACAGCAGGAAAAGGCTCATACAGCTGACCTCCATGACTGTTATACCCTGATGCAAAAACAAATAGTTTGAAGGAGGCGTTAAGTTCAATGCTATGACAGGGAGGGCGATAAAAATAATATATATATTATCATTATTCAATAATACATTTTTCTCTACATAGCTGACGTGTGTGACACTGGACACACACATGATGAATTGCTTCATTCTACCAGAGCAGTAGAGAAGGCAGCTGAGTTTGGACGGGCAGGTGAGAAAGATCCAACGGGCAGAAGCAGGAAGCTTTTTTTGTTCTCGGAAACTAATGGTGCGTTTCACATTTACATTGAAAACGTGTTACCAAAGCAAGGCCACAGTAGTGAAAGCCTCAGGGGGCAGAAACATTAAGACTGTTTTGCTGCCCATATTTTAGCTTAATATGCCATATGGTGGCTGTTTCTCCTATTGGACCTTGATGAATACTCTCATCACTATAATGCATCGCGTGTACAACATTATATGCCATTTATTCAATTTGAAATGTTGCATTTTTATTAATAATTATCATTTTATTTCCGTTTTTATTCTACAACACGCTGTTGTTTCAAAGAACAGATTCACTTGTGTTGGCCTGCTCAACACACAGTGAACACAACTGCAGCCCGGTGTTCTCATCATACACTACAAAGTCAAGAGCGGGAGGAAAAATGAAGGACGGGGGGGGGCCTGGCAGACATGAGCACAATTCAAGGTGAAGTTTTAAAAGGAAACCAGTGTAGAGAAGGTGACCCGGTGTTTCCTCTGCTTCACTGCTGAGAATAAACTTATAGAAAGCTTCTTTTGTAGGGCACCAATCGGACCAGCAAACGAAACCTGAACACACTGAATTACAGATTGATTATTTCAGCTCAGTTAAGTAGTATTATTGTAAAATTAGGAGATTTATTCAAATCAAAGAAAGATAAAAACAACACCGAATAAAATATATAAAGATGGGACGATGTGCGTATGTGCTGTTTTCTTGTGGGTTTTCAACCTGACATGATTTAACCAGCCTGAGGCCCAGTGTGACGGCAGGTTTCTAATGTTTGTGCCCAGAGTTGGATACATAGAAGAAATCCAGGCCTGCAGGCATCTCTGCAGGAGCAAAGCCCAAATCCTTCTGCTTATTGGTAGATCCCTGCTCTGTCTCACATCCTCCACCAGCCCCCCCCCCGCTCCCCTCCACCCTCACCTGGATCTGCACATACAAACAAGGAGAGTTTGTTTCTTCTCTCTGCAAGTGGAGCATAAATTAATGTCACAGCAGCAGCACCGGGGCTGGTTGTAAGCTTATACACTGATCAATAATAACTTCATGATCAATAATCATAAAATTATTGAGAATGAACTGCTTTCAACGTTTTACAGAGTTCAAGGTAGGATCAGTGAATTACATTCGTTTTGCCCATTTAGCAGTTTAAAACCCAAAGATAATTAGTTTGTTCAGATACAAATCTGAGGAAAAATGCATTTCAGAGTCTGAAACCGAGAAAAACACAAGATCAAAATGTTAAAAGGCTGTAGAAAGATTAAAAAAGAGGCACAATGAGAGTGAAAAAAGATTTCTGCTTTCATGCTGGCTGACAGATTACAAAATCCTCTGCCTCCTTTTAAAACTGTACAATCTGAGCAGGTTTCCGAAACACGAGCAGGAGTCGAGACAAGAGACAACGCATTGACCAGACAAGTTAAAGTGCACAGCAGTGTTTGTGCTGAAAACTGGTGGGAAGTTTCTCACGCTGGTTTGCAAACGGTACAATGCTTTTATCATCCAGAACACAAACCCGGTCATAGTTTAACAATATTACAATCATCCACCGAGTGCTGACAGGATTACCACAGTCACTGTTCTGCTCTGACAGTTACGTCACGGCACTTTGTGACATTATACGAGATCAAACTCTGTGGTGATACAAACAGAGGATATCAAATGTGGGTTTTGTAGCTGATGCCAAATGTGCACTTTGATGTAATGTGGAGCTCGTCCGGATGACAGAGAGCAGACGGGAAAAAAGCACGATACTAAAGCAAGTGGGAGAAGACGAGGAGAGGAGACAAGAGGAAGAGGAGAGAGAGGCGTGTCAGAGAGAAGAGAGAGAAAAGCACGGAGAAAAAAGAAGACGAGACCAAAGTAAGGACTTCAAAATGGAGGTTCTGACCCGATTAGGACTGAAGCACCAAGAGCCGAGCAGAAGTGCAGGAGAGAGAAGAAAGAGAGGAACATCCACAGCTGGAAGCTCATATGCTGAACAACCAGAGAAGAAGAAAGGGTAGAACAGAAGAGTCCTGCTTAGTTCACAGCCACATTCAGCCCCAGAGCGCTCTGGGTAATGGGAGCAGTGTTGCACAAAGCAGATGCTACCCAGGAACCTTCCCTCACCCTCACTCCCTCATTTAACTTTTACCACTTTCTCTACTTCTCTTTCTTCCCTTTCTGCTCATTCATTTGCTCCTTCTCCATCTAACTTTATCTCCTTTCCGGGTGACCTCCTTCAACCTTCCTTCCTCTCTTTCTCTCCACACATTCATCCTCCTTCCTCCATCTCACATCTTCGCTCAGTGTTCAGTGTCTGTTGCTTTTCCTCAGCCTCAGCTCCGCAGGGGCCTCGCGGCGTTCCTTCGCTCAGCTCACAGGAGGTGACAGAGAGCAAGAAAAGAGTGAAAGAAAGTACGAGGAGGAGGCGTCGGATGGTGGGAGGCAGAGAGGGGAATGGAGTGTTGATGGTTATGACAGGAACAATAAAACCAAACAAGACAGGATGAGAGGCGAGGAGAGAGATATGAGGTGGAAGACGGCAGCATGTCACTTTACGCTGAGACAGAGAAACCTCAGGCGATCGTCTCGTGGAGCTGAGAGGAGGTGGAGGATGACTGAAGATGGAAAGCTGGATGACACTGGAGAGGAGCAAGGGGAGGTAAAGGAGACGTGATGAGGGTTAAAGAGAACATTTACCACAGGTAAAGAGGCTGAAATTGATCCACCCTCCACCAGAATCCGAGGATGTTTCCACTAAACATCAGCTCAGTTGATCTGTGTGTGTTTGCATCAGCTCTTAATGACTAAACAGCGCTCTGCCCTCCATTAAGTCATTAAGTCATTTTCCTGTTCAAACATCAGTACAGCTCATCAGGAAATGAGCAGGGAGGGGAGAGAGTGGAGGATGGAGGAGGTGCTCGGAGGCGTGGGTGGGTGGTCAGTGGAGGAGAGGACCATGAGTGCAGGAGAACGGTGAGATAGGAGACGACTGTAGGAGCAGAGATGGATGTGACTGCATTTAGTTTATGGGAAAATCCAGATAAAGATCAAAAATAACTCCTGGGTGAGCGCGGGTCGCGGCTGTCCTCTGACTAGCTGAGGGGGAGTTTCTGACACACTGCTGCTGTAGAAACCAAGAGCGCGTCTCATCACAGGGAGGCCAAATCAATTTTGAACGGACGACAGGCGAGAAAGAGAGCGGACAGAGGACAGAGGTGGAAAAGGGAAGAAATGGGAGAGAGAAAGGAGACACTGTCGCGGAGCAGAGTGTGTCGAATCGACAAAATGGTGACAGTGGAGGATGTGCTGCTCGTCTCTGCGCCTCCCTCTAAAGGCCCCTTTCATTTCTTTTTACTGGGGCACATTTACATCAAAGAATCTCAGTCTGTTTGGGAGTGTGTGGGTGAGTGCTGTGTGTGTGTGAAGCAAATGCAAGTCGAAGTGCATAGACACGGCCAAGTGTTAATTGTGTGTGTGAGAGAGAGAGAGAAATGAAAAGGCAGAAACAACCTTCACCACGCAGCATCAGTTAGTTGTATCTCTATCTGTAGTACTGCTGCTGTTAATATGCTGTTACCATAGGTGCCACTGCTGTATAGAATAATGTTAACCTCCAGAGTCAAAACACTGTAACACTGTACGGTTGAGTCTGTGCGTTCCCTGCAGCACAAGACGCCTCCTTCAAACACGCTCTGTGCACGACCTGCTCAGCACAATACAGCAGATAGACTCAGTTTGAACACGCCTCCTGCGGGGAACTGTGCAGAGCTCCTGCTACAGTCACTGTGTTCAAACTCTCTGCGGACCAGAAGAAGAGAGCAGGGGAAGCCGAGCGTGGCGGTTTCAATATGTACTGTATACAGCGTGTGTAGTACAGCATGTGCACCGCGTATTACTTGCTTTTATGTTGTTTTTTATAAATCTGCTTTTCAGGTGAAGGCAGGAGAGGAGCTGACTGGGCCAACGCCCCCTGTAACCAATGAGATTATCTTTTACAAGTTTTAAGAAGTGTGTGACAGGCCTGTTTGTCAGCTAAAGCCACGTACCTGTAGTATGCACATGGTTTTGTACCAGTGGGCCATAAAGCAGCTAAAGATCCATTTCTTTTACTCAGGAGACGTTTATATTGTGGAAGTCGTCTACAGGATCTGTTAATACCACAGTCAACAGGGTTGTTCATTTTCTTCTGGATATTTTATTAATAATCACATTTTAACTGAACCATATCACATAACATTAATTTAGTCACTCATTCACCTGGGAATCAGACTGTGACAAGTCAGCAGGAAGTGAGAGCTTACACCTTCAAATTCACCATTCTCAACAAACCGCATTAGTCATTTCACCAGATACTGTCAGTAGTGTCCAACAAGCCATAATAGCATCCTTAAGATGAGCAGAAATGTGAAGGAAAATCATCTCTATCATGGTAAATGGTATCCTCTCAGAACGGCAGGTTCCCACTGATCTCATAGAGGCACAATCCATCACAATGAGCCACCTGTGCATGTGAAAGGGAGACCTTGTGTGTGGGTATAAGCTTTGTACACTGTATGACAGCATGCTCCATGGCCCACATCAGTCCTCCAGGCTTAAGTTTATTTATATTGTATGCATCCCTCTCTGTTCTCTCCCCACCACACACAAGGCTGAGCACTCGTGATTCCAGCCACCATCTAGAAATAAGAAGAGCAGTGCTGCCTGCAGGACGGTGTCCTGATCAGGATTATCACCTGAATCACACACACAGCAACGCGTTTATGATTCAGAGTGGTCAACGACACTTAGTACAGTTTAGTACAGTTTAAGTGTGAAAAAAACAACGTGTGGATTTTTATTTCACTGTACATGAATGGCCTTTAATTATTCAGGGTCAAGCACAGACGCTCTCATTCAGTCACGCTCGGCTTCACACACTTCGCCACAGAACACAGTGTGTAGTTAGAATCTCAATCCAATCCTGCATATTATAAAATATGATATTTATGTACTAAGTTTCTGCCTGGATAAAGGAGCCAGATGAATAAAACTTAGTAGGTTCATAATCAAATCTCAGTGACAAAAACCAAATAACATATATATTTGAATAACTAAGCCAGTCTCCCAAAGATGATGTTCGTATACAACTAAACTGCTTTAAAAAATCTGCTTCTGTGGTGAACGTATTTGCGATCGAATTATGTTTTCTGTTAACATAATGATCGTATTTTCACAGTCAACCTAAAAGGCAAGACGGAAATATGCTGATACCAAACACATCAATGAAAGGTCCACAGGCAATATTTTCCATGAAAATATCTGACGTTGAACTTCAGCATAACTAAAGTGTTCTATGGTTCAGATATCACAGCTGAACAGGGTTAGGATCAGGGGTCGACTGTGTCTAGGTCAAAAGACAAAACTCAAACAGTCGCCTGACACATGCAACATCTTTTCTCTAATCCTAACCTGCTCTGATTTGCTCTGTTTCATGGGAGGACACTCAGATTCAGATTTATCAAACCAGTCATTACTCTATGTCTGCTCCAGCTCAAAAACTGTTTGAGGTTGTTCTGATGGCTCACGCTGTAAGACGGAGTAAAGAGCCTGCTCTGCAAAAAACAAAGGAGAGAATAAATTATTTTCATTTGATTTGTTCATCATAGCTGTTCATAAAATACAGATTCTGCTGGATTCGTCTTATTTCGTCATCTGTTTCCAAAATAACTGTTTTGTGCCTTTTGTCCTTTTTGTCTTATAAGAAATAAGAAATGACCTCAGTTGTCTCTGCAGCAAAGATTTATGGGAAAAACAACCACCATGTAGAAAACAGTTAATGAAGATTCAATAGAGAATCAAGAATGAGGAGAATATATTAAACTATAGGGATATTTTCTCCTCTGCTGCAGTTCTGCAGAGGTCAGAGACGGTCGGGAGTGAGTGTGCAGACTCTACTAAAGCAGGCGGAGATCACATGAAAGTCACTGGCTCACACTGGTTTCTGCTAAAAAGTTAGTATCAGGAGAAGCTCACAGTTTCTAAGACTAATCGATGTCTTTGATTCACTTTCCTGACTGATGGGAAACAAAGACTCTGAGACTGTGTCAGCGGTGCAGCTACTGACAGCTTCTCCAGCTCTGACAGCTCTCGCCGTGTGGCGTAGGTGTGCGTTTATGAAGGTTTATTTGTGTGCTTTATGACTGAGCGTGTGCAGACAGATGTTCCAGCAGTGCACATTTCCACTCCAGTTTGACACTCTCCAGCTGAACATCTGGTGCTGCAGGAGCCGTGGGTTCAGCAGCACGCCGACCCCTGATGTGAGGTGTATTGTTTGTTGAATGGCACTCCACTCTCGTTTATGTTTTAATCACTGTAAGTGTGATCATTGCATCAAAAAGTGTTTTCATAGACAGTGCAGACTTGGCTTACATTAAAATATTCATATTTCACTCAGAACACTTGTACAACAAGATGATTTTGTGCATTCCTATAACATTTAATATATATTGTCCGAAAGAGAACTGAACTGAACTGAACTGAACTTAACTGAATTGAACTGAATTGAACTGAATTGAACTGAATTGAACTGAATTGAACTTAACTGAATTGAACTGAATTGATCTGAATTGGACTAATTTGAACTGAACTGAACTGAACTGAACTGAACTGAATTTAACTGAATTGAACTGAATTGAACTGAATTGAACTGAACTGAACTGAATTGAACTGAATTGAACTGAACTGAACTTAACTGAATTGAACTGAATTTAACTGAATTGAACTGAACTGAACTTAACTGAATTGAACTAAACTGAACTTAACTGAATTGGACTGAACTGAACTGAACATGCTGTATCTACTGCTTTAGTATTCTGTGGTTTAGAAACATTAATGTGAGAGTATGCAGCAACATTGTCCTAAAATGAATATGGATTTTGTGCTACCAGGTGTCTACATCAGTAGAATGACAAGTGTCTTCCTGACCTCTGACCTTTGTGGGGAGAAGGAAAAAGCACATTCCCTTGAGATTTGTAGTCTGTTTGTATATTCATCACAGGACGCTGAGGCACTGTGACTTGTATACTAGTCTGACAACTATGACCTGTGTGGGCTGCAGCACAAAAAGTTGGTTACCACAATTATTTGAGGTTTCATAGTGAGCGGAGGAGCCTCAGCGAGATGATCGGTGAGACGAACGGTACGTCAGGAAGACAAACATAGAGCCGAAGGAAATGAACATGGAGCAACAACTGTAAAAAAGTCTTTCTTTCTTTCATTCAACATCTTCAAGGCAAAAAGATAAAAAACAAATATTGACTCAAGATATTTGTCACACCATGCTCCCTTTAGCAGAAACCTAAAACCAATAAACTGCACTGCATGAGGGTTACAGGCATCATTTTATCTAAGGTAACATGCATTTTGAGTTTTGAACCATTGTAAAATGGGATTTATAGACATGTTGACTCAGAATTAAATGCTGAACTTCTAGAACTCCTAGTAAATCTGATTCAGAAACAACCCTCTCTAACATTAAGCTCTGCAACAGAAACAAGCTGCACTGACCTCAATTTTCATCACAGCCTGTTTCCCTTAACAGCTACAGATATTTCTATAGTCCTGTTTGTTTGAGTTTACAGGCTGTTATGTTGAAGTTCTAGCCTTTAGTCAGTGGAGATGAAGCAGCCTGGCCTTAAACATTTAAACTGAATTTGTGTTCAAATTGCATTGGATGCCTTGTGAAGCTGGGCCTGTCCCTCACCTTTCAGTTTCTGGTCGTGCAACGATGGATTTGGCTGTTGGTTTTTCCCAAAATGTCTGAGTGACGGAGCGTTTACCAGAATTAGTAATTGTAATGTGATAGCTCTAATCCTTTACACTACTGCTGTCACTGTGCAAGCAATTACACTGCAACACATTATGACCACATACTGATTACTTTACTAGCCACGCACAGTTTATTCTCAGTCTCCCTTAGGATTCACTAACCTCACTGAGGATTACAGTTGGTCAGAGTCTGTTTTTGGTTTATTATTGGTTTCCATTCGGTCCATTGTATTTTAGAATGAAACCATTAAGATGAGTTTTAGGATGGTACTAATCTTTTTTGGTGCTTTGTGTTGAAGGGTGAATGGGACCAAGACAACAGGGCTGCTCTCATTGCATTCTGTGCGGTAACAAATATCTAGTTGTGTTGCTATGGGCACGCGCGCACAAACACACACACGGATAAAAACAGACAAAGGCAGATTATTCTCTCCCTCTAAAACAGGGATTAGTCAGCTGCTCCTCTAATAGAAAAACTGGCCTAAATATTTCCCATAGCATGCACACAAACACACACATGCACACAAACACACACATGCACACAAACACACACATGCACACACTCACACAAACACACACACGCACACAAACACACACACGCACACACACACACACATGCACACAAACACACACACGCACGCACACAAACACACACACGCACACAAACACACACATGCACACAAACACACACACTCACACAAACACACACTCACACAAACACACACACACATGCACACAAACACACACGTGCACACAAACACACGCTCACACATCTGTCTGTGTTTGTGCCCGTGTTAGTAGAGAGTTTTGTTGAGTTTAAAAATGGAGATTTACACAACAATCATCTCCATTTTGTGTATTAGTGTGTGTGTGCAGTTCCATTGTTTTTGTGCTCTGAGGACTTTATAACCACATGTGACCCTGTGTCAGCTGTACAGTGAGAGAGTAAATGCAGAAGTCTGGGGCACTAAACCCATTTTAATTACCTGTAAAATATAATGTGTTGTTCCAAATTATAATAAATTAAATGCTTCTAACACAACTAAATGTTACCTTGAGTGAAATTCTCAGAACACTGGGACACATGGAAACAGAATGATTTCAAATCTAAAATGAAAAAAATTCATAATTTGAAGAACAAATAAGTTGAATAAGTTATTTTAAAGCATATGCTCCCATTCAAAAACATCCTTTTCAGGACAATACTGAACCACATACTGCATCTATAGCTACATCATGACATCGTAATAGCATGTTTTCTGAGCAATTAGGATCATATATTCAATAAAAAAGCTTTTCTACATTCAACAAGCATCACCGTCGCTTCCCTACATTAATTAGGTCGATTTTACCTTATAGGATTGTGTAAATGACGCTAAACACAGTGTAAGATTGTAGAGCTTTTCATACAGCTACAAACAGGCTGTCAGTAGGTGCTTCAGAAAACTGCAGACTTACTGACACTGTGAGCACAGACAGGTCAGAAACAAAGTCTGTTCACTAATTCATCTGCACTGATTGTGCTAACAAGACATGAGACGGTTAGCTGTTAGCTGGCGTTAGACTGAACAACACTCTTCCCACGTGACAGCCAGAGATTGTAAAAAGTCCCACTTGTAGATGTGAACTGTTTGTCTGTCATGTGATCTCGTTCATATTTCCCTTTACTTCCATGTAATCCAGTACAGATGTGCCTGTGTGATTCATCTGTTGGAATTAAACAAAAGTCCTTATTAATTTACGGTGGACATGTTTAACTGCTTTGGCATTCTCTGCCCTATTAAAATCCATTGCTGTAATTAGCCCAAAGAGACAAGTCATTTCCCACTCGCGCGTGCGTGTGTGCGTGTGTGTGTGTGTGTGTGTGGGAGGACGAAACGATCACATTTCATCCTCCCGTCAGTGGACGTTTTAAATGGAGATGAGGATTCCTGCTGCCAAGACCAAGTGATAATGTAACAGTAATGATAATAATCAGAGGGAAGATGTGATTGAAGAGAGGGGGAGGGAGGATTCAGGGAGATTTGTAGACAGGCAGAGAGAGTGAGTGGGAGAGCAGTGATTAAATGAGACGGCCTGCCTGTCCAATCACTGTGCTGGAAAAGACTACGGGAAGAGAAGAAGAATGAAAAATTAATGGGAACTTAGAACTGAGAGGGACGGAGTGAAACTGAATCCAGTAGTTAAGACTGAGCAGGTAGGATCTTATGAAGCAGATCGAGTACTGGTCAAACCGTGACTGATCCAAACTAAATACACATACATCCTCCTTCATGAAAGTCAAAATGTTCCATTCCTGTATGCACATGCACAAATGTTGATGTTATACCACAATAAAGTGAGACCACACTGGTTTTCAGAGTGAGCCTACATGAAAGAGGAAGGAGAAACAGTGGGAGATCCTGGTGATCATGAAAATAGAAGAGCCAGCACAGGAGAGGCAAGAGAAAAGAAAGACAGAAAGAAAGAAAGAAAGACAGAAAGAAAGAAAGAAAGAAAGAAAGAAAGAAAGAAAGAAAGAAAGAAAGACAGAAAGAAAGATAGAAAGAAAGAAAGAAAGAAAGAAAGAAAGAAAGAAAGACAGAAAGAAAGAAAGAAAGAAAGACAGACAGAAAGAAAGAAAGAAAGAAAGACAGACAGACAGAAAGAAAGAAAGACAGAAAGACAGACAGAAAGAAAGAAAAAAGACAGAAAGAAAGAAAGAAAGAAAGAAAGACAGAAAGAAAGAAAAAAGACAGAAAGAAAGAAAAAAACAAAGAAAGACAGAAAGAAAGAAAAAAGACAGAAAGAAAGAAAGAAAGAAAGAAAGAAAGAAAGAAAGAAAGACAGACAGACAGACAGACAGACAGACAGACAGACAGACAGACAGACAGACAGAAAGAAAGAAAGAAAGAAAGAAAGAAAGAAAGAAAGAAAGAAAGAAAGAAAGAAAGAAAGAAAGGTGATGGAAGATGTGGGGCTGCCAGAAAGGCGTGGTAATCCCCAATCACACTCCTGAGGCACAGGACAAAAGGAAGAGATGAGAATGAAGGAGAGGTGTGGAGGAAAGTCCATCTCTCACCTGCAGGAAAGACTGAACACCGAATTCTCCATTAGAGTTTTTAACTGTTTACACTATCATACATGAAACACACAGGACACTCAATACTCTCACACTTCCACACAGTGTGCAATAATCCAGCCCACTCAGCTCTGGTTCCACTGTAGTGGCATAATTGGAGAATTGGAATAGGAACACGAATGCCAAATGTGATTAGTGGTGTGTGGAGAGAGAGCAGGTCAGAGCCATAGATCAGCCGAGCTGATAAAAAGGCCTCACTGTGTGACTTTCATGTGGAAACTAATGGAGGCACCGGGGAAATAATACAGCAGATATATTAGAAACATAAAGCAGCAGGATCCATCTGATATCACGTGATACTGACTCTTAAGTCGTCCATTCAGTGTTCAACATTCAATACATTTTTCTGTTTTGCAGTACATTCCACAACTAATCTGTGCCCACAAATACATTTAGGAGGGAATGGAACTGCAGCTGATTTCCATTCTGTAATAATGTAGTGAGGAGATGTTGTTAAGGGGCGGTGCAGTGGTGGCGTGCTACAGCACAATGACGGCGAGGGCTTTTCTTTGTGTTGGTTCCCTTCAGGTACGTCATGTCCGCAGACATGTGGTTTGGTTAACTGCAGCGGCTGTGATCATCAGTGGTTCGTTGTCTTGCTCTGTCTCTGAGTTACCCCACCCCTCGCTCAGCTGAAACTGACTCAGGTGTAACAGTCACCTCCGCGTGACTCTGATTCACGTTAATACATGAGGATTTCTTCATAAATGTTTCACAATTAAGTACGTCGCCAAATGACCAAAATCCTTCCTTGAAATCATTGGAAAGAAAACTAATAGAAAACTGCTGGGAGAAACAAATCGTCATGTTGTGGCTGTTGATTGCTCGACTTGGATCAGCAACACAGCAGATACCACGAGTCAACAACACATTAGGCTGAACCATCAATGACACGCTGACTTCAGCAGGGCTGTGCTGGGGGCTGCTGGTCATTTCCCACTGTAAACCGCTCTGCTCCCCAGACTAAGAAGAATCCAGATTTCCTTCCAGCTGGAGCTGATACTCAAACAGAAACTCATTCCATGTTCTCGCTCTGTCTTGACTGTCATGTATCTGTTTGTCCTTTTTTATTTTTTTCCCTTTGCACTTTTCAATCATCAACTTCAACCCAACATCCAATTTTCTCCTTCTACTCTCTATCACTTCATTTCTCACTTTGTGTCCACCTTTACTCCCTATTTCCTCACCCTCTCTCCCATTATTACGCTCTCTTTCCCTCCATCCTGGTTTGACATGGGGGGAGAGTAAGTTACAGAGCGCTGCACATGAAACACTCATTTAAACCACTAACACACTAACTGCTGCTCTAATCTGTTGGCTTGAGATTTCATAGCTTGACAATTAATCCAAACATGGCAGCTCATTCCTCCTCTGTTCTTCCAGCAGGGGACCAATAAAACATGATTATTAGTGTCTTTCTCTGGCTGAGCCTGGTGACAGACTGCACACAAATCCAAAAAAATAAATAACTTGGAGGGTAAAAACAATATGCTGCTCATAATGACTTCATAGTCATCCTGTGGGTCGTGTGTCGACTGCACCCCACTGCCCCGTGCTGCTCCTTGGGGTCTTGTTAAAGACACTGTAACTGTGTGGAGAACTTTTAAGCTAATGTGACCAGCTTAGAACGTAACTGTGCTGCTGTTTGTTCACTTTTGCAAAGGTTGTATATAAATGTCTTTATAGCAGAGAGTTTAGTACAGTGTCTGTCTTTTGTTAGTTTTAGTGCCTCATAATAAAAGACAATTGACCGGAATATGACTACAGCCAGTAAACCAGTCACTCCTGTCCAATGCACAACATTAACTAAGAACAACTCATCCTTTCCTTCGGTCAGTCATTCATTTGTTTACCCTCTGTCATGACGAGCGAGGAACACCTTCAAACAGACGTAGGAATCTACAAAATACTAACTGCAATGAATGCAGCTGTTTATGATGGTGATACGATCCATATGAAAATGTCAATGGTAACGTAACTATTACCTGCTGCTCTCTCTGAGCAACCTGGTTGCTCAAGTGCATGTAAAGGCAGTGAAGGAGCAGCTCACAGGAAAAATAGGATGATTATTTTGTTTGTACTAGTAAATCATGCAGCCTGCAAGCTGCAATCACAGAAAACACTGTTCAGTCTCCATAAGTACTGTTATTACATATTTCCTTGTGATATACTTTTGAGGCCACCCCTACCTGCCACACTGAATCTTAAGTATCTTCTATATTTCTATGCAGTCTGTGTATTTCCTGTGGTATTTGTTTTCGTGCTAGTGCATTTATGGAAGACAAACTTGGACTTTCCTGATACCGGGATGAAAACATGTTTGGAACCTCCCTTTATCACTGTTTCATAATCCTGCAACCCACTGACTCCCATTATAGCCTCTGAGTGCTAGGACACATCAAACCTGTCGAACACCAGTGACACTGCAGCAGACACAGACTCAGAAGCTTAAGGGGGAATAAATGTGAAGATGTCCAGCTGCTTCCTACCTTGACGATAGCGATAAAAAACACAGGACTACTTCTAAAAAACGAGACAGAGGAAGAAAACTGAGTGGTAGATTATGATACATGACAAAAAGTCCTTTTCTCTTGGCCATTATTCAGTGATTCTTAGCCACTCAGTCTGAAACAGTTCGTTTTAGCTCCTGAGCAGCAGCTTGATTGAGACACACAGTGTCTGAGAAACACCACGTTCTTTCTTCTGCAGAGGCAAACAAGTTCACACAGTTTTACTCATTTATCATTCAAAAATGTCAGTTTCTGAAATCCAGCCATACATGTTGATGTATGTATGTACTAAGGTCGGTGGTGACTAATTCATCCGTCTCTTTGAGGCACTGTGGGACAAATCACACCATAAAACCTCTTCCTGAACCTACTGATTGCACCATGGGAGAAGGACAGAGAGAAAAGGAGCACAGTCTGCTCTCAGACTGAGAGCAGAGTCGTTCAAGTCATTCAAATATCTTAAATCAGTAAAAGATTCAGAAAGTGTTAACTGTGATCTACAGTTCATAACTGCAGTGGATACAACACCCACTAGATTCTAACTCCTGCAGGGGATTTGCTCCTTTTTAGGAACGAGATCATTATGTCTGAACCATTTCAGTCCAACCTTAAGTGCTGAAGTGTGGGCTGTATGTAGGCCATGAATCTGTCTGTGTACGAGGTGTTGAAGCAGGAAACTGCCTCTGGAAAAAACTTACAAAGTTATAAAGTTGAAAGAACACTATTGTCTAAATGATCTGTGTGTGCCAACATTCACATTCACAGAAAATAACGTGCTCAAAAAATACCACAACACCAGGAGTAACAGTATGTGGTCAGGACAGGTCATGTCAGGAAAATCAACATTGAGGAAATCAATTATCCACGTGAGTCGATGACCTTCTTCCCAAATCTCTCTGTCACACTGTGGTTACGCTGCTATTTTGTCCAGAAAGAGATTCAGATCCCAGGAGACCTTCCCGTTTGCTTAAAAGGTCAAATAAAAACACTTAATATTCCACCACTGCGCCTGTTTATGCCTCCTTCAAGAAGGAATCGCTTTATTGTTATTGTTTTCAAGGGCATGTTCAGCAGAATATCGGGAGGCACATGTAGTAAACGACCACCGGACAACAGCTAACTGCAGCACGCTCCGCAGACTCCGGAGACAGAGTGGGCGGGAGCCGTTTGCTTATCTGTTAAAGACCGACTGAACATGAGAACACTTTATTAGCCCCGGTGCCTCCATCTCAAACACATTAACAGATAAGAGTATGGACTCACGCTAATGTGGAAACACATTAAGCCGTAGTTGAACCCTGATAGTTAGAAAGCGATGAGGATGGCTGCTAGTCAAGGGAGAAGAGCATGTGTTATTGATCTGCTAATCAAATATACAACACACTACATAGAGGATATCACCCTGCAACTAATAGTACTTCAGCAGATCTCCAGGGGGTTGGACAGATCTTTCACCTGATCATCCTGCCTCCTGAGAGGACGGGCGAGGAATATATCGATCGGTCAAAATGAGGAGCACACAAATCCTCAGCACTGACGATCTAAAATGTAAGCAGGACTGGAACATTACATATACGATCCTCTTTCCTCACTGTGCAACAGTCATTGAACTGGGTCCATTAAGAATATATATCAGCCATTTGTGAGATTAGAGAGTTTTCCTTGATATATGTGATAAATCACATGAGGCTTGCAAATCTTTACAATGTGATCAAAGTCACTTGCTCCTAAATGAGGTGTGAAATTATGGGAATTAATATGTGGATTCATTGTTAACGTAAAGTCTTTAAAACAGTGATTATCGAGGTGCAATTAACTCTGTCTGTGATCAAAAGGAAAGTTGTTAAAACTGACCTGTCAATGTGAAGATTTTTACCAGCCAACTAGAAGCAGAGAGCAGTGTTTGCCTGGCAGTCAGTTGTGTTTCCTGCCTTGACACCTGCTGCTTGTTAAATTACAGAGGGTAGACAATGTGCCAGTCTGCCAGAAAAGACAGAGGTTTGAATTCAGTGAACAATTTGAAACCGAACTCTCAAACTGTCTTTCAACTCACTTCTTCCGAAGGTGTTGCTTCAGGCTACCACTGACCTCTGAGCTCTGTCAGATACAGGTGTTGTACCTCAAAGCAAACATCTTATGAAGGAAAAAAGAAGTATATGAGATTTGACTTGCAGCTTCATTGTGCATTTCTGTGCAGTCATTACACACCTTTTTACCAACCTCAGGGTGTTAATGCTGTGTATGTTTAACACTGAACTGACTAATGGCTGCAGAGTTGCCTCGTTGAAAGGATGGTATTGATGCTCTCTGCACTAAGTCATGACTTTAGAGTTGGGAGGAGACGTGTGTAATGCCTTTAATAGATACAAATTGACTCACCAAGCAGAATTAAACCCAGCTTGACTGAACTGAGGAGAACTGGTGAGGAGTTATTAACAACCCACAGACAATAGCAATGTTTCCCTTCTGAAGGTTAAACTACTGAACACTTCCACTCACATCTCTCTCAGTAGTGTCTGAACAATCATTAGACGTTCTGAAAAACAGTACAGTCTTTGAAGCCAGGCCACAACCTTTCTCTAACCTTAACCAAGTGCTCTAAACCCAAACACATAAACCTGCTATAGTCACGAAACTGGATGCTGCAGATCAGATATTTTGGCGAAAAGCTCAGTACATGTTATTAGATATCAGTTTGCTATCACAGTTCAGTTGTATAGAAGTTAAAAATGTAGATAAAAAAACACTAATGGCAGAACGATTAAGGTAATTCTTGCCTCCTTGCCTCTAACAGGATTATATTTTGTAATCAGGATACAGTATGTTGACTACATGTTACACACAAATACTGAAAATATTAATTACACCTTGTTTTCCTGCCAAAATCTGCAGTAAAACATCCAGTTTCTGTGACGACAACATCAGCTAGTTAGAGGAACACATGGTCTTCCTTCTGTTGTCTAAACCAAACCAAACCACACCTGGGGCTTCGGAGTCCAGTTCAGGTCTGTGGTGTGACTGTCGATCCATCGATACGCCTGCCGTTTGACCACAGCGTTCCCACACTACACAAAACATACCAACAATCATAAAAATGGCAGAAGTTACATCCCCTATCACAACGGAATTAGGAAAGGAAATTAGCTTTGTTTAAATGTCATTGGAGACGGATCGACACCCCCGACTGGCTCTTAGAAACAGCTCTGATGTGCTGTGTCTCTTTAATCAGCTGAAGTCAGATCATCTAACCTAAGCTTCAAAGATCTAAAAGGTGCTGAAGACGACATGAAAGTCAAATGACAACGCTGTTTCAGTGCTTTCTGACTGCAACAATTCTCCAAATAAACCTGTGAAGCACTTTGCCCCTGGCTTCACGGAATAATTACTGTGTAATGAGTTGACTCTGGGGAGCGGGGCAGTATGAAATAAATCACACAACGCTCAGGTTCCTTTAAGTCTTCCAAATGTGTCCCAAGGGTTTTCTTCATGCTCACGCTCCAAAACGTTTGGAGTTTGACCCGGGAGTCGTCACATATAAGTCACATTGGAAATATGTAAGTTTCTAAAGGTGATTTCATACCTGAACGGGTGAAGAAATAAATAAAATATCCACATAAATCAATATTTGCAGAGCATTTAGACTTCTATTTTAATGCATGAGAGGTGCTTGAGGGTAAGTAGTTTTATTTAAATTAGTTAGATGCTTTACACAAATGTGGAATTTAATACTCCTGCTGGATGTGGCTTCTGTTTTGTAGCAGTTCAGAAACAACTAGTATCAAGTGAACTGTTTTACATCAAATCAAACTGTCTGTCAGCACATTTTCATCTGTAGTGAGATAATATTTCAAACGTCTTGAATAAAGCCAACAGTGGAAAGAAAGTTTTTGAGTGTGTCATTTTGTTTAGTGTTGGTGATGCAGCCGGTGCCTGTCGAGTTTGTTTTGGAGTAGAGTTATGAGATTTAAAGCTCCTGTGGAGCAGACAACATTTAACAGCAAATACAGTTCAGCTGGAAAGTGTTCAGATGCCTGGAGCACAGAACGGGAGCACCACTACGATTCAATGAAAGGACTCGGTCTGTATGATCCATTTCATTTTTGAATTTAGTGCAGTCAACGTTTCAGTCAGATGCACGTTTTGATTCAGTATCTCACTTCTCCACAACTTTCACATGTTACTTCTTTTCTGATTTCATCTGATTATTTGTTCTGCATGTTTAGATTTGATAGTTGTCCACCTGTTTTAAAGCTACTTGATCCCTTTCAAAACAAGGTGTGAAGAGATGGATCCTTTCTCTTTGTAATTATTGCTAACCTAAAACACATCATACATTTTAAGAAGATGGAACCACCAATCTCCTTCAAAACACTAAGAAAAAAAGGATGGAAAATGAGTGTTTGCAAAATGCAGGGAAGAAGAACATTAGCGCCTGGTTAGAATGCTATTAGGAAAACACATAAAGTCTTATAAATCACCAGCAGTGGATAACAAGGTTGTTATGATGCTATAAAACACACACACACAAATACCACCTTCACGTCCTCTCTGCATTTTATATATGATTCTATAAAAGACGTGGTGCTAGACGTTTTGTACCCAAACACACACGTACAGTACATGAAGAGCAGGACAGAGAAAGCGTCTTATCTCCTCCTCAGTTGGCCTCTATAAATCAAGGGAAGAGTCTTATTACTGCTTCCTCTTCCTCTTACTTCACTTATCATCTTCACTGTGTCAGAGGGAAAGAAAGACATAATCAGACAGAGCGTGGAGGCTGAAGAGGAGGTGAAGAGTGTGTGGGCTGCACAGTTTATGTACAGTATGTTGACTTTAGTCTTTAGTGATTCTCTGCTTGAGCATCGATTGAAGGCTCATGTAGGTTTTGCATGCGCTGTGTGCTCCTCTTGGCTGTAAGTGTCACTGAGTGTCACATGCTCATAGGAACATTACTGTAATGTGATTTTATAATCGTCAGTTCCATCACAGCCTTTACATCCAGTGGGGGTTGTTCTCGTTGTTACTTACAGCTCTCACTATGAGGGTCTGAACATGAGGAGCTTTGGAATCACCGGCAAAAACAACAAAGCTGCTGTTTATCATTATCTTTATGATTGGATCCACAAAATATTCAGAAATGGTGAAAAATGGCATCTAAATTTTCTACAAATCAAGGTGACAGAAAGAAAAAACAACTAAACTACTGAATTATAACTCATTCGTAAATGGTTTGCAACAATATTGATCATTCTATTGATTCTTCTGGGAATAAGTTTAGAATATTCATCAGTTTAATCAATGTTTACTTTAAGTCCTCTGATCAATAATTACAGCACAATATTCAGCGAGATAATTATAATTTCACTATCTTGCACGTCTACTCATGAGAAAGCAACGTTTTCCTGAAAAGTCTCTAGTTTCACATTAAAGGAAATCTTTATCCACTTATTGGCTGGACTGAATAGAAATGAATTAAACCCTGCGTGGACCCCTTCATGTAATACGATTAACGAGGCATTTCTAATCCACAAACAACCAAGTGGACTTTCTTTCAGGCCTGCAGCTTTTAAAACACACTTTTACTGCTTTTCTATTCAGCAACACAGAGGAAAAAACTAAATGACCTAAAAGTCTCTGTCAGACTTGGTACCTAAATGTTGCACTGGACAGATAATCTACGATTATGTCGTATTTCACCCATAAACTTTAGCCAGCGTGCAGTGAAAACTGTGGACCAAGCAATAAGTGTAACGACAGTTTGTTTTATCTAAGAAGATCAGCGGCACTCTGTCTCCTCCTCCAGCCACCTCCTCCACTGCCAGAGAAACAACATTAGCATTTTTATGGTGCAGCTACGGTGCACAAATGTCATCATGATTTCTGATATCAGCTTATATTACTCTCGTTAAGGCATCAGGCTACAATAACACTATCCCTGGATGCAAATATAACCAATTGATGTATGCTTTGTATTCCAACATGGGGAAATAAATTAAGATAGCCTGTCTCTGTCTTTAATGCTCCGTGATAGAGTCAGTCAGCAGCTATCAGAGAGGACATGCAGCCTGGTGACGAGTGTATATGAGGAAACACTAGATCAATATGTCCTGTTGTCAGTACGTTTTTATATTACGTCACATCAACAAAGTTCCTGGGAAATATCACAAACATTTAATATAATTTTTATATGACATGAAATCAAATCTAAATTAACCTTTGAGAATGGAAATGAGAATACAACGTGAAGCCTGATCATTTATTCTTTAGCTTTGGATTATGTGCTTTTGGATTTAATAACCTAAACCAGACTTTGTGTTTCTGATTATGTTGTTATGTTTTCTGTTAGCTGATCTCACAACAATGAGAAACATGGTTTAACAAACTAATAAAAACCTGTTGGGTACAACTACACCTAATTCAACCCTGTCTCCTAAAAACCATGTTCCTGCACCTAAACTGTAACTGTGATGTATGTAATCTAATAACAGTTAGTGTTCATTATATGCAGTGATGCAATGTTTGATGTTAACATAAGAGTGTCATAAGGAGATGTTTATCTATAAAGGGCAAGAAAGGGTTGGAAACAGGAACAGTCTGAATATAGTAAAAGGAGAAAACAGGGCATGGACTTTTAATTCTGATACATACAGTATATCTTGTTTGGTATCCTGTCAGGTTTTGGTCAAGCACCTCTCATTTCTGCTGATACTCTTCACTTGACATCTCAGCGTTGAGCTGGACCTCAAACCCCAAATGACTGGAGCTGCTAAAGATTAACAGCACGTAGTTATAGACCTTGAATGTTGTCCTTACTGGGATCAGGTCCAGACCTCAAGTAACAATCAACACCAAATCCTGAGTAAAATGAATGGATTACAGTAGGGAAAAGAGCGCAGAGCTAGAAAGATGAATGACCACACAACAAAAGTCCGAGCTGCTGAAATGACCACGAGGCCGTGGCACGAAACAGCGGAAACATCACAAGACCATAATGCACAGTCCCAAACGCTGTAGATGTTTAGAACGAGTTCTCAGGGAGATTCAAACAGTAGAAACTCTTACACACAGAATCAGATTTTTCTTTCTATTACAATTGAAAACAAAAGAGTGAGAACAGTGTTTTATAATGTCACACAAAGAACGGGCTGCAAAAGCAACGCTCCAATAAGCTCTAGGTAAACATTCTGCAGCCTGAGTTTTTATAGACGTGTCATTTAATAGGGTGATGTGTGAGACACACGAAAGGTGAACTTTCTTTCTTTCTTTTTTTACTTTGATTAAGTGTTCAGACAGATTTTTGCTGCACACAGAGCTCATTTAGATGGATAGATCTATCTCCTCAGTAAATGTTTTGCCAGCATACTGCTTTACTTTTACAACACAGTCTCACTTATTTATTTTGGAGTTTTCTTCAATTATCTAATTAGAGGTTTCTTTCCTTGATGAAGTTGCTTTAGATGTCAGCAGGGGGTCCTTAATTAGAGGTGAGCAGCTGAGCAGATACAACTGCTCAGCTCTAACTAACCGTGAGTTATGAACAGATTGTGAAATTAAATCCAGCTACGCCCTGATTGTGGGCAAATTCTGGTTTTGACTCAGTCCCATTAGTCAGTTCTACCAACTACTTAGTGGGCAACCAAAACACCAAAGCACTTTGTCTGTGTTTCCCAGCACAACTCAGATCGTCATCTCAAATAACAACATTGTGGTTAATGTCTGGTTAAATAAAGACATTTGTTGAGCACGTGAAGACTCCTCTTGATGGTTTAAGGAGAAACTCTGCTTGTGCGAGACTCTTTTAAAAACCAATCACTAAATTTGAACGTTCAACAACACTGGACTTGTGTAATGATAAATCAGTTCTGTTTTTAGCAGGGATGATTGAAAATATGTGGCTTATTGAAATGAGACAAAGCCAAAACAAAAACGACTGAAGAGAGGGGAGAAAAAAGGGATGTCGTGATTGCTGTATCGCTGCAGTGTTACTAGATTATGCAGGAAACAAGTCAGCATCTGAAGGAACCTCAGCATCAAACCACAGCTGCACGCCCAAGGCACTACACTTTTTCTTCAGGATGCTTTTACCGCTCAAATAGACTTTCTCAGTTTTGAAATAACCTTAAGGCAAAGTTCCACAGCATTTACACGGTCCCCTCCAAAAGTATTGGAATGGCGAGGCCAGTTCAGGTTTAAGATTAAAAGATGAAAGCAGAACTTCAGCTTTTATGTGATGGTCTTCACACCTACGTAGATGTGTTTAACAGAGAACATCTCACAGTTTGTGTCAGTTTTAAGTGAGAATTGAAACATGTGACTGACAGGTGTTTCCCGTTCCCCAGGTGACATCTATGACTTCTCCTCTTCTTTGGCTTGGGCTTTACCTGTGATGACTGCACTTACTGTTAGAAATGAAAAATCAGCATGAAAACCAGCAACTTAATCAAGGAAAGAGCGGTGGTTGAATCTGAAAAATAAGTCAAAGGCTTTGGACAAACAGTGGACACAGCCAATACAACTATTTGGTATTAAAAAAAAAAGAAACCACCGGGGTACCAGGCAACATACAGAAAACATGTTGGCTACAAAAAACATACCACAAGATGCGAAGCCTCATCAGCAGTAGGAGTCACACAGGGGAGGTGAGTCACACAAGTCCAACCTCTTCCAAAGTAATAGAAAGCGTGGAAGAAAAAAGGACCTGATCATGAACACCTGATGATGTGATGAAAATCACAGGTGTTCAGAAACATTTTTCCTGCCAGTGTATGAGAAATGCATCATCACGCTGCAAGATCATCCACCATCACTTTCTGAGATCTCAGAAACTCACACGTCAATTAGTCACAGGCTTAACGTAGCTATTGCAAACAAGGCATTTGCAAATATCTTTTGATCATTTAAAATGCAGGTTATCTGATACAAAAGCTGCTATGTCACATGTTGTATCAAGGTGTGTAAGTTTCAAATTAAAGCTGAAATTCTGAACTTTAGTCTCATATCTATCTTTTGATCTTTTAGCCTTCATGTGCACCACTCACCGCAAACACACCAACCTGCAGCCTCAGTTCCTCCAGATACAGAATGTCCCGTGACCAAAGAGTAGACAGTGGACAGTGGCACAGCACTCTGCCCGTACAGCCGTGTCTCCTGGGGCTGACGCAGCCCACAGACAGGCCATCAGCTTGGAGCCATTAGTCACAGAGAGGTGAGTGTATCTTGTCGATCAGTGGCAAGGCTCTTCACAATGAGTTGTAAGGTTGTTCTAATGGGGTCAGCCGGCTCTGGCCTCATTCCACAGTCTGAGAATTTATTTCTTGAGAGCATTATGGACTCTATCAGTCGAAACAGCCAGACCATTTCTGCCCACGCTGTCATGGACAACACATAAGGGATTATTACTGAGACTACATGGTGGTCAAACGCACAAGAACACACATTGAACACGAGCACACCAACCGTCGCGAGTCCTTACCACACACAATTATTATGAACACAGTGCACAGATGCCTCTGGGTAATTCTGCCTGCAGAAGAAAGCATCACGCCAAAACTTCAAATGCTGTGAGAAGAGCACACTTATAGGCCAACGCGTTTCTTTGTGTGTGTGTGTGCCTGCGTGCTGATGACAAGTAGAGCAATGATAGGATCTTTAACCTCTCCTGTAATGACAGTCGTGATTGCAGTCAAGTAGAGATGAGAAGAGGAGAGGAGAGGAAAGAGGGATGGCACAGCAATGACACTTATGTTTGCCACTGGAGAGGTCAGGACGACAGCAGGAGGAGACAAAAAGATGAGGAGATTGTGCTGGGAGGAGGTGCCAGAGGGGTCAAGGTGAGACGAGGATGAGAGGGGAGGAGACGTTAAAGGGATAAATGTGGAGGTGGAGGACGCTGGGAGGGAGTGTGAAGGAGGAGGAGATGTTGAGAGGTGGGGCACAAATAGAGGACGAGATGGAGGGATAGATGGGGATAAACAAGCCACTATGTCTCATTTGAGCTAGATCAGGGGCTAAGCTGGAAAGGTAATTGTCTGCTTTGGTCTAGCGGGGACTGGTCTGGTCCAGCTTGACACACTGACCCTGGTACTCTCTGACTTTTTAACCTCCTCGCTGCTGGGCATGGCACAGCCAGCTGGACTGAATAGCTGCTGGAGGATTATTCGCTAGTTGTGGGTTCTGCCTTCACTTCAGTCTTACTCAAAATGAAACTGAAAGCTCTCGGGGGCTTCCTGTCAGCTCTTTGGTGCACAGACATGCCACATGCCTTCTGATTTGTGGGTCTGAATCTGGTGTGTCATGTCACATTCCATCACAGCAGGACCAGTGTAAAACAAGTGGAGCACAGGGATGTCCTGCTGGAGGAATGGTCATTTAGCAAACACTCGTTTTAACACTCTGAAGACCATGTTCTGCCAAGATCTCGTGACGTAGTGACACCATACAGCACAGGGCAGCAACACAGTGAACGAAAAAAAACGTCTTTAAAGCTCTAAGGAAACACACACAAATGTTTTCAGTGGATCTGGTTGATTAGACATTGACTGAGGTTGACAGTGGGTAGAACTGTCCTTTAGAATTCAATGAAATATTAGATCTCAAGCAAGATGGTTAAACTAATTAACTACATTTTTCCATTATTTCCATTATCATCAAGAACATATGTTAAGTAGAACAGAGGAAGCCGAACACATAAAGCAAAAAAGAAAAAAGGGGTTTACCAGACAATTTAGTGCTGGTATTTTAAATTTCAACATATGTTTCTCAAGAATGAGCCACAGTCTTATGACGTGTTCGTCCTAACACATACGTGTGTTGTGTCAGCATCGGTTGGCTGGCGTGTGGCTACCGTTCCACCTCTTCTGGTTGACATGAGGTGACTCCACAAACTTTTAGGTGAAGAGGGAAAAGGGAATAGCTGGGGTCTTTGTAAAGACTTTGTATTTATAAAGCCTAAGAAACGTTAAGGGTTTTTAACTAGGAAAATGTAAGTGCTCCTCAACTACAGTCAATACACACAAAATATTAAATTTTATTTAAAACATTTGAAAAGAAAAAAAAAATCATTTGAATTAAAATCGATCAGGAACATGTTTGAAAAAGGTTGTGGGCAGGAGCACTGCTGCTTTGCATCGGTTCTTCTGTTAGCAACACTCACTAAGTGTCTTTTGAATCAAATGTTCTCAGTAGAACTGTAGACAGGCAAGTTTAGCAGCTGGACTCACTCCGGAGCCATGCTGTTGGAAAACGTGCAGAATGTGGATTGGCACTGTCTTGCTGATTAAAAAAAGGCCCTTTCCCTGAGAAAGACACGTGGCAGCATATGTTGCCCCAAAACATGGACATGTTTCATGTTTTCACATCTTAAGCGTTAATGACGCCTTCACAGATCGTAAGTTACCCATGTACCATTGCACCCTCATAACACGTGTGGTGGTCTCTGCCAGTGGTCATTGACAGTGGCTTTGAAAGGCGTTCCTAAGCCCATGCAATAAACACAGTGCTCACACTAGAGTAGTGTGTAATAGACCAGACAGAGCCTTTCTTCTTCAACCTGTCTTCTCTGCAGATGCTAATCAAGTAGAAATGCCAACAAATGTTAACATGCATGTGAAAGCTGTTTGCTTGTCACTGATGTAATGTGGACGGGAAATTACCTCCAGGTAAATTTCATGGGTGGTTGATCATCTTGTCTGCTCCAACACTTTGGCGGGAAACCAACCATTTATTTATAAAGAAATCAAGTTTTAGTTTGATGAAAACAAGCTTCGTTTATTGATCCCTAAGGGCAGAGTGAGTAATTATGTCGCAGGAAAAGAGGCATTGGATAAATTTGGAACAGAATTGTTTTAAATTATGTGACTTAAAATGTAATTAAGTGAAATAACATCTCCATCAGTGCCACAATTAAAAAAATGTATTCCTCCCCTGAGGAATCCAGTGACCACAGAGGGTGAGCGGGGAAATAAAATTGGAAACCGCTGTAGCTGAATTTTTTTACTCTTGTGCCAAATCCATCCCATTGCCTACTGCTCTGTCTAAATCTCTCCAAAGTCCCTGGAGAATCCATCTGACCTTCAGTGGAAAGACAGGGGGGAAGCTGAGGAGGAGGAGAAATGATTCCAGGATCAATATGCTCCATCTAATTCCACAGCGCTTTGTTGTAATGGACAGAGATACAGGACACAGCCGAACAGAAGCATCTGCTGAGAACATAACAAGCTGGTGCAATATAAGCATTACATGTGACAAAGGTTGTTCCTCTTGTTTTCCCAGCAGACAGATAAAGGTGGGGTCAACAAAGGTTAACAAGGGTCAAAAAAGGCCACAACCCGTGCTCATTTTCAGGTTTTGTCTTACAACTTTCATCCTACTTTCAGTTTGACCTTTTTTTAATTAGTTACTTGATCAAATACTGCTGAAGTATATAAGAAGCATGAAGAGAAGGTTTGATAGAGGGATGTTGCTGATGCAGAGTCAACACTTCCTGCAGTTAATGTTTCCTGTACGGGGTCATGCAGGTCACTTTGGATTCATCAACATTTTGACCTTTTCTAACCACTCTGGGTTCTGCTGTGTAGAAGAAGAAAACATGACACATCAAACCTCCAAAATCCATCTTAAATACAGTGTTAACTTTCGTCACACTAGTATGAAAAACATTCACAAAATATTTAGAGACAACGCAGCACAAACAGCTCTGTCAGTACACACTAACTATGTTTTAATCTAGCTCATGCATTCAGAGGCCATCACCTCGAGGTTTAAATTATACTTTTTCATTTTGACTTCAACATTTTCTGAAGACTTGTTAAAGAGACAGCCATCAAACATGATTGACGTGACATGACATGCATGATTGTTAAATGGTATTTTTCCCTGCAAAAGGTTTGGATTCTGTTCTGAGACATGGAATGATGGAGAGCATGACTTTAAGTGTTTCACACAGGCAGCAACGTTTCCACTGCTGTGTGCATTCAGCAGTGGTATAAAATGTGCTGTAACCACAGCAAGTTCCACTTTCTACACTGCATGCAGCTGAGTGGTGAACGTGTGAAATGAAGGGGACCCTGCCACTCACCCACAAACAAATCTATTCATATATGAAGTGACATCACCAGTTAGAAGCAGAAGACTTTAACTTGGCTTCTTCAGCAAGCAAATTTAACATCAATAGCAGAACAGATTGAAATAAAGCGAATCCTTCCAAATATATGGTGAAGTGAGTTTGTATCAGTCTCCCACTCAGTGAGTCTTTCAGTCGACTGTGAAAGAATCATTTAAAAAAGTGAAGGTGACCAGGGAGGAGCTGAGGCCAACACAACATTGTGAGATGTTAGATATTGATGTATAAATTATTGCAAGTTGAGCAAACACTGCACAGCTAAAACCTTCTACCTGCAGCCAGGCCTCTCGGACTGATGAATCCAACTATAAAAGAGGTTTTAAAATACTCTGTAATGTGTCACGAAAGGTGACTCATGAATCATTAAAGATGCCATTATGATGAGTGCCGTTAAACTCCTCTACCCTCATCCTCAGCACAGCCATAAAGACCCAATGTCATGCAAATTTTTCCACAGCACTAAAATGTGGACATTTACCATTCAGCTTCAGTCACACATGTCGTAAGACATGTCATTTGGTCAACAGCGGGCAACTAAACAAGCGTTTTAAATCCTTCCGACTCCTCTGAATCAGGGTGTGGTAAAACATAGAATGGTGTTAATGCACATATTCATCTGGAACAGTTCCTCTAATGCAAACAGTTTATGATGCTACCTACTGAGAACACAGAGAACGTGTCTTTGATTTGATCCGCACATGAAATAACAACTGCAGTCAGGCCAGTATCTCGAAATGCTGCTGCTCTCCTCACATGAAATAGATTGAACTTTAAACTAATCAATCACCAACAGAAGCAAACACTACTGAATCCTCGTAAATGAAGCACCTTTGGTCTCGTCCACCTTTTATAAAATAATCACAGTCGGAAGCCTTACTCAACCCACTCACTGAAACACATCAAGCATCAAGACTCATGAGCAACGTGACAGAGACAGACCAGTGTAGCTGTAGATAATGTGGATGCCAGCTCCAGTGCAGAGGAGGTCATGTCAGTCACCAGGGAGATGACAGCGAGCCTGCACTGAACAAAATCCACAAGACCATCTGCCATCAGGACTTCACAGAACGCTGCTTAAATAAGCTTCCATTAGAGTGCTGGTATGGACACTTATATCTAAAACATGTCCTGATTAATTCTGTTTACCAGCAAGGAAAAGTCTATAAAATAGAGCATGGTGATTTTATCAGGGATTCAGGTATGTATGTGTATTTCTGTGCGTAGGCCGGTGCAGTGTGTTCACATTGGGGTTTCTACCATAAATAACTGTAACTGTGTTTCTTCAGACGAGCAAACACCTTTTCTAATACCAACACCCAGCATATTTACTTGTTTCTCTCTTGCAGCATCAGGACTTTGCACCGGTTTTGTCTACCTCCTTTTCACTCCTGCTTACTGTAAGTCACGACAGATCAGAAATGGGAACGTGCATGAAACCATTACTGATTAACTGTGTGTAAGGTTTGAGCCGGAGTGCCATTATCACAATGACCGCTTTAAAACAAAAAATGTTACATCATTACCAGCTCCTCCAGACTAGCTCTCATTTCACTGTGACAATTTCATGACCTGTATTTACTAAGCGGCTCAGCGTAGGAAATCACTCTTAAGTGGTTCAAAAGTTCTCAGAGGGATGAAATTTTGGTCGCACAAAAAAAAACAACCATGTATTAACATTCTTAACTTAGGAAATCAGTCCTGTCTCCACCAAATTGTAGCAAAGATCAGGAGGTGTCCTCCCTGGTTAGGAGTTGTCAGGAGATTGTGTTTAGACAGTGAGTCATGTGTGTGGGAGGAGAGACGTTTCTAACACTTGATGATACAGAGCTCATTGAACCATCTGAACTTTTTTTTCTTTGACAGATGCACTTTAGCCACATACGTACATAAATTATTACAGCGCTGATCTACCCTTTTGGTACACGGATGAGCGTGGCGCTGCCATGCAAGGCACTGGCCTAAACAGTGTGAGCAAGCTGGAGGTTATATTTTGTCCTGGGACACCTCAGCCTGTGGAGGGTGGAGGAGCTGGTGACTTTCGATCATTTTGCCTAAGCTTTGGCCTCATTTCTGGCACCACAGATTCATTAATTTCTCCACCACGCAGCCTGAAATCATGCGTTGTCTACATGTGTTGCCGTCCTCCCAACTTCTGCAGTCACTCACACACTTTTCACACAGACAGAGCCTTAACATCACACCTCAATGTCTCACACCCACCCTGACTGCATCCACATCTAACCTTAACCTTACCACCACCCCTCAAACAGGTCACTGTAGTCACGAGGACCAGACAAAACGTACAATAGTACTAAACTTAAATATGTCCACACAGCTGCCCCAGAGGTAACTTTTTTAATTGGTTGTGGGCAAAGCTGAGTGAATGTGTCTCCACCACACACATGCAACAACATACTCACACACTTTCATTCTAACTGCAACACTTAATTAACAGCAGGAAACACAGATGCATGTGCAAACCCACAGACAAAGAGTACACACTCTCTCTGTTTCTCTCTCAGACACACACACACACTCAGACATACATCCCAACAGATAGTGTCTATTTTTATCTCGCTGCTGATAGCACCCTGTCCCACTGTTCACACTAAGCTGAGCCACGTAATTGGCTGCCATCTATTCTCACTCGCTCTTTTACACCAACTCACTCTGTCTTTAATTTAGCTTTTCTCTCCCTCCCTGCCTCTTCCTGAGTCCACCCCCCTCCCCCCATCCTATACTTGTGGTAACCCTGGCGAGTTGTGCGTTCGGAGCTAGAACCGAGCTCCCATTTTCTGTCTCAGCAGGAGGTTTGAACTGCAGCAGAGCTGAATCACAAGGCTGTGTTTACACTGAGGCTGCAGAGAGAGGGGTGAGTGATGAGGAGATGGGGAGGAAGAGAGGATGTAGGAGGAAGAGAGGGACACAGGCAGATAGAAAACATCTCAGGGGGTATTTTTAGGTGGTTATCAGGCCTGTTATTTAACACCAGCTGGGTTTGGTGGGGAGTTCAATAGTATTTTATCAAATCTAAATCATTGTCAAAGATACTTATTGAATGTAAATGCTTTTGAAATCACTTACTGAACTAGAATGGCTAAGCTTCAAACCATGCTGGGCACCGAGTGTTATAAATATTTAAGTCAAAGACAAACATTTACTGTATTATTAAATTTATTGTTACTGGATAGATTTTACATCTACCACCAAATATCCAGCTAAACATTATTTCCATTTGCCAGAAAAAAGGATGACGGCAATTATATGATTCAATTAACAAATTACAAATGAGATTTGTTAAATGCGCAGCTTCGGCTGTAAAAATGGAATCGGCTACGTGCTATTACCAAAGACATCATTCAAGTTGTTTTCAGGATCGAATGGTGATGAATTAGGTGGAAAATTATGTCGATGTAGTAATATTTCTGTATCCTTGAGCAAACAAACTGTTCAGACTTGTAACACACAGATATTCAAGGTTTACTGCAAGTTGAATTCTGGTGGAAGAAGAAAACATGAATCTCTGGTAACAAAAGCAGAGTCTATTTTACACTCACTCAATGTACCAGATATTCATGAGTACAAGAGTTTGATTGTCATTTAACCCTGTCTCCTAAAAATATTCATGTTGTTCCCAAAGGAATGAACAGGAAGTCGTCTGGATGCTGGAGGTGGAGGGACTGTCACACCACAGAGCAGAGTTTGATTTCAGAGTCTTGTGTGTGGTTAGGTTTAGGGAGGGTTTTTGTTAGAAAACATCACCAAAACATTAATCATTTGAAAACACTGCAGTCAAACAAACTGCATTTTGTACAAGATCAGATATTTAGGTACAAAATAAATATTGTCTGGAAACATTTTATTGATATGTTCAGTATCCTCATTATATTATTAACAAAAATGCATTTACAGATTTGTTGTACAGAAAAACATAATTTAAAGGAGACAGGTTTGTATCATTGCATGGATTTTCGGGCTTTCCACTCAATTAAACAAGTTCCAGGTGCAAACGAAGAAGAAGGAAGAAAAAAATGAGCTCTGCAAATTCTGGAAAAGAAAAAAAACCCAAACAAACAGTTAAGAGGGTAGAGGAGGAAGGATAGGAAAAAGAGATCAGAGGAGAGGAGACGTCGATAGGAGCAATCAGCATTCATAAAAGTAAGAGTATATTTCTGTGTGTTTGTGTGTGTGTGTTTGTTTGCACTCACACTGTGTTTGATGGACAGTTAAATGGAGGCTAAATCTACAGAGACTTCACTTTACAGCAACCTCCATCTGCCTCACACACACACACACACACACACACACACACACACACACACACACACAGAATGAGCTCTGCAGTGCTTATGCATTCCTGACTATAAAAACCCAAGTGTTTTAATCTCAGTGCAGACACACACGCACACACACACACACACAAACCCACACACACACAACTGAGGTTTTTATATTAAGTCCTGAAATGTCCGAAAATAGTGACAAATACACATCATAAGCTCCAAAACCCAAACATTTCAAGACTACTCCACGTGGAGACACACACACACAAACTGAATGTTCAGTTCTCTTAAATCATAGAGCATCATCCATCAGGACGCTGTCAACCATAACCTTCAACTTGAAAAAGAAATAAGAGAGTTAGAAAGAGGTAGACAGGGCATGAGTGAGACAGACAGGGGAATGAGACAAAAAGAGGAGGAAGGGCAGGAAGAGGAAAGGATGGAAAGATGGAGAGTGATGGATGGTTGTATGGAAACAGAAAGACAGAGTGAGATGGTATGGAGGAGCATTAGATCACTGTCCTGCTGAGATTAGCATGTCCATACTGAATTTTTGCTGGAGTTATGTTCGCCATATGTCACCCTTCTGGGATCGAGGCCTTGTCATGGCAGAAGGGCTTGCGTGGTCTAGTGATCCACGGAGCTATGTTGTCGGGAGCTGTATGCTCCTGGTAGGGTCCCCCAAGGCAAACAGGTCTGAGGTGAAGATCCAGACTAACTTGATCCACAAG